>OW026456.1:75844304-76444304 GCA_932274525.1 Podabrus alpinus
TTAATTTCACTAAAGGCCTACTAGCAAGACTCACTCCACTTAAACGGCACGTTTTATTATGAATTTATTGACAAAATTTCGGTAACAACTTCCGATATCAACTAGCCATCCCAAAAATATCTTAACCGATATTTGCTAATAAGCACTGTTAATATCAATGCTTCTTATAGATATGGCGCCTCTTAACCTATCTAAAATGAAAGAAAAATGCTGAAGTGGGTAAGCATCTCTCTCGGTAACAGAGAGGATTATTAATAAACGCATAATTTAATTCGAGTATTTTAAAAATAAGTTGATTACCTTCGACAGAATATCTTCACTACAGGTAACATCGTAGATATATAATTGGAGCAGTATCGCCCATATAATCTTCATATTGGTCTCTATATTGAAACAATTTTAAAGCGCAGGTAGACGTGTCAATGTTTAGTTGACGTGTAACAAGTAAGACTGGAACATATCATATCCTGGAAAACATCATTACGGTAATATACTAATTATGATTACTTCCTAATTTTTATATGGTAATGATCTGACCTTAGACTTTAAGTTTAATTGACACATTCCGTTACGTGACACAACGCCACGATCCACAACGCGATTGGTTTAACATGAAAAATAAATATCAGTTAGCCAATAAGAATTGTAAACGTGGTGCTGAATCACGTGTTCATAAACGAAACTTAACTAGAGGAAACGCGACCATAATTAAAAATTCATAATAATTATTCTATCATAATGATGCGATTGATATGGAGTAAAGTGCAAGTAACTTGGAGCAGCCAGATTAGGAGTTTTGATCTTTGTACCCCATTCATCCCAGCTTCAAAATTGATGCTCACTCAATTTTGAGTGAGATTTTCATAACAATAATTTTTCCCTAAAGCGTATGAAATTTCAAAATTAATTTAAATTATCGTTCAAATCAATAATTTAACACCAATATAAAATTTTTCTATATCGGTTTTCCACTTTGGCCCTATAATTTAACGTGACCTTGCAAATTTTATTTAAAACATCGTTTTTTATTTAAAAATTTGATGTTATATCCCAGAACAAGGTTGCTTCAAATTTTAAACCAAGTAAAGTGGGAAGTTGAAATTTTATGTAATAAAATAAAAATTTTGATACCTAGATTTGCTGATTTTGTTCAAATTTACGCATCAGTATATTTTTATTGCGTACGGTCCTGCATGGTGTGTACAGATTTTGAGCTGGTTATTTAACGAAAATTGGAGAAAAAGAAGAGATACAATTGAAGAAGAAACGAAATATAAGGAGCACGAGAGATATATAAAGCGGAATACTTGTGAGGAAAAGCTAATAATAAGTTAGGTTAAGAAAACATAAATTTCTTAAGGGTGCTGATTAGTAGCGCGAATACTTTCGAGGGGTTGACCTGGGTTTTCGCACTGACGCGGACGCTAGAAATCAATATAAAATAATTGAGACATTCTATATCAATATTTGAATTGATAGTTATTAATTTGTAAATAACTTTGGTTGCCTAAGTGCAACCAAACAAAAGCTAATTTAACGATCAAAAGAACTTACCTGAAGTTCGATCGTAATTATATGAGGCGATCAGTCCGAAGATATATACATGGTAGTACGCATTCTTGGTACTCTATGCACAAGGTTTAAAGAATACTCCCCTCTACTCCGTCGCATCGTCCCAGTGCTTGTTGCTAGCGTTTGACCTCATTAGTTGAAATTACCGAATGTTTTGTTGGCAACTGGGTCGAGGGTGGGAGGGTCCTTATATCTTCGGACTGATCGCCTCATATAATTACGATCGAACTTCAGGTAAGTTCTTTTGATCGTTAAATTATATTTCGTCGATCAGTCCGAAGATATTTACATGGTAGTTGTTTAAAGAAGAGTTGCACGAATCATTCGGGTTGTCCTTGTATGCTTATGTGGATAATCATGTTTATTTAGATACAAAAATTTATTTGATTAAATGCTTTATTGAACATGAACAATTCTAACTACTTGTGGTTATATTAATATAACGAAACTCTTATTTACTATTAAAGCAACAAAAAATGCCAGCGTATAAGGCCGGTCGTAAAATAGTTATCATTGGGAACTCGTTCCGAAGATAGTTTGAAGGAAACTATCTGGTTCTGCTAGGGGTCTATTATAAAACTTTGCAAAAGTTGATGATCCCTTTCTCCAACCCGCTGATTTTCTGATGACGTCTATGGGAAGGCCATTCCTTAGTGCTGCCGAGGTAGAAGCATGTATGGTGGAATGGGCTTTGAAAAGTGTTGCATCAACGCCGGCTTCGAGAAGAGTGTCTTTTATCCATCGACTTAAAGACTGTTTCGACGCAGGGCCATGGGGCCTCTTATGGGTCAGAAACAATTGGTCAGAATCGGATTGTCTCAACTCGCTTGTTAGGTCTAAGTAATTTTAGACTAAGGATGCTACACAGATCTGAGGGTTTTCCCTAAGGTATGGTAAATTTAGGATTGGCTGTTTCCTGTTGGGAGCTGAAGTCTTGATCAAATCTGGGATCCGTATTGTTATACCTGTCTCCGTAATGTGGATATTAGATTTTCTAATTAATGAGATGGTTTGTATTCTGTGACCCGTCGCCAGTACCATGAGGCTTACGAGTTTGTATGATACGTCTTTTAATAAGATACATGTTTTATTTTCTAAAAAGGTTATTACTTTTTGTGGATCCCAGGTAGATTCGTACCTTGGTTTTGGAGGTCTTAATCTAAATACGCCTTTCAGGTATCTTTTTAGATGTGGATCCTCACCAATGTTCCGAGACATGATTAAGGACAAGGCTGATCTGTGCGAGTTGAAAGAGCCATAAGAGATTTTCGTTGATTGCAGTAATGATTGGAAGAATAATATTACTTGTGAAACATCACTGTCGAAAGGAGAAATCCTTTTCCCTTCACAAAACTTCCACCATAGTTTGAATGTTGTGTTGTATTGTTTAATAGTTGCATCGGATAGTGAGTTCAGCATGGTGGGTACCGCCTCTTTAGGAATGTTTTTTATCCTAAAGGCTTCCCTGATAATTTGGCGGCAACCAGGATAAGCTCTTTCGATAAGGGGTGTTAGTTGTTGCTGTAAGGACAGTATAAGATGTTAGTCTTGGGTCCCATTAAGAGGGGTTCGTTCACTATAAATTTTAAAAAGAGTGGATACCAACATTGTGATTGCCACAGTGGAACTACAACAATGCCCGTCGCCTTATCGTTACAAATTTTTTGCAGAACTCGCAAAATCATGGAAAAAGGAGGAAAAGCGTAAAAGTTACAGTTTCCCCAATTTATAGTAAATGCATCTACGGTTTCTGCTCCCGGGTCAGTGAACCAAGAAACGTATCTGCTACATTTAGAATTGTCTACCGATGCAAAAAGATCTATTTCTGGTGTTCCAAATTTCCGAGTAATTCCAGAAAAATCTCTGTTATTTAATTCCCATTCTGTTTCGGGTCGTAATAGGCTAGAGGCTCGGTCGGCCTGGACGTTTTCGCTCGAGCTTATGTATGATGCGAATATCCATAGATTACTTTTTTCACACCATTGCCAAATTTGTCTCGCTAGTAGATTCAAATTTGGATATTGGATACTACCCATTTTGTTCATATATGCTAGGGCTGTGGTGTTATCCGTTCTTATTAGGACGTTGGCGTCCGTTAGGTTTTCAGCAAAACACTTTAGACCCAAAAAGATTGCTTTGAGCTCGAGGGAGTTTATATGTTTATTTTAGTCCGATTCCGTCCACCAGCCGTGTGCGCTTTCGCCTTTCGAATATGCTCCCCACCCAGACAGGCTGGCATCGGTGCAAATTTCTAAGACGAAGTTGTCTTTTTTTAAATTGTTATATGAGGTATTAATATTCTTATGCCACCATATCAGATCGTGTAAAAGCTCATTAGGCAAAGTCATGGTTTTATTAAAGTCACCGTGATTTTCCTTTAAAGCCAGAAATTTTGCACGTTCGAAGGATTTAGTGTACAAGAACCCAAATTTTATCACTGGGCACGCCGATGTAAGACGGAGAGCCAGTGAACAATTGAACTGTCTAATATCAGTAAGGTTAGTTTCGACTTCATTGCATCCTAGTCACATCGCAATAATTTAATCCAAAGGTCTGGCTGCCATCCGATCTAACGAAAGGGTCGCGTCGCGCGCTGAAAGGGTTAAACAAAACCAATGCGATTTTCTTATTCCAGTACGGCTGTTTTTTTGTGTCATGGTAGCCGATGATGGTTAGAACAAAATGGTAAAAATGCCAGACCCCTCGGGATTAACGAAGGTAGCCCCAGTCCGCAAGGAAGGGCGTAAAAGTATGACCACACTTGTGTGATATCAGTAAAGCTGAAAAAATGTATTATTTGCATTACACCCTTATGATTCCAATAACCCATAGACAGACCAAAAATTCTTATCCGAACATCCCGCCAGACTCCGACAAAGAGCGGCGAATTTTCAGAGAATCTGAAACTTTCGCTGTGTTACTGCTATTGAATTTCGTAATATGCAGGGTAAGTATTATTTAATAATTCGTATTATATTATTATACAATATTATTTATTATATGTTTTATTATAAATGATCTTATTCATTGATTAATATATTATATTATAGTGTTATTTATTATTTTTGACAGTACTTTTCGATTTTGGTAAAATAGTGTTTAGATAGGACATTAATATATTATATTATAGTGTTATTTATTATTTTTCACAGTACTTTTTGATTGTGATAAAATAGTGTTTGGATAGGATACGTATTCATTCGTCGTTATCGTCATAATCCTGATCGTCGTCAGGATCGTCAACATCCTCGTCATCTGTAAAATAATATTCAGTGATTGGAATCATGAAACCAGCTTATCTGCAGTGATTCACGCATGACATTTTTACATACCTGTGATGTTAATATAGTCTTCTGAACGAGGGGGTTGAATCACGACATCTGCTACAAGGGTTGGTAATTGTTCGCCCTCGAACCAAAGTATTTTGTACACCCCCTCGTCTTCGATCCAGCCGTAATCATCCGGACGTAGTTCGGTAGGATTCTTCAGGTGAGCATTTCGCCATAGATGGCAAATATAATGCGCTCGCAGTAGTTGTTGCAACAACTCGGATTTGCATGGGGGCAAATTTGTAGCATCAATATTTCTAAATTTTTTGTTGAATGCCTCATTGACGTTCTTGGCCTTGAAAGTTTTCTTGAAGATCTCAAACCTTGCTTCATTTACGTTCCCCAAGCCTGGCATGCTGTAGATGTGGCAGATGAATTTCTCAAGCACGGAAAACACAGCATCTTGCGAGCTTGCTGAATTGAAATCATTCATACTTGAGAATGCTTCTTGGTATTCCAGGCTCTTCTGAAGGATCGTGAATGGTCTGGTTTTGCCTTTTTTAAAGAATGCTGGATTATAGTCACAGCCTGTAATCGCATGAAAACCTGGTAAGACTGTGGCCAGCGATTTTCCTAATTTGTTGAACAGCTTCGTGATGTCAATACATCTCTGATTGTTTCCAGTACCAGCATCCATCCAGATGTTCACAGGGCCTGCTAAGTGTTCCATGTTTCCGAGCATAATCACCAGGACATCCGTATCTGAGCATCTGATGACAACGTTGGCGGCATAATCAATATTACAGATGTGATACACTATTTTTGTGTCAGCTTCTTCATGTTTCTCGCAAGACAGTTCTTCGTCAATCGCTTTTCAATCTTTCCACTCACGACCTTGTAAGCGTAACATCTGTCGAAGTTTAAGTGGATCGTCTTGATGCCAATAAACGGTATAACTTCATCGCTCGCCCAATGATTTATCAGAAACTGTACGAGTGCCTCTTTGAAGCACGCATTTCTCAGTTCTTTCCCGAAATCAGCTGGCCTTGTTTGATCAGGGCCCGAAATAACGTAAGATCGGTTTTCCAATCCAGATCTGCGTGCGCGTTCGTTGTCTTTGATCGATGGCGTGAAATATCGATCGAAAACTACGTCAATCCTGGGGGCGCGATAGCGGGTCACCATTTGCAAAATTTTTTTGGAGATGTTGCCGAATGTCTTCGGCACTTCTTTGATCAGATGTAAGATGAAGAAGCCATCGAATACGACGACATCGATACTCGGCGGCGGGCCGCTGACAATTTGGTTTTCCAATAACTTCATGAACGTAGATTTCATTGTCGTGTTCATTGTGCCATCTAAATGACCCATGGACATCGGAACAGGCGTCAAAGGGAACGACAGTATCTTGGCAATATCAATATTATTTTCGATGGAGACTCCCAACATACGACCGAATAAATCTCTTTGCATCTTCACTTCCTGCACTTTGTTACCAACTTTGACCAATCGTTTTTCCGAAGCCGCTGAAAAATTGTTTACAGCATTTCTCTTGATGGGTTTTTCGAACCTGTCGTTCGCAGTAGCACATTCCGCAATGAAATTTTCACGCAAATTATTTCCTGATTGTTCAACATTTAGAAGAAAATTGCTAATCTCATCCGTTGCTGCCCTTCCAGTGGCTATGTTATAGAGTACGTCCTTATCCAAATCGTTTCGGAAAGGGTTGATGTTTTGATTAATAGTGTCCATGAATTTCTTCACGGCAGCCGAATTTTTTTCGATCTGATGTCGCTCGAGGTCCGCGGTAATGTCCTGTGCTTTTTGTAAACCATCTTCTTCACAGACATGCGATATTAGGGTTGCTCTGATGCCGTGGCTTCTGGACCAACGCTGACGAGCAGATATTGAGTTCGTGAAATGGATAACACCCGTCAGTCGCCGCGCAGCATCGGCGTTTATTGTCTGTTCAAGAGTCAAATCTATGGGTTGTCTTGAGAAAGGCTTGTCGGTACGTTTTATGCCAAAACAACCTTTTCGAAGGAGTTCTTGCAATCCTGGATGGGTATCTTCAATCTTCATCAGATTGTCGTGGTATTTAACTAACCAACGTGAGTAATTTGGTTGATTAAACACGAAAAAGAGATTCGCGATTTTCGGCAGAATATACTTGAAAAGCTCGAAATCCCCGGTGCGAATGCTTCTAGTCAAGATCAAGTAGTAATTCACTAGATTCATGTAAGTTACGTAGAACTGTGCAGTTTTACCGTGTTTCCCTTGAAGTGTCGCTTCCTGATACGCTGAGTAATTTTTCAGTATTTCCGCAAGAGCTGCATTTTCAATAGTCGGACTAACCTGTTTCTGTTGTGAAAATTTGACAAGCCCTGATATCATAGTCTCGTCGATTTGCAAGTTTTCCTGCTCTACGAAATTCCTGAAGTGCAAAATTTCGAGAGCTACAGCTACAATCGGGTGCAATCGTTTGCATCTGTTGAAATGTTTTCCACTGATATACCCATTGACCGAACCACTCGCCAATAAGTCGCTTTGAACCATCATATACGATAAACCGCAGTCATCGATGAATTTTCCGATAGCTTTGAAATATGCCATCATTATGTGAAAGCTGCCGAGGTGGATGAAAACGTTCTTAAACCTTGGCTGCTCAGTCGCTTGAATTTGTAGGGCAATTTTAGCGATCGCTAGGTCGTAGGTAACTTGAATGTAAGGTTGGTGACATTCCTGGGCAGCTTTCTGAGCCTGAGACATGGTCTCTAACACGACTGATGTATCAGTTGGGGATAAATTGATTGGAGTGAGATAAGTTACTTTCTGCTTCGGGCTGTTGTCCTGTACTATCTTGCTATTGAATCCTACCCACATTGGCGTGTCTGGTATCTCAAAAGCGTGCGACAGCATCCAGAGTATATCCACTTTCTTTATTAATTTCAAATGATCTGGAATTGAAAGGCGTCTTTCGTTATCACTTGGAAGTAGTACGTCCAGCATCCTCGGTCGCTTTGGATATGATTCTAGTTCCGGAATGATCGCCTCGTACGATCTTCTCCTTCTAGCGCCTGGTGTGTTGACAAATTCATTACCGTCGTCATTGTCACCGTCTGCCTGAGCATCGACGTCAGAAATGTCCGTTATATTCTGGAAAATAATACCTACAGTATCATGCAGAGTATCCTTGCCACTGCAAGTTTCAACATACCGATCGAAGTTATCGAATGCGACTCCCATACAAAGATCTGGAGATAACGTTATACCCTGTGGGCAAATACTGGAACAATCGGCGGAGGAAAAAGTCGCTTCAGTTTCAAGCTCCTCAATGGTATTATAGCTACAACAATGTCCGAACCGATTCAAGATATCAATGACCCTGCGACTGCTTGTGAGGCTTTTCATTGCCATACCAAGAGTGATGTGCTTAGAGGTTTTTACCTGGCCGTTCGTAGTAGCGTAGATAGTGTCTTCAGCGAGTGATTTGACTTTTCTGAGACAATTCACGTTTTGTCTGCGTCGCTGATTTAATCCTCCGAGTAGTGTGAGGAAAAATTCGTGTAACTCTTCCGGAATCGAACATTCTCCAGCGATCAAATCTTTTGTACCCAGTTTTTTGGGCAATTTATTGATCTTCATTTTGAAGATTCTGTCCCTTAGAGTAAGAGCTGTTTCTCTGAGGTCATTTGATTCTTTTAAGGACAAATACGTCGATTCGTCAACAACGGCGTTTATGTGCGCAACTACGTTTTGATTATGCAAATTATGAATTTTAATTTGTTGATCAAAGGTTTTCAAGATCTTCTCCCGCAAGTGCTGTACAGTACCTAATTTCTCCTCAAACTCCGGACTGTCTTCTAGTAGTCCTTTTAGATAACTGTTGTAGAGATTGCTTAAAAAGTTCAGAAAGTAAAATTTCTGATTTTTTATTATGTTCTCTTCAATGAAAGTGCAAAGTTCATCGTATGCTTCTTTGTGGTACTTGCGTTTCATGTGCCAAGCAGTTGGTTCGCGCTGTGAGCTAACTGCTGATTGGTACTGGTTGTGATAAACTACTCGACAGTGATTGTGGTAACTCAAATAATCGGACGCGTTTATTTTTTCCAACAATTGAAAGTCTTCCAATCCTGTAGCCTGTGTTATGACATTACCTTCGAAAGTATTTCTTGCAGCGGTATGTAACTTTTGTTCGTTGGATTTCAACCTTAGCCGAGATGCATTACAAAACATACATGTTTTCGTTGGTCCTTGTGTACAGCTCTTCGAAGTATTCTGCGATGATGCCGATGACAGTGTTTTTTCATGTGATTCGGAATCATCTACGACAATAGGAATATCCTGGGCAGAGGTGGATGGCTGTGATATAACCGAAGACGTGCTGCATTCTTCATTTATATTTGTCTGGATATACTTTTTCATCAGCGCCGTGAAAGACTTGTAGCATTTAGGATGGTATCCTTTTTCGGCACTTACAGCGAGAGGAATGTCAACATCTCTATACTTTAACCCGTTTGTGAATCGGATTTTTTTCACGTTTTTACACTTTTCCAACGTATTTTCATTGAATAGTAATACTTTTTCACTATGCCGATGACAAATTACACAAACTGGCGGGCTTTCAGCCATGATATGAACGAAATATCACTGGAATCTTGCAACGAGCATCGTAAATTCAACGATTCAAACAGAAGGGTAACTTTTCCAGGTTATACAAGAAAAAAACAGAACACTCCGGCAAAGAAGAGAGTTCTTTTGTTTTTACGCAAGCGTGTGTTTTTAGCTGAAAATCATGGCAATCCTTATATTAATGAAAGTAATAGAAGTATCTACCGCGTGAGTTGGAACTATTCTCTGAAAATTCGCCGCTCTTTGTCGGAGTCTGGCGGGATGTTCGGATAAGAATTTTTGGTCTGTCTATGGGTTATTGGAATCATAAGGGTGTAATGCAAATAATACATTTTTTTCAGCTTTACTGATATCACACAAGTGTGGTCATACTTTTACGCCCTTCCTTGCGGACTGGGGCTACCTTCGTTAATCCCGAGGGGTCTGGCATTTTTACCATTTTGTTCTAACCATCATCGGCTACCATGACACAAAAAAACAGCCGTACTGGAATAAGAAAATCGCATTGGTTTTTTTTAACCCTTTCAGCGCGCGACGCGACCCTTTCGTTAGATCGGATGGCAGCCAGACCTTTGGATTAAATTATTGTGATGTGACTAGGATGCAATGAAATCGAAACTAACCTTACTGATATTAGACAGTTCAATTGTTCACTGGCTCTTAGTCTGATTTATGAGATCTAAAATATTCGACCCACTTCCGTATTTTTGTACGTTTTCCCGGTGACAATTCTAATGTCAAGGTTGTTGAATCGAATATGAATCCAAGAAATTTGCACCTGGTGTTAGGTGTGAGGACGCATTTTTCGGTATTAATTATGAATCCTAAGGATTTCAACAGGCTAGTGGTAATGCGAACATTATTGTGACATTCTTCCTTTGAATTACCTAGCAGTAAAAAATCGTCTAAGTAGTTTACGCATATTACGCCTTTAGAGCGTAAGTATTGTACTACTGGCTTCATTAGTTTAGTGAAGGTGTATGGAGCCGATGAGAGACCGAAACAGAGGCATATAAACTCGTAGAGGTCTCCGTAAAATTGAAACCTTAGAAATTTTCTGTAATTTTTGTGAACCTGAATTAAATAATAGGCCTCTTTGAGATCGAGTGTGGGGGCAAAACAATTATGTTGGATCAGTCGGGTGGCTAACCTAGAGTCCTCCATTTTGAAATGGGGAGCACTAATAAATGTATTGAATTGTTTCAAATTCAGAATAAGGCGTTTTTTGCCATTTGATTTTTCGGCAAGAAAAATCGTTGAAATGAATTGGTCTGGGAGGGAGGTACACTTCTCCACTGCCCCAATTTTTTCCTTCCTCCGATATTTGTCCCTTCGGTAGCGACCTTGAACATTGTCGTTCCGCGCACCCCTCGAGGTTTGCCTCTTGGGTGGTCTCGTTTCCCTCACGTAACGAGCCGGGCCCTGGAAGTTTAAATTGGCTGAAGTAGGGGGGGGTTCTTTGCATTTTACTTGTTCCCTCCCCTTTTCCTTTGTCCATCTTGTAGAAAGATGAATTACCAGTGATTTGTGGTTTCAGATCTTTGCCTATTGTCTGTAAATTTTTGGCGATCTTAATTTTTTCGCCAAGGTCTGGTCCGAATAAGACCATTACCCATTACATAAGACCATACCATAATTCGGATGGTAGGCATTGATCTGCTATGTCCTTAACATTTTTATTCAATAATGGAGTTATTGAATTTTTTCGTGTCACCGAAATTCGGTGAAATAAACTGGTTAATATTCGCCCAGCATCGCACAAACTTGTTAGGCCTTCTTTTATTGTCGGAGGGATATCCTCGACATTGTTCAGGAGTGTGTTAATGCCCTGGCCTAGGGCGCACAATCCTTTGCCTAGTTGGTGTTGGACCTCTACATGAGATCCATCCTTGACCAGGTCAAATTTGTTGAGGATTGATGCCACCTCTGGATTTAACCGAGGGGGGGTCAGTTCAGGTAGATTGGATGCAGTCTTAATTTTTTTTAAGAGGTTCATCCGGTCGTCTTTTTGTAACCTATTTGTTATTATTTGCCTCCACCTCGGGGCTAAGGCATCATGGAGGGAGAATGTACCTTCTTTTTTATCCTCCGGCTCCTCACCTAAAATCTGCAGGATTTCGGATGGGAGCACTTCATTGTTATGGATGATTAATTCATCATCATGAACTTTCCCGGTGGTGCTGCATGCGCCTATCGGGGTGGACAAGTTCTGGTTGGGACTCCTGTTGCTAGGGGATCCGCTCGCGGGTCCGACACTGTAGGAATTCGATAACACCGACCTGCCACGTCGTGTGTTTTTATTATCGTCATCACTTGACACTACATGTGAAAGTGAACGACGTGAGCTCGAACTTGCGTGGGAGCGAGATCGATTCCTGCATGGAGATCGGCGTTGTAAACGAAGTTTATTTTTAACTTCTTTTTCGAGTCTTTTGAGTCGTTTGACGAGTTTCCGGGAATTGACAAGATCCCTGGGTCCTTCGCTGGACGAACTGCTCCTGTCCCTTTTCCGTTTTGATTTACCCATCTTAAATGAAACTGAAAATATATAGTAAAAAAGTTTTTAAGTATTCCTTACTTATAATATTGATAATGAAATTACGTGATATTTTTATCCTATTGGAATTTGTTTGTGTAGGAGTATAATAAAAGTGAATCACGCTTTGATAACTGATACACAACCTTATGCATATATCACAAAAAATACTATGAGGTCAAACGCTAGCAACAAGCACTGGGACGATGCGACGGAGTAGAGGGGAGTATTCTTTAAACCTTGTGCATAGAGTACCAAGAATGCGTACTACCATGTAAATATCTTCGGACTGATCGACGAAATATAATGAGTAATAACAAATACAACAGAGACAAATCAAATAGTGTAATATCGATAAAAGAATACCTCAAAAGGAAAAGATAAGAGTTAAATACAAGTAAAGAGGAAGAAGAGGCATTGCAAAGAAGTAGGAAATTTCCCACACCACCAAATAAAGTAGTTGAGGAAGTAAACAAGGACGAAACCATAGACGAACTGAAGGAAATGATGACAGGTTTAGTAAAAATGGTAAACTATGGTTTTCAGGAAAGTAAAAAAGAAAGAAAGAGGGAGAGTATGAAACTAAAAGAAAAACTGAATACAATAGAAACATACTGGAATTATAAAGTCCATGAAATGGAACAGGTGATTGCGAATTTGGCAATGAATACTTGGAAAACACGAAAAGTAAAAAAGAAGGTTAAATATAATCATAAAAAATCTAACAATGAATGGAATTGTAACCTCTGGAAAAGTAGAGGAATATCTGAGTCATAAGATGCGGATACAAATCGAGGTTGTATTTCTTTTCTTTTCTTCACTCATTTCTCATCTACTCTTCCTTTTGATTTTCGCCATTACAATATTTCGCATTTTTCCGTCTTCTCGTTAGTCCGTCTTCTCGTTAGTCCGTCTTTGTTTTACTATCCCTTTCAACTTCTGCTAGTTTTTTAACCTTGGGTCTGGTGCGATTGTTCTCGCCATTTTTAGTTTATGGTTTAAAATTTTCATTATTGTTTCATTACTGAAGATGATTTTTAAAGTAAAAAACCTTAAAAATACATTTTAAACCCAACAGAATGTAATTGTAATTTGCTCAGAAGTACTACAGAAGTGCTCAAAAGAAGTTGGCCTCCACGCCAAATTTATCGTATAAATTGTTATAAAATATTTATAAAAAGTGTAAATTAAATAGGAAAGAAAAGAATTAAATTTCCTAAAAATAGTCTTCTATTAAAATGTTGTTTCACATCTATGTTACATTGGTATGTATGCGAATAAATAGTAACATGGCGTTCCATACTCATTGAGAGTTTTATTTTCTTAAATGTAACAAAGTAAAATAATGGTTCTACATGTTTTCTTGCAACCAAACATCTTTAAACATCTACGTTGCCTACATAAGTTATGTGGAGAACCGGACGTTTCATATAATTACAATCAAAGTTCAAGGTAAATTCGTTTGATTGATTAATTATGCATTTCCTTTTTCTTTTCATTTTTAAGGATGGAAAACGATCATCGTGTATTGGAGAAAATTAAAGATCCTTAATTGCTTTACATGAACTAAACACATTTATTCAGAATCATGTTAATACATTTTGGGATAAGCAACACAAAATCAAATGAAGTCCATTTTTAATTAAAGAGGTCCTGACAAACTGTCAAGAGCTCCAGTTAGTTCCTTACTGTAGCATCGATTATTTATTTTGTAATATTTATTTCTTTGGGTATGCAATTGGAGTGTATATTTCCCCAAAGCCAGATACAAACAATGTTTCTTCATCTTGATACATCATTTTGTGATCAACTCTAAATCTACCATTAGGAATAAGTGGAGGAAAGTGAGTTTCATCGATAACAAAATTGCATCCGTGATATGTAATATCCTGTAAACAGAAAACTTTAGATAACATTTTATTACAAGAAATCTGAAGAACCTTCTCAAAATAAAAACTTGTAATGTTACCACAATCTTTTATACGTTGTAAACCTAATATGTTTGCCTCAAAACCTTTTTGTAGATTGATTTGAAAATGTATCGGAAAGTGGCGATATTCGTTACTCAAAAAACTTTTTTACTTGTACGACAACCTAAAAATATAAAATGTTTGCTTATTATTATCATAGTATAAACATTTTGGTCTGAAATATAGAGCTGTTTAGTAGCCATTTCGCAATACTTGACTGATTGCATCTTTACTTTGCGTTCATTTCAGCAATCCAATTATTGGTATTTTTAAGAAAAAAACGCGTTAGAAATATCCACATATTTGTAAAATGAACTATTAAGAATGAAAGGCTAAGTAGAATGCTGCCAAATAGCTACCGGTCAGCAATAATAATATAATAATGTTTAAAGTCAATATTACCTCAGTTTTATCTTTTAGGTTAATTTTCTGGCTGATAGTAAAAATATACTTAAATGTTTTAAATTCAACGAAATGAAAATACTTTTTACTGTAATTCATTAGTTCCATTCGAATGTCCCTAATCTTAAATCCCTTTTGATGAAACTGAAATGTAGATTATCATAGTAATTGTTTCCAACTAACTTAAATTATGCATTGCTTTAAAAAAATTTGATATTTTCATTTGATGAAAAAAATTTGAATTTTTTTGTTAGGATGTTGCTGTTCAGGGTGTTGTAGGGCAGGTTTGTCTTGTATGGGTAATTAAGA
This sequence comes from Podabrus alpinus, assembly GCA_932274525.1. NCBI lineage: Eukaryota > Metazoa > Arthropoda > Insecta > Coleoptera > Cantharidae > Podabrus > Podabrus alpinus. Next base: position 75,858,995 of record OW026456.1, read on the forward strand.
TGAACAACACTAAATATGATGAATACTTTTATTTATTATAATCATTATTACGAAGTACAACTACAATACAACAAATAATCTTACGACTACATCTGTTGACTATTGATTAATTACTAATTACTAATTCCAATACTAGCAACTTATATTTATAATAACAATTGACTTACATTTTAATGCATGCGTGTAACCTATATAAATCCTAGACGCTCGTCAGCGTTTATCCAATAACTTAACTATAATTATTATTGCAATGTTATTGCAATTACTTAACTATTTATTATTATTAGGTCACTACATCACCCTTCTTCGCAAGAATGGATTTCGGTAGAATTCATTCGAAATGCATTCTCGAAAGAAAAATTAGGTGTTATAATTTACATATTACATTAAAATATTATATCTACAACCTACTTACTTACATTACAAATTTTGCTGTCACGAGATTCCTTTCAATTTAGTTTTAATTTTTCTATTTATTTATTTATTCTCAATTAACATCTCGATTTAAATTATTTTTTCTTCTTCGCTGGCATCATTAATTATTTTTGGGATCCCTACCAAATACAATTCTTAAATTCTTGAGCTCATTCATTCGATCCTATTTCCTTACATCTAGTTACGGTGCACCTTTTAAACATAGGATAATTCATACTCAGTTTCACTTTATGGACACAAATTACCGGCCTCTAATCTAGCCTAGACAATATTTTCTCTAAAGAAAAATTATCATTAGTAATGAGCCTTTTCAGTAAAAACCGGATTTACCACGTTTTCCCATTATTATCCTAAGATAAGTGGGCTTAATTTTTAAACTGGTAAATTTATTATTTCATCAGCAAATTTAAGTTTCGTAAACCATTGAGATCATCTTTATACTTTTAAAATTGTTAATTTCGTTGCTTTGGAATATCTGCGTGACATCGCCATTTTTAAATTTTTAATTAGTTTAATTCAATATTATTGAATGTAGAAAAAATTGTTAAAATTACGTTAAAAATATTATAATCTTAGCTAAATTAGCAAACTTATTGAAAAAAAATTACATTAATTTAAAAAAAATTTATACCACAAATTCTTCATGTGGACCATACGGCTTCTCCATACCAGTTTTTCTTTCACGCCGCAATGTTTTTGGTAAACACTTATTTTATACCACGACACTAACACTGTGGTTAAAATAATCATCATAATCTTGATGTCTTTTTGTCCACTAACCACTTGTTTTTCCACAATAACCTTAGTCTTCATAACATCCATGTTGGTAATTTCTACTTCCTTTGTGTTTAAAGTCCCCATTTTACCATTTGTTAATTAAACTCACTTACAATGTTAATTAAAACTCACATGCACTGTCCAAATTTTGAAATTTTCTTCTTTTTTTCTTTTTCTTCATTTTGACACTTTTCACACAATTTACCAATAATTCGTAATAAGCAGATTCTTCTTAGGTCCGCTTCGCAAGATCAGTTCGCTTCGCAAGATCACCATGTAGGGCACGTTTGTTTTGTATGGGTAATTAAGATGAACAACACTAAATATGATGAATACTTTTATTTATTATAATCATTATTACGAAGTACAACTACAACAGAAATTCCCCAATGCACAAGGTGTCAACGAGTAAACCACACGAAAAACTATTGTCTATGTAGACCACTATGCGTTAAATGCACCGGAAAGCATTTGACTTCTGATTGTTACAAAAAAAGGAAAATTAATGAAGACGTAAAATGCGTTAATAGCAATGGAAGCCACTAGGCAAATTACAGAGGGTGTTCCTACATCAAACAACTTCAGCAATTAAAATACCCACCATTGAGAACAAGACAACCAACAGATACAACAACACAAGCAGCAAACCCTGATTAGCTAAGGTCATCCATTAGACAAGGAATATCATTTGCCCCAGCTGCCAAACAATACCATCATGTCGAACAAAATGCAAATATTAATACCTCTCAAAACCAAAACGCCTCAGCGCAACAGTCAAATAAATTAGAAGTCATTATATCACACCTAATAGGTGTGATACAATCCTGAATCTTCTAACCACACTGCTCTCTAAACTACTATAATGATGCAACGCTCACTACGTATAGCAGTCTGGAAAGCTATGTATTCATTTTTTTGATTTCTTTGAATTCATATTCAAGATTGATTATTTGTGACGATAATGGGAATTGTACGTAACCATTTGTCGTGGCTTTAATAGTCAACAGACTTTGTGTCATAGTCGTTTTGTTTATTATTTATTACATTTCAAAAACAAATATATTTCATTCATGTAATGTCACTTGCGTGCCAGTGGCGTTGTTTTTTTTGTTTGTTTTTTCTTATTGATTGTTTTTTCTCTGGTATTGTATATTTCAAAAACTTCTCCCAGCTTAATATTCACGTCTAGTCCTTTTTTCAAACATTCTGCACTTTCCCAATTAGATTCGTCGCATTTACCATATCGATTCCCTTTGTCACTATTTGTAATCTTTTTCTTACCTTTTCTTGGTTTTCAATTATATTTTCCCGGGCTTTGACTCTTTGTGCTAGATGTTGTCTCTCGTCAGCCCATCCTTCTTCTTTGACTTTCATCTCTTGCTGCTTCAAGATAGTAGAGAAACTGGAAGTTCTTTGACATTTGTGTTCAGAAAGGTTTGCCATTTAATCATGAATATTTGAATTAATATATGAATATTTGAATTAATCATGAATTAATACTTGAACAACGCTACCAAATTGTGGAAATTTATTTTGTTCAGAGTTCCGTTCGCGAAACTTATAGAGCTCTTCGCCCATTTTATGATCGACATAATCGACCTTCTGAGCAGGCTATTGGTGCGCTGATGGATAAATTTCGTACCACTTGTATGATGTAAGACCACCAAACAAGACAAAGAAATGTGCGTACCGAAGAAACTATTGCTTCTGTGAGTGAAAGTGTCCAAGAGAACCCAAACATTTCAATTCGCCATCGTGCTCCACAACTTGGGCTTTGTCCATTCACTACATGAACAATTTTACATCAAGATTTTGGTTTACATCCTTACAAGATCCAGTTCGTTCAAGAATTGAAGTCTAATGATCATCGATTGCGTCGTGCGTTCGCAGATTGGGCTCACAAACAGTTGGAAGTGGATCAATTTTTTATCGCCAAATTTTGTTCAGTGACAAGGCACATTTCTGGTTGAATGGGTATGTGAACAAGCAAAATAGCCGTATATGAACTGATACCAATCCGGAACATTATCTTGGGACTCCATTGCATCTATTAAAATTGACTGTTTGGTGTGGAATACACGCCAACGGCATTATCGGGCCATATTTCTTTCGAAATGACGAAGCAGCTACCGTTACGGTGAATGGTGTGAGATATCGATACATGCTCAATACATTTTTGTTTCCAAAAATCCAAGAGTTAAACATCGACAACTTATGGTTCCAACTGGATGGTGCTACGTGCCACACAGCCACCGAAACCATCGATTTATTGAAAGGACAATTTGGTGACAACATTTTTTCAAGAAATGGTCCTATCAATTGACCTCCAAGATCGTGTGATTTGACGCCTCTAGATTATTTCTTTTAGGGTATGTTAAATCCATGGTTTATGCTAACAAACAACTCTGGAAGCATTGGATCAATAGTCAGCAAGCCATTTATGAAATAAGGCCAGAAATATTGGAAAAAATGGTCACAAATTAGTCTGATCGGATGCGCTTCGTAACGATTAGTCACGGTGGTCACATGCCGGAAATTATTTTCAAATCATAAAATTTACTTTCATAAAAAAATAATTAAAAAAACATTCCATCAATTTTTTAATGTTTTATTTCAATTTGAAGTTCTCATACAGCTAAAAAAACACATTTTAATACATTGTTCCTATATGCAATACAAAATAAAATAAAGTGCAGTTTTAATTAACATTGTCAAAACGTGCAATCCGTTCCTCACTGTACCATTGGTTATAATTATTTTGTAATTTTTATTTTTCTGGGTATGCTATTGGAGTGTATACTTCTATATATATTAAGCATCATTACGAAGCCCAAAATGATATATTCCACGGTTAATGCGAAGCCCGCAGCATCAATACGAAGCCCGGTTTCGGGCATGATAAAAATCTGCGTGTATATAGAGTCAGTTATGCTGGATATTAACAGAGGACCGTATGTGTCGCTTTTTGCTAGGGCTTCATAATTCTGGTTTATATCTCAAAACATCCACGTTTAGTTAGTAGAAATTTTGTGCAGAGGGCGCGTCGGTGTGCCTGTATATAAAAGCTGTATGTCCTGTATATGTATAACCGATATTATCGCCCCCAACTTGTACAACAAACTATGCGAAGCCCTAAAGTTGGCAACAACGCATACATTGATATCTTGAGAAGGCAGTAATATTATTCTAATAATAGCCTTGACGAGTTAGCATTTAATACTCTCATATTAATTTGATTATTTTAATTTTAACTTCAAACTGTTCATTTTGTAATTTGCTTTTTTTGTATTTCGATAAAGAAAACGCTAATGCATATTTAAATTAAACATTTAATTTAAAAAAAATTAGTACAAATTTGAAATAAAAAAATTTAAAAAAATATAAAAAAAACTTAATTATAATTTAATCTTAATTTATCTTCTTAATTTGTCTTAAAAATCTTAATTTATAATTAAAAAAATTATAATTTCTAACAATGCCTACTCTAACTTTTAAAAATATTTAGTTATTTAACACATTATAATATTATAATCTCGAACGGGAACACTGATAAAAAGAAAAGTATTGATTGAAAACGAATTATTTTGAATCAATACGATTCGTTGTAAAACAAAACTGAAACATTTTGAATCAAAGTGATTTGTTTGAACTAAAACTTGATTTATCAGTGTAGCAATAATTGATTTAATTTTATATTCTAATTATTATTATACTCACTGATCTTTCTATATTTTTTTCTAACAGCATGAAAAATTAAAACCAACTTACTGAAGTACTAACTGATGCAATATTTTTCGTTCCCGGAACTGGTGCAATTATTGTAACATTCGAAGTTGATGGTTTAAATAATGCAATACTATTGAATTTGTTGATTCTTCAAGTTCAACATCAAAGCTTCCATCACTAGTACTAAGGTATATTGGAAATTTCTGAAGGAACATACTCAGATCCAGAACTTTCAAAATCTTGAAAACTCGTTGATAAAATCTCCTTGAAAAATAAAGTGGTGGATAGGTTAAATTAAATACAAAACTTTTTTTGTACTTTTGGGCAAAACATAACATTAATAGTAATTTAAAAAGAGTTCACATAATCGCCCCCGCGAAGTTAGCGAACCAACTTGAAACATCAAAAAAAAAAAATTTTAACAATTGTTTGGTGATTATAAGGGGTCATTTGTTGGTCGTTTTTGTCGTTTGATGGTCAAAATTGCAAAAGATATTTCATTTTTAAGTTTGTTGTGTTACTTCATGCTTACGCGTCACATTTTGGAATTTTTAAAAACATGATGATCAATTTATTTGGTGGTTGTAAGGTGGTTATTACGAGATCATTTTTGTTGTTTGGAGGTTGAATTTGCAATAGTTTTAAATGACAAATTGGCAAAATTGAATAGCACCGTTGAGAGTGGGTCACCTTGCCTTAGCCCGCTATCGATATTAAACCTTCTTAATATTTTGCCGTTAATTTTCACCTTGTTTCTTGTTTCGGTTAGTGTCATTTTTACTAGTGTTACCAAACAATATTGCTTTAAAAAAAATTTGACGGGGTTGTATAATCCGCATGTAAAGTAAGCACCAACTATCTATGTCCCTACGCCGCAAAATTCTGATTAATAAATGACATATACTGAATGTAATTTAGGACGTCACTCGGCTGTATTTAAAGAGTACAAAAATATTTGCATGTCTTGCTGAACGAAACCAATTAACTACGTACGTTACCAATATTGTATATAAAAACAAACAATGAAAAATTAATACTTATGTATTAATTTTAATACTTATGTATTAATTTTTATCAATACATAGTTCAACTATTCAACTATAACTGCATTGTAGTAAAAAGCTCTTATAGTAGAGTGAAAACTCGCTTTTATTTTGACTATTGTGAGCATTTTGAGGAAAAAAGCAATAACCTATCCAAATTCCAAATCAATATTCCTCTTGCTTCACAAATTCGAAATGTGTAAGTCGTCAACGACTTGCACATGACGAATGCACTTGCACATGCAACGACGAATATTTTTCGTTAAAAAAATTTTTTTTTTAATGTTCAAATATGCAATAAAATAATCTAAAGAGTTCGCTAAACTTGCTTATTTTTGCTGTCCTAAAAAAATCCCCCCAAAAAACGCAGGATCCTGCCTTAAGGCGACCATTCCCAGAACGTATTCCTCGCGTGGGACGGGGGAAAATGTGTTTACTATTGCATTATTTTAAGTAAAATTAAATTTTATATTAAAAATTTAGACAGATGTCCTGCTAAATACGGATTTTAACCTCTTGCCCGAAAGAAATTTTATAAAACAATTTTACTCTACTTGCTACAAAATTTTTATGGTTCAAATTTTAAAGCATGTACCGGGAAAAGTTAAAATTATGAATCTTCCAAAAATAAAGTACTACCTACTAAATCTTAATTAGAAAAACCTAATATAAAAAAAATTTACATACATCAAAAAATGGAGTTTCTTCATATTCCTGTTCTGTTTCAGCAATAATCGAGAGGGACTTTTCATCGACAGTTTTCGCGACATAGTTGTTTTTCTGATTGAGAAAAAGTAATAATTAATATCTTCACTAATTGGTAAATTAAACTTCATAAATAATATATTGTGAAGTATAGATTTACTTACCCCTCTGATTTTCTGTCGCTAATTTAACTAATAATTTTCCACGATTCATTTTTTCACTAGAAATCGCACTTCAAATCACAATTAAAAACACTTTAAAGCGTACCAATTTCAAATGACTGCGAAGACATAAAACGAACGCTGGTCGGGAATTAAATAATAACTTGTGTATGATAATTAGGGGTGCGCGATTATGAAATTTCATAATCGATTATCGATTATAAAAAGTAATCGATCTTTTTCGATTAATCGAGTTATGAGTTCATAATAGATTATGAACTCATAACTCGATTATGAGTAGGGTGCGCATGCGCATATAATCCATTAATCGATCACCGTAATTCGAATAATCTATTAATTCGGTCGTTCTAATTGCTGTTGGGGTTGGGATTACGTTTAAGTTTAAAAAGTTGTATTTATTAAAACAAGATAATATTATGCTTATATAGAATAAACCTGTTACCAATAAAAAATTAAGTATTCTATAATCGATTATTTTCTACAATCGATTATTTTCATAATCGATTATTTCCGCAATCGATTATTTTCATAATCGATTATTTCCACAATAGATTATTTTCACAATCGATTATTTCTATAATCGATTAATCGATTATTATAAATTATCATAATCGATTATGAAAAAATCGATTATTCGAATTACGATGATCGATTAATCGATTATATGCGCACCCCTTGATAATAACTAGCATAATATAATAGTAGATAAATAATTAGCAATAGTTGCACTTTTGAAACAAAGTGGCGGGCATAATAAAATCTTTATGACATGATTCGCATCAGGTACTGTACCTATACGTAACATCCTTGAGTTGTGATACCTTATCACAACTGCAAATTTTACAATTTTAATTTTCTAAAACAATTTAGAAAAAATATCGTATACCAAAATCAACATTATTTTTATTACTTAGGTACACATTTAAAAATAATAAAATTTATAATTTTCTAATTTCATTTTTTGAAACTCGATAAAAATGAATTCACAGATGTTGGAAATGTTCGAAAACTCCGAGCAACATGCAAACGGTAAAACGTCTGAAAATTAATCTGACATTGTTCCACCATGATACACGTCTTTGTTTTGGAAGTTTTTGGCTCTTCGGTGTAATGAATACGTTTTAGCCTATTGACTTCACTAATAAACGGATTTTTTCTAGCCACTCGGCCGTTATAGCTAGGGGTGCGCGATTATGAAATTTCATAATCGATTATAAAAAATAATCGATTGTTTTCGATTAATCGATTAGGAATTCATAGTCGATTATGAACTCATAATAAGGGTTACTAAGTTACTATCTAATTTATTATACAAAAACATAACAAAAATTAACAATTACAACTAGGAACGTTTTGGAACATAATTGAAATTCATTGACAATAAAATCAATTGTTCCGAATGTTCAGATGTCAGTGAATTCCTTAAATCGGTAACATTTGGCCTCCACGGCTAAACACTCGTTCTGAAGCAACACTTGTTCCTTGAATAATTAATATTTTCTTGCCATAGCTGCCAGTGCCGGAAATGTTCTCCAATTCCTAATTTGAGAATTTTCATTATTTATTTTCACAATCGATTATTTTATATAGTTATAACTCTTTCTTTTTAAATCCTTTTGGATTGTGGCAGAATGGACATTTTTTCCTCTAATTCACGGAACACTTCAGTTTGTGATTTTGGCACACTAATTAATTGAATCGGTGAGATTAAAAAAAAACTAATTTTACTGCGTAAAATTTCTTTGACTTTGTAATAAATAATTTTTATGCTACTAGATACTAAATAATTATTTAGACTACAAAAAAACTGTCGACCCACAAATTTTGTTTTATCAACGTTGTAAGCTGCTTTCGGTACTCTTGAATGCGAAGTGTGCGAACGCGTTGAATTCTATAAAAGTTTTAATATTAGCTAGTTTTCCACAATCTTCAAACAAACTAGTATAGGTATTATGCAAACCATATTTTACTTTTTTTTTATTTGATAAAATCATTTTCAAATAAGAATTTGGAATCCCCGAATAAATTGGTAAAATAAGGTTCTTGTTTCTTTTAATAAGGAAAGAATATTCTGTTGACATTTTAGCAGTACACCATTGGTTAATAGGTACCATTAAATTTTAGATATTAGGAATATAGGTAAGGTATTTCCTTGCATTAAAATTCTGATGATATTTATTGAATTCTTAGTGCGGTTTCGGATTATATTACAAACCCATCATCAGGAAGAGCGTCAAGTCAGAGATAACAATTTTGCTCATTCATACAAATCACAAACTTCCAATTTTCAAATCAACCTCCCAATCTCAAAGTCAATTAATAAAATATTTACAATACATATTATCAGGGTTTCCGCCGATAACTTTATTTAATAATTCAAATTAGTGCCAATTGCTTTTACACGTCATGGTAGGTTGTTCACAACAGCAACTTACATAATATTATACAAATAATAATCAGACGCGGTGTGAGTAATCATATGTAACTTAAAACCGGTAAAGCGACTATGAAAAGTGGCATCACTGGCGGGATTCGTAAACCCGTAAAATAGTTGTACCATATACAATTGGGCTTAATAAGGTTGTTGTATGTGTAGGGAGCGGTAAAAGCTATTGAATATGTTTTTGTAATGTATCACATAAAACTTTACCCCTCTCTGTTTGCCTTACATTACATCACAATAAGTTGCCTATATACTTCGATATTTTACTCATAATATTAATATAAAGCCCGGGAGTCAGGAGGCCTATAGTATATACCGGGCGTAGGATCCTCCGTCAGTCACGTAATGATAGATAGATACACGAAAACGATATTTCTTCATCTAGATACATCATGTGTAGATCAATTCTAAATCTACCACTGGGAATAAGTGGAGGAAAGTGAGTTTCATCGAGAACTAAATTGCAAAAGTGATATATAATATCCTGAAAATGAAAAACTTTTGATAAAATTTTATTACGAGCAACCTGAAGAACCTTTTCAAAATAAAAACTTGTAACGTTACCGCAATCTTTCACTCGTTGAATACCTAGTGCATTTAATTGAAAACTTTGTTGTAGATTGGCTTGGAAACGTATCGGAAAGTGGCGATATTCGTTACTCAAAAACTTTTTTACTTGTACAATTACCTAAAAATATAAATTGTTTTCTTATTAGAAATGCGCACCACACTAACATAATTATGAGCATTGAAACCTGAAATCTATCGGTATTTAGTAGTTATTTGGCAGTATTTAAGTAATTTCACCTTTGCACATTCAACAGTATACATTTTTTTTATATATTTATTTGTGAAGAAGTTGACTAATCATCATCATCTTCACGTATTAGACTTATTGTCCAATACGTCACTCTTCATTAGTCTCCCCATCTTTTTTCAGGTCGATAAACATTTCTCATGTTGACTAATAAAAATGATAAACTTAGTTATAATATTATTTGAAAATTAATAAAATGAACAAACGCAACTGAAAATAACTCTCGTAAAACGACCAATACCGCCAAATAGCTACAGAACAGTAACAATAATATATTTACAGAATCTTGCCCTTTTACGAAGGGACCTACGATTAACGCCAACCTTACCTCGACTTTATCTTTGACGGTAATTTTCATCTTGAATGTTAAGTTGATAGCCGGGGTAGTACGATTGTACTTAAATGTTTTAATTTCAACGAAATAGCAATACTTTACACTGTAATTCATTAGTTCCATTCGAACATCCTTGATTTTGAAGCCATGTTGATGGAACTGAAATGTAGATTATTATAGTAATAAAAACTAAGTACCGAAATGCAACGCTTTTCAAGTTATTCAGTGATAATTTCATGATATTTCAATATTTACTTATACTGTCATTCCGTTATCTCTTAAAGGTTTTCAAACTTTAAAGAATGGCGGGGTTAAAATAAAATCGTAGAATAGCATTGGTTTTATTAACCCATGTAATAATAACTCATATTTATATTGCTATGTAATTTTTGATCCTGAGAAAGGAATGTAAATTACAATTTAGGCACAAGCTGTCCAAGCATCGCTCTTGTCGGATTCATGCAGACTCATCACAGGAGTGGATTTTAATTAAAAATAAAAATATTGTCGGGCGCCAATGTTATAAAGAAACACGAAAAATAAACTTATTGTATTTTTCCGTTTAATAATCAAATTTTTACTTATTACCTGAAACTTTCAAAATTCTCTTGCGTCGTGAAAAATCAAAGAAAACCAAATGATCGCAAATACATTTAATTTCAAATAGCAATTAATCGTTTTCATGTACAAAAACTATAATTGAAATAAGAATACATTTTATTATTTTAAATATACCAAAAATTTACACTAATTTTATCAAAATAAAACCCAAGTTTGACGTCGCAATGTTATTCGCGAAAATTTGTAGCACATAAATTTAAATCTTAACAGTTTCTTACTCTTATTTTGTAATGATCGTTGTTTCCATATAGTTGATTTGAGCTTCTTGTTCTTAATTATCAGTTTTCCAAAATTTGTGTTCTTACGAATCGATTTACATATCCAAATCATCCAATATGTGATAAATATTACCAAATTATTCAATTTCCAGTTTAGAATCCAGATCGGTAACTCCATTTCATCTTCAAACATTTATTTTTCCATTAATTCTCATCAATTATGACTGATTCCATATTTTCCAAATTGTTGGAAAATTAACCTCTAAAATCCGCTTAAACACATTTTTCTTTTTGATTGTCTTGACACGTCTTTCTACTTTGAATGATCAAGAAACAATGTCCACAATTTCGTTAGTTCGCGCAACTTCAGAATTACGGAAACTAAAGTCAATTGTCGATCCAATTTAATCAATTTTCTATTGATTTTGTTATCAACGAATTTTAATCTCTTCTTCAATAGGTAAGTATAGTTTTAAAATTCACTTTTTAGTTATAAATGCACTTGTTTTATGATTTAGGTTCACAAAAGCCGCAAACTTGGATTATTATTACCTTTACAGACAAATCAAATTTTCTTATCTTACAATATTACAAATTTTACAAATAAATTATACATTATTCAATTATTACCCTTTACAAATATCATTTTACAATTTATTATGACAGTAAAAATTTTATGTTATTGCTTTCATTTGGTTTCTAATGCTTTACTTATAGAAATTTATTAATTCTATTTATTTGATATCTTGCAAATCTTTAGATTTTTAAAGCTTCTAGATATATTCTTTATGCAAATTTACACATATCAAAAATTATTGCCGTACAGTAACTTTTTATTCTTATTTTTCTGTATTTTATGACTAAACTTTTCTTTTATGAATCCGAATAAGTTTGAATTTTGTCTTGGTCAATTCGGACCTCAAAAAATATCCCGACAACAACCCTCTTGGATTTAAAAGTAATATTCCAAAGGTATTTGGAAAATTCTGAGAAATCCGTCTCTTATGAAAAACTGAAATTTTTTTTTTATAACGTTGCATTTTAAAAAGGCAAGTTTAATTATTTAAACCCAATTAATTATTTATACTTTTTATAAAATAAACTAACAACCCTCTATATTATTTACATAAACTAATCTGAAGTCTTGGCTTCCCTTAAATTTTTATAAATTTAAAATTAAAACGTTTTATAAATCCCTGAATTTGGATAAATTAAATTAATTGATAAATTCCAATGAATCCCACTATATTTGAATTCTTATCAAAACAAATTTTCATCTTTGGTTTTTATTCTACAGGTCCATCTCCTGTTCAATTTCAATTATTATATTATCCAATACATTATGTGGAATTAGTTCTCCATCATTAGCATTATATGCATAAATTAAATCTAAGTGAAATCTTCCTTTTATCAACCCTGTTTCCGGGTTTTTTAATTGATAGGTGCTTTCACTAACCCTTTTATCTATGAGATAGGGACCTTCAAACGGTAGTTGTAGTTTTAAGCATTTGTCTGCCGCTCTTCTTCCTACTCTCAAACTTTTTATGATAACTAAGTCACCTATATTAAATTGACATCGTTTTTTTATATTTTCATTCATTGTATTTGTATATTTTTCACTTCTTTTATTTATTCTTTCTTTTATTTTATCTAGTGTTGTATTAAATTCAAGTTCTGTTTGGTTTTTTATCCAAGGTCTTTCTGGATTTTGACCCGTGATAATAAAATAAGGAGTTTCCTCAATCACTGTATTCGGAGTGTGGTTAATGTATTTCTCCACTATTGGTAACTTGGAGTACCAGGATTTCTGGTCTTGAAATACCATCAAGCGCAAAATCTTCATTACCTCTTGAATGTATCTTTCGCAAATATTCGCTTGTGGATGACGAATAGAACAATACACCACCCGAATTCCTTGATTGTTCCAATGATTTTTAAATTTATCATTGTAGAAATATGTAGCATTGTCAGCTAGAATTGTCTTTGGTTTAATGACGTTTTTACAGAATTGTTCCAACATGTTTATAGTGATATCTGTCGTATATGCAGTAGTTGGATACAATGACTAGAATATTTTTAAAGCGTCCACTAGGAATTAAGTTTCCAATATAGTCAATGGCTATTAATTGTCCTGGTTCTTCAACTTTTAAACTTTTTACTATGTTTGATTATGGAAGTTTTTATATTTGCCCATAATGCATAAATTACATCGATTAATTGTTCTTTTTATGATTCTGATATCTTTTTTACAAAAGTAGTTTTCCCGACTATGTCTTTCTAACTCCCATATGTCCATATTTACCATGTAACGCATTAGTCACTTCTATCGTTGTTAATTCATCAATGACATATAATTCCAAGCCTCTCAGATTCTTAATAATGAATTCATCTTTAATGCAGAAAGATTTAATTGTACGTGGATCATTGTTTTGTAGTTTTATTTTTAATTGATCATAACATTGATTTAATTGTGCTTGTCTCACATTATCTAAAGTAAATGGTTTCTCTCCAGTATGGAACGTATTCATCGCTATTAAAATTTCCTTTATGTTGTGTTTCGGTAAATCTTTCCGACTTAAAGCATCTGCAATTACGTTCTCTTTTCCAGGAACATGTATGATATCAAAACTAAATTCTTGGACCATTAATGTCCATCTATAAATTCTATTATTGGTGAATTTCGTACGCATTAAAAATGTTAGTGCAGAGTGGTCTGTATGTATCTCAAAATGATTTCCAATCAAATAAAATTTCAATTTTACCAATGCATGAACAATTGCCAACGTCTCCTTTACTATTATAGTATAATTTAATTCCGACTTTTTCAGCGTTCTAGAGACAAAACTTATGGGTACCTCTATTCCATCATGTACTTGCATTAAAGCTGCTGCAATAGCATAATCGCTTGCATCTGTTTTTAAGATAAATTTGTTTTTAAAATCTGGGTGAATTAGTTTGATATGATCGTATAATGCTTCCTTCATCTGGATAAAAGCTAACTATTTATGCGGTCCCCATAACCATTTTATATCTTTCCGTAGCAATTGTAATAAAGGTATGGTTAAATGTGAATAATTTGGCATGAATTCTTTATAATAGTTCATTAATCCTAAAAATGCTCTCAAGCTTCTTAAATTTGATGGTCTTGGATAGGTTTTTATATCTTCTAATCTTTTGTTGTTGATTTGAACCTTTTCTTTTGAAATTTCGTATCCTAAATATTGGATTTGTTCTTGAAAGAATTCACATTTTACAATATTTAATTTTAAACCTGCATCATTTAATGCTTTTAAAACAGTTTCAATATGAACTTTATGTTCCATCTCATTTTTACTGAAAATGATCACATCATCTACATAATGTGCACAAAAATCTGAATATCTATTTAAAATTTCTTGCATCGCCGAAATCAAGGCTGCTGAAGATGTGGACAAACCAAACGGTACCACTCTAAAAATAAATGTTAAACCATCAACCGAAAATCCAGTATACTTCTGCGAATTCTCGTGTAATTTTATTAACCAAAACGAATTTTTTAGGTCTAATTTTGAAAAAACCCTCTTATCTCCTAATCTTGCTAACAATGATTCAATTCCTTCCGGAGCTTCATGTTGTGGCTTAGTAATCGCATTCAAGTTTCTTGCATCTAGGCATAATCTTATACTTGAATCTTTTTTCATTACCACTACCAATGGATTTATATAAGCCCTAGGTGCTTTCCATCTTCCAGCATCTTTTTCAATTCTTCATTAACTTTTTTCTTGTAAAACTGTGGGATAGGATACGTCCTTGGTTTAAATGGTTTATCCTTAATAATTTGCAGCTTATGGACATAATTTTTCACTACGCTCGATTTACTATTGATGAGTTTATCGTATTTAACTAATAATTTTTTTATAAATTCTTCTTGATTACTTGGGCATACATAAATTTTTCCTTTGAAATCTAAATCCTCTACTAAATTCTCATTACATTCCTTAATCAATTCATTTTCCTTATCAACATCATCATTATTCCAATTAACATTATTAATATTTTTAGTTTCTTTTAAACTATTATTTAACATCTCCTCACCTACCCAACCTATTGAATTTTTATTTGCCCAACGAATTTCTTCATTATTATTTATTATTATTTTACTAGTCGTATCTATTTTCATCTTAATGTAATTTAAAAACTCTAAAATTAAATAAAAACTTACCTTCGGACGTTTGATAAATTTAATAACGTGAAATTTAGAAAATTTGGATATGATTAAGATTTAGAAGTGGTACATTAGACACAAAATTTCGCCAATTTAGCCTGCGCGACTTGGAAATTTAGTTTGCCTTGGGCGCTCAACCGATGAAGTTCAGTAACGGTTAAATTTTAACCAATATTGATTTTGGATCCTTATAATTGGAGGTTATGAAATTTTTGACCGCACATTTTGTTATAAGACTTCGTGGATGGAATGCAAAGGCAACACTCACGTTTGAGATACCTTGCTACTTTAATTGATATCCTTTTTTTTTGAATGCATTGTTTTGGTGAAGTAGATGAAATTGGCATTAAAGACAAGTCGCTAGTAAATTTATCAGTTGGATATCTTAAATAGTAGCACTTCGTTTAATTGGAGGTGATAACCCAGAAGAATGTTGAGAATTTTGGTCGATGTGAGCAATTGAAGTGTACAAGACTCGACTCACTGAAGAAGGAAATTTTGAATGGATCGTCAATCCTTGATCTTGCGCAGATGCTGAGCATGAGTTATTATAGTAAAACATCAGGTGAACGAGTTTTAAAAGCGATAAGGTATTTTAAACATTATTATTTGAACTTTTTTAAAACCATTTTGAACTTTACGGCGTTGCATCTAACTTACGGGTACTGATAGCAACTACCATTAAAAATTTAAACAAAATGAAAAATTTCATTACTTTTTATTTAAAAAAAACACTTAATCAAGAAAATTAACGCGAATTTAACAAGAACATTTCATATCTGTGTTGGTATTACATTACCATTAAATTTTTTGTTTGTTTGTGTGTGTCCGTCGCGGAGTGCGGACGTGTATAGTGAGCGCTCCGCGCATTAAATTGAAATCGTAGTGTTGTTAACGTAAGATTGCCCTTGGGCAGTTATAAGTAGTTACAATGGCAGGTATCTGTGGAAAATGTTCTGTAGATATAAAAAGAGGAGATAAGGTATTGTTGTATGCTGGATGGTGTGAAAAAGCGTACCATATAAAATGTGGCAACATTAATATTGAAGAATATACATTTGTTACCAACAGGAAACATCTGGGATGGTCTTGTGACACGTGTTTTGAAAATCGGAGTGATAATATACGGAATTTATTAGAAACAATGCAGCAAGCGATGCTTACCATGAATTCAGGACTCAAAAAACAGCACGAACAAATAGAGGGTATAAAAACAAGTAATGAGCAAATACAAATAAGCCTCGACAAATTGAGCACAAAACAGGATATACTATAAAGGTATCAAGATTTATAATAATCTTCCATCAGAAGCAAAAGAGGCGACAAATTTGTTTATCTTTAAGAGATATTTAAGTGATTATGTAAAACAACACTATTAGTACAATATAGATTAGAATAGTTTGACATTTAACATGGTTGTAATATTAGTAAATTTACTAAATAAAGGTATATTATTATTATTATTAACACAGCCAAAAGAGTTAAAGAAGAGGAAGCTTCAGCTAATTCAACAATTTTATTATTTTGTAAGGGAATTTTCCCATGAGAAAATTTTGTACAACATTTATTTTGTAATTTTGACTGGTACCAGGGTAATTTTGAAATTTACTAAATTGAATATAGAATCTTTCAATGCAACAATATTTTATTTGTCACATAAAAGTGAGGAATTTAACAGAGATCCGCAGTTATTGATAAGGAACCATTTGAGCAATTGGGTGAGTTATTTGAATGAACATTTCTGAGTTTTGCACTTATGTTGTTTTGCGGAGCTGAGCTAGGACCGGAGCAAATAGGTTGTTGGTATTATTCTACAAAAGTAATTCTTGTTTCAAATTTAAAGAATAAGTATCATAAATTTATGTGCTAAACCAATCTAGGGATATATAAAAAAATTATTAGTCCAACGTGAGGCATTTTAAAAGTGCTTAGTCAAATTTAGAGGCTCGAGATCACGACATTTTATGGCACACCAGTAATGTGGGGCAATTTAAGGGTTGTTTTGGATGACATTTATGGTCTGCCAACGTGGGGCGTGAAAAGGGTTAAAATTTTTAATTTCACCCTCATTGGTATGATGACAATATATGTTTGGCTGTAAGTTATTCTACTTAACATTTCAAAATTTTAAAGAGTATTTTGAAAATAAGTATATTACGATACCTTTGACAGAATATCCTCATTACAGGTGACATCGTAAATACGTAATTGAAGTAGTATAACCCATATAATAGTCTTCATATTGGTCACTATATGGAAACAATTTTCAAGCGCAGGTGGACGTTTCAATGTTTTGCTGACGAGCAACAAGTAAGACTACAACATATTATCATATATCCTTGAAAACATCATTACGGTAATATACTAATTATGATTACTTCCTAATTTTTATATATTTTTATATAATGATCGTCTGGCCTTAGACTTTAAGCTTAGTTTACTCATTCACAACGCCACGATCCACAATACTGATTAGTTCAACACGAAATATAAATATCAGTTAGCCAATAAGAATTATAAACGTGGAGCTGAATCACGTGTTCATAAACATAACTTAACTTGAGGAAACGCGACGATAATTAAAAATTCATAATAATTATTCCATCATAAGCTTAAATTTATTGCGTAGTATTTCTTTGGATGCGATTGATATGGAGTAAAGTACCAAGTTACTTGGAACGACAAGGGTGAAAAATTGCAAGGTTAGGCGTACTCAACCCACCCTTGTACTCCCATTCATCCCAGCTTCAAAATTTCAAATGCAACCCCGCTATTGTGCTTTTGACGTTCTTCTAATGGGAATCCAATTTCGAGTGAAATTTTCATAAAATGTTCTTTTTTCTAAAGCGTATCAAATTTCAAAATCAATTTAAATTATTGATCAAATAAGTTTTACAACAAAATAAAAATTTTTATATCGTTTTCTCTACTTTGGCTGTGGTTTAACGTGACATTTAATCTTGTAACTTTTATTAAAGAAATTATATTTGACAAGGTTGCTTTAAATTTAAATTAAGTAAAGTGGGAAGTGGAAATGTACAGTAATAAAATAAAAATGTTGATACCCCGAGTTGCTGATTTTGTTCAAATTTACGCATCAGTAGATTCGTTGAAATATGGCAGTGTCTTGGTGTGATCACTGGTTGGGTTACAGCGCGGAAATTGTGGGTTCGAATCGCCGACTTAATTGAATTTCTTAGCGCGGCTCTCCGGTAAACATCAACAATCTGTGGATAAATTAAGTAGTTAATTAAAATTAGCTAAGGATAAAATTCCTACGAACAGTGAAGGGATATACAAGACAGGATAGAATTAGAAACACCGAACATAAGGAAAAATCTACATATCTACAATATTAACGAAAAGTTACGGGAACACCGGATCAAATGGAAAGAATGAACTACGGAAGAATTCCGAAGCAAATTCTAAAGTCCAAACCACATGGACAAAGAAATGGCAGATATCCATTTAAAAGATCGAAACGTATGAAGTCGAACAGGCTATTTAAAGTCTAAGTCATAAAGTGTAGAAGAAGATCAACAAATTATTTTTTTGATTAAGCTTTTCCATTCCAATCGGAATATTGCTACTCTGCAAAGTCGTTACGATCCATTTTTTGCGGTGGAGTTCTCCAAATATCATCAAATGATTTCAAAATCTAATTATTTCATATCTTCCAACCCACAAATGATTGGTCAAATTTTTTTTCAGATTTTTGATTAGATTAATAAAATATCATATTCCTTAAGATAATCAAGTTCTCAGTCTTTAAATGTGAGAAACGATCATCGTGAATTGAAAAAAAAACGAAGATACTTAATTGCTTCACACAAATTAAACACATTTATTCAGAATCATTTTGATACATTAATGATATGAGCAACACAAAATAAAATCAAGTTTAGTTTTAATTAATAGCTACTGTCAAGAAATCCAATCCGTTCTTCACTATACCATACCACAAAACCAACTATGTAATTTTTATTTCTTTGGGTATGGAATTGGAGTGTATATTTCCCCAAAGCCAGATACAAACGATATTTCTTCATCTAGATACATCATTTTTTGATCAACTCTAAATTTACCATTAGGAATAAGTGGAGGAAAATGAGTTTCATCGACAACAAAATTGCAAAAGTGATATGTAATATCCTGTAAATAGAAAACTTTAGATTTAATTTTATTATGAGAAATCTGAAGAACCTTCTCAAAATAAAAACTTGTCATGTTACCACAATCTTTTATACGTTTAAGACCAAGGATGTTTGCTTGAAAACCTTTTTGTATATTGATTTGAAAACGTATCGGAAAGTGGCGATATTCGTTACTCAAAAATTTCTGTACTTGTACGACAACCTAAATATAGAAAAATTTGCTTATTAGTCACTAACATAAGCATTATTAACTAAAATCTAGCGCTGTTTAGTAGCTATTTAGCAATACTTGACTGATTTCATTTTCACTTTGCGTTCCGTTAATAAAAAAATTATTAAAATTTTTTGCCATATAAAGTAGCCCAATTATTCCTATTTGTCAGACAATTTTTTTTTTAAATATCCGTATATTGGCGAAATGAACTATTAAAAATGAAACGCTAAGTAAAATTCCGCCAAAAATAGCTACAGGTCAGCAAAAATTATATATTTAGATTATCTTGTCGTTTTACGATGGTGTTTAAACCCAACATTACCTCGGTTTTATCTTTAAAGTTAATTTTCGGGCTGATAGTAAAATTGATGGCCGGAGTAGTGCGATTGTACTTAAATGTCTTAATTTCAGCGAAATGGAAATGCTTTCTGCTGTAATTCATTAGTTCCATTCGAATGTCCCTAATCTTAAATCCCCTTTGATGAAACTGAAATGTAAATTATTGTAGTAATGTTTTCCAACTCAGTGAAACTGTATAGTGCTTTGAAAAATATTTTGATTTTTTTCCCAGATGTTTTTTAAATTATCACAGTGTAATATGAAAACTTGGTATTAAAAACCAATAATTTTCGGGCCATCATGTGGATAATTGTTATAATTAATTAATATTGTGATCTGCTGAAATATTTCAATTTTAAGTATTGTAATATGGTGCACAGGGACAATGTAATTGATTGAATAAGTTCTTGGTTTGGAACATGCCTTAATCTGCTAAACGTATGTTAAATGTAATGGTAATTTAATTATCATTTGAAATAGGTTACTGTTTAGTAATGTGCAATATTTTCTCTATAAGCAATCAACCTATTGATTATATTTGTAGCGTTATAAACGTACATTCACCTTTTGGTTATAATATTATAACACCTATTATTTTCAAGTACCCCATACATACCGCGAGCAATGTGAATTAACTCGATTAGGATAAGGGAGTGATAATTTAGCGCTACCATAGATAAGCATTGCTTTGAAAATTTTTGTAAATGGTGGACGATTGATAATTCTCAGTGAGAATAAAATTAATTTTTAACAACTTCTGATAAGATAAAGCTAGTGGAAGGGACAGTATACGATCCAGTTTTTTGTGCTGTATCGAATACAGCGAGTTTTTCGGCAGAAGGAACTAGTTTACTGATTTTGGGAAGTTATCAGATTGGAAATCTTCGTGTTGGGTACACCTGTACATTTATTTTTGGACTGTTCAGCCAGTCAACCTCATACAGGTGGTATACCGTTCTATTTTTTATCAACGTCGGGCTGCCAAACTAAATTATTTACCATCCAGTCGTGGACATCGCCGCAGTTTATTACATCCATCTGCAAACTACCATCATTGAATATTGCAGTGTTTTTTTTTATTCACTCAGGGCGAGAATATCCTGCTACTAGTTTTTTTTGTTCAATATTTGCTTTTGGTTGGGTGTACTTGTATAAAGCGTTTACTTATTGTGTGCTTACATTTGTAGATCCTGTTTTGTTTATCGCGCATACCGACACCTGGAAAAGGAGATTTTCTAACGGAGCTCTGAAAGACATTTCCTGGATCCAAGGATACTTCTTGTCGATTTTATTAAGTAAGGTAACAGGGGTAAGTGACACAATTTAGTGACTGTTTATGTTCGTGCATCCAATTTATTTTTTTTACAAAGGCATTGACATAACCATTTTCTTGGTAACTCGGTTACCTATAACTAGTAGTCGTGAGTATTGTCGCTGTGGTGATACAATACCAAAGGCACGCACGGCCTTCAGTTTGTGTGGCTTTCTTTGTTTTATTTCATACGGAGGCCTTCAGCCCAGTATTTGTTTGGGACCTTCTGGTCCAGTTGACACTGTCAACTAATTGTTTTGTTTTGTATTAGAGGTGGCCAAACATCTTTTATCTTTTCTGTGGCCCTTAATAAATCACCTTTAAAACTATTGTGTATTTTTTTATGAGGCCTGGCGCCCACAATAGCATTTTCATTTCCATTTGAAAGCACATATCCCAAAGAGAAGCAACAAGGAACGCCTGGGTCAAGTGAAGAACCCACGAAACCCTGCTCCGGTACTGTGGTACGAAAAGTACAAAGCCTAGCTGCCGTTATTACACCAGGCAAAAAGAGGCACTCTGTCAAAGTTCAAAAAACTCCGACATATTTACCAAAAAGCAATAATTTTCAGGCTATTATGTGGATAATCAGGAGGCAGTAAATTTTAACAAAGAACGCGATAAGAAATTCGGCACTACAAGATATTTCCTCTTTAGATGAATGATCGTGTAGTTAGTCAAAGAGTTGTAATCGTAGTGCCCGCCATCTACTTAATTTTTCCGTTGGTCTTTAAGATTATCTAATCAAACTAGGGAGGCATGATCGCTAATGGCCGTGAATTTGTTACCCTCAAGGTAATGGCGCAGTTTCTCAATAGCCCAAATAACGCTTAAGCATTCTCGTTCGGTTGTACAGACTTTACTTTCTTGTTTTGTCAATAATCTGGAAAGGAAATAAAGGACCTCTTCCATACTTTCAAAATTTTGAGTTAAAACCGCACCGAGTCCGTATACCGAAGCATTACACTGAAAGGTAAAGGGTTTACTAAAATTAGTAAACGGTAACAAAGTTGTTCTTAATTTCACTAAAGGCCTACTCGCAAGACTCACTCCACTTAAACGGCACGTTTTATTATGAATTTATTGACAAAAATTTCGGTAACAACTTCCGATATCAACTAGCTATCCCAAAAATATCTTAACCGATATTTGCTAATAAGCACTTTTAATATCAATGCTGCTTATAGATATGGCGCCTCTTAACCTATCTAAAATGAAAGAAAAATGCGGAAGTGGGTAAGCATCTCTCTCGGTAACAGAGAGGATTATTAATAAACGCATAATTTAATTCGAGTATTTTAAAAATAAGTTGATTACCTTCGACAGAATATCTTCACTACAGGTAACATCGTAGATATATAATTGGAGCAGTATCGCCCATATAATCTTCATATTGGTCTCTATATTGAAACAATTTTAAAGCGCAGGTAGACGTGTCAATGTTTAGTTGACGAGTAACAAGTAAGACTGGAACATATATCCTGGAAAACATCATTACGGTAATATACTAATTATGATTACTTCCTAATTTTTATATGGTAATGATCTGACCTTAGACTTTAAGCTTAATTGACACATTCCGTTACGTGACACAACGCCACGATCCACAACGCGATTGGTTCAACATGAAATATAAATATCAGTTAGCCAATAAGAATTGTAAACGTGGTGCTGAATCACGTGTTCATAAACGAAACTTAACTAGAGGAAACGCGACCATAATTAGCAAGTCATAATAATTATTTTGTGGGGATCACTCGGTGCATGGATAATAAAATAATTGTAATTTTACAGCTTTAAAATAAATAAAATGATTAGACACGCTTGTTCATTACCTATATGCTAATATATGGTGCTCTTTTTGGTCAACATACTTTGGGCACTAAATTCAAAAGTTAACCTAACAATTCTATCGTAACATTCAATTTGTTGTATAGTATCTCGTTGGATGCGATTGATATGGAGTAAATTGCAAGTTAGTTGGAACGACAAGGGTGAAAAATTGCAAGATTAGTTTGTTGTTACCTCCGCCCCACCCGTGTACTTCCATTAATTCCAGCTTGTAAAATTCAAATGCAAAATTTCATCCAATATTTCTGTATTTAGTAGTTGTTACTTTTTTTTTCTGTACTATTCTTCTATAATTTTAACCAATCTGAATATTCTTCGCATTAATTTTATTTCAAAAACTCTCAGTATATCCTCCTCCTTTTTTGTAAGGCACATTATCTATGTCCCGTACTCCACAACCGGTCTTATCAATGTCTTGTATATTTTTATTTTTGTCTTATCATTTATTTTATTCCTCAGCAAATCTTTGTATGGCGTAATCCGCTCTATTCACAGCTATTACTCTTTCTTTAATGACATCTTCTCTATGGTTTCTGCTGTTAATTTGCAGTCCCAAGTATTTGAAAGTTTGTACTTCGTCGCATTTGTAACCTATCTGTTTCCCCTCCATGGCTTCATCCTTATTTCTCTGCGAAACTTGGATCGGTATCACACTAGTTCCCAGTAGACGCAGGTATCACAGTGATATCACTGTGATACCTCATTTGTGTCACAGTTGTGATATCACAGTGTGATGCCCATGTGATACCCATGTGATACTCATGTGATATTTTGTGACTTATTGTGATTTACCACCAAAGTGATATATATCACCTTATATGTGATATCGCACCAATGCTTCATTTGTGATACAGGTGTGATATTGAAAAATATTATGAATTTAAATAATCGCATCCCTAAAAAATAGTATAACGATGTGAACATATTATAAGTTTCTAGTCACTTTCTACAATATGTGATTATTTAGCCATTAAAAATTAATATTAAATATAAGATTACAAAAACTAACTACTGTTTTAATTTATTTTTCATTATTTTGTATATATAATAATAATAATAATATTAAAAATTTTTAATTTTTAATAATTTATTGCAAATGTTATAAAGAAACTTTATAATAAATAAATCTCCACAGCAAACGCTATGGCGTTATTGTAATATGCTGGACACTCCTGCGATAATTTTCTGTTTAAATGTGACAATTTGTGATACGAAGGTGATATTCTAGCCACTTATTTTTGTTACAGTGGAGTGATAGCAATACTTGATCCTTGTGATACTCATGCTACCTAATGTGACTGAAATGTGACATATTGTTACACCTAGGTGATATTCGTGCCACTTTTTGTGACGGTCGGGTGATTTATCACCAAGTGATATCGCATCGATGCTTCATTTGTGACACAGAAGGGATATTAAAAAAATATTATGAATTTATATAATCATCTTAATATACCTATACACGTGCATTCTATCACTAAGAATTAGGGGCCGTTCATGTATTACGTAAGACGTTTAGGGTTAGGGGGGTAGCTGGCATCTTATTTTTTCTTACTCGGGGGCAGGGGGGTCAAGACAATTTCTTACGTAAGATTTTATTTTTTTTAATTAAATTTCAAATTTTGAAAATTATTTAATCTAATTTAGGTGCTGTTGGTATTAATGTTAATGTGAAACACAATACTATTAATTATTTATTTTTTAGACCGATTTTGGATTTTTTTCGCAATTTTCTTACACTATAAAGTAAATTATTGTTTGAATAACATTATTTTTAATATAAAATAAACATAATATCTTCATTAATTTCACTTTTAATGTTTAATATCTGGCTTGTCATTGGGTAATAATTTATCTTACGTAAGATTAGTGTGGGGGGGGGGGGGGTATACATTTTCTTATTTTTTCTTACTAGGGGGAGGGGGGGGGAGTCCAAAAGTAGGAAAAAACGTCTTACGTAATACTTTAGTGTAATATATTAGTAAATGTAGTTTTGCAATATTATCACGAAAGAAGTGTAAATATTGAATTCAATTTTTTATATTGAAGTTTTTCAATTTTTTTAATTAAACGAATTTAGATTAATTTATTAATTAGAAGTATGATTAGACGAACTTTTTACTTAATTGTTCTTTAGATGTAGGTACAATAGAATAATCATAAATTACACCAAGAATTAACAATTAAAAAAATATTTGAATAAACTTTTTTTTTAAATAGTAGTCTTTATTAAAAAATATTATTGTTAATAGCAAAAATATATTTTAGAAAGATTTCAAATTAAAAAATATTAGAGAAATAAGTCAAGCTTACATGATATAGACACGTGTAGCATCGGAATATAAAACACGAAGTTTTTGGAAAAAAATGCCGAATACTTGAAAAAAATTAAAAATATTATTGTTCATAGCAAGAATACCTATTAGTAAGTTTATAAATTAAAAAATATTAGAGAAATAAGGTATGATTGCATAGAAATTGGAAATTTCTGAAAATGAACCACGTGGTTCCAAAACATTCTTGAAGATTTGATATTTGTTACTTTTTTAATAATACCTATCGTGGATTAATCATTAAATTTAAAAATTGAATTCGGTTTACATAAATCCAAATTTAATAAGAATATACCCACTCGTTTCACCGTTGCACTTGCCACATAATATTATTTGGTTTTTAGTTAGAAACTTATATGTATATTTTAAAATAATTGAATAAACTTTTTTTTTAAATAGTTGTTTTTATTAAAAAATATTAATGTTAATATCAAAAATATATTTTAGAAAGATTTCAAATTAAAAAATATTAGAGGAATAAGTCATGCTTACATGATATAGACACGCGTGAAGCATCGGAATTATAAAACACGATGTTTTTGGAAAAAAATTCCGAATATTTGAAAAAAATTAAAAATATTATTGTTCACAGCAAGAATACCTATTAGTAAGTTTATAAATTAAAAAATATTAGAGAAATAAGGTATGGTTGCATAGAAATTTGAAATTTCTGAAAATGAGCCACGTGGTTTTTGAAAGATCTACAACCTTTCTCCACAGCGAATTATTATAACAGAAAAAAACAAGAACATAAACCAGTTCATTAATGTTTTTTGAAGTAATTTTTGAATAAAATTTCTTCGTATATTTATTAAAATTACAGTTAAAATTCTAATATTTTCGCATTATTTATGTACATAATGTTTTTGTTATATTTTCTAAGAATTAATGAATATGTTCAAAAAGTCACTAATACTATTAAAAAATTAAAAATTCCAATTTCTGTATTATAAAAAACTTATTTCCATATTAAATTAAAGTAAAAATTAAAGTACTTCAATTGTATAATTTATTGATATGAAATAAATATATACGATCTTATAAGTAGTTGAACTTGTAATTAATAGTAACAGCCTTTGTGGCCAAGTGGTTAGAGCTGAGAACTATCAACCAGGGACGAAAATTGATGTTGGGTTCGAATTCTGTTCAGGTAAGTTTTATTTAAAAAAAAATTAGTATTAAAATTATGAAATTTACAAATAATTTATTTCCAGAACATTTAAAATTGGTGTAGAATTTCGTGCGATGTTATACCATTAGATAATAATTATACCATAGACGTAATACAGAATTTACATAATTTGAAAATTGTATAAAAATATTTTTTAAATTTTGTTAAAATTCATTTTTATTACGAATATAATAAATTATTTAGAAATCACATTTTATCACCAGAGAATCACAAAAGGTCGCATGAGTATAGCCAGCGTATCACAATAGCGTCACAAAATATCGCAATATCACAGTGTGATATCACTGAGGCGGACATTAATACTTGGCTGTGACATCACAGTGATATCACTGCATCAAAAATATTTGTCACAGTGATATCACAGTGATATCACTGCGTCGACTGGGATTATGCTCCATTCTGGTGGTATTTTTTATTTATTCCACACCTTCAACATAAATTCATAAATATAATCTTTCCCATAATGTTTCATCTTCCAGTTTTATAACTTTTGTTATTCTTCATTTTGTTTACCATCTCTCTAAATTCTTCAAAACTTGGTTCGTCGATCATTCTTTCGTTTTCATATTTATTTCCATTTAAGTCGCTTTGGTCACATGTGTTTATTTCTGCCTCATTGCTTAGTAGCTTTTGGAAATATTCCTTCCATATGCTTTTTATTTTTCCTCTTCGTTGTGCTTCATATTTCCCTCTTCGTCCTTGATTCATCTTGACCCGTTTGTACTCATTTGCTGCTAATTTCCCCGAAGAACTCTCTGGGATTCTTTCTATTTCTTCAATCGGGTTGTTAATACTCTCATTTTTCTTCAACCTGCATATTCTGACCTTTTTTCTTGCATTGTTCTTTCTTGTTCTTGTTCATTCTCATGGTTCACATTTTCCACTGCAAATTTTTTGGTTCGTGCTGTTTTCTTTATTTCAATTTCATTCGTTGTTCTTTCTTCTTTCATCGTTTTTCCGTTTTTTTAGTTGACACCATTATGCGTTCCAAGTTTCTTTATGTATTATGTTGTATTTGAAATCAGAACTGGCAATTCTGTTCTGCAAAAAGTTACACAGCCTTCTTCCGTTGTCATTTGTGATTTTATGCAGTGAATGTTTACCAGTTGTCTTTCAAATACTATTCCTTTCCTACTTTTGGTTTAAGTTGCCTATGAGTATTATTGCGTTCTTCTTTGTATATCAATTCCATTTTATCGTATAAATCTTCTTTTTCTTCTTCATCTGCATCTTCTGTGGGGGCGTAGACATTTATAATAGATAGATTTACTCTTTCAGACTTTATTCTTAAATATGCAGGTGTTCCTTCAAGTATGCCAGTCCAGCCTAGTTTTCGTTAGGTTTTTGTAGTTTCTGGTTCATCATCTTTCTTTTGGAGTTTCAGAGTTTCTTCTATCAGACTCCAGCTAAAAATCTTATTATTTACTTTTGGTATCCTACTCTTGCTGTTTAGTGCTTTTTTAATACTGTAACGGGAGTCCTGTATCGTTCTTTGAGTTCCTAAGTACAGGGCTCCTTTGTACCTGAACATTAGTGTATGGACAATAAGCCTGGATTTGCCATGCTTTAGCACGCAATTAATGTAATTAGTTAGGGTTTTTACAGACCGTTAATATTCAAATCGTAACGGTCCATGTGCCTTTGTTCGGCAATTCTAGGAAAACCCTTTCTTTATTAGTGTATATTTTGCTTTAAAATAGTTAACTTGCGAAGTACGAACCAAGACTGGAATTGAGTCATGATTGTGAGCCAACTGAGCAAGTACACATTTCAAGTACAAAGTTTCGCATCGCAAATTGCTCCATAGTAAATTTTTGTGAGCCGAAACTGCAGTTACACATTTTAAGTTATAAACAGTTTTCGGGCTACATTTTGCTCATTTGTTCAAGTAGTATTTGAAGTTGTTATTTTGTTATTCGTCGTTACTTAGTGTTGTGTTTTATTAATAAAATTGTTATGAGCGATCCAAACACTTACCATGTTTCCTGTTTCCGTTTCCCTCTTAGTTAGTTCTCTTATTCTGCTCTGAATCTGCGTAACAAATTTTTGAAGAATTAATAATATTATTGGGTTTTATTTTTCGTGGTTTCGGTAGCCAACAGTTTGTATATTATTTATTACATTTTAAAAACAAATTTAATTCATTCATGTAATGTCAGTTGCGTGTCAATCATTATCATGTCTGTCATGTCAATCATTATCAATATATAACTTACCTCCCTTCAACATGTTCTTATTTCTCATTATTTGCGTTTTCTCTTTCCTACTTTGAACATTAGCCAACATTGTTTTTTTGCCTCCGGTTTTTCATATTTCAAATACTTCGCTCAGCTTAATATTCACACCTAGTCCTTCTTTCAAAAAATCTGCACGTTCGCAATTATATTCATCGCATTTACCATATCAATACCCTTTATCACTATATTTATTCTTTTTCTTGCCCTTTCTTGGTTTTCAATTGTATTTTTCAGTGCTTTGACTCTTTGTGCTAGGTGTTGTCTCTCACCAGCCCATCCTTATTCTTTGATTTTCATCTCTTGCTGTTTCAAGATAGTAATAATATGTTTATTTAGCAAAATGCTATTTTAAGTTTACACAAATACATCAATTTTACAATATAACTACTGCTTCCCTGATATGCGAAGCTAACTTATTCTTAAAAGAACTGTAATTTTGACATTCCCTTATTTGCTCCGGCAAACCATTATACAATATAACACCCTTACAAAAAAAAGAATTTCCCAAACTATTTGAAGATGGAGTATCAACATAAAAACTATTAACCTGTCTAGTATTATATGAGTGTATCTTATTTACAAATCTTAATTTATCCAGCAGATACTGTGGAGCCATACGAATCTTGATTTAATGTACCATATATCTAAGGTTTTATATTTAATACGCTGAGATATATTCATCAAGTTCAGCAATTTTAGCATATTTCTAATTGGAGTATACCTATTACATTTAATTATCATTCTCATCGCCTTATTTTGTATTCTCTGAAACTCTTCAGTTTCAGCTCGGTTCATACTTAAAAAAACTGTTGCACAGAAATCAATGTGAGGACTAATCAATGATTTATACAATAGAGCTCTTGTCGATATACTACATAAACTGCCAGAAATGCGTCCAAGAAAGAATACTTTTCGTGACATCTTTTTCATTACATAATCAAAATGATTTTTAAAACTCAGACATTCATCCGAAATAATTCCTAGATATTTAATCTCTGCCACTCTATCCAAAACATTATTATCAATACAAATTCGCATACCCTCCAAATCAACACCCGTCAAGATATGTTTCTTTCCCAAAATAATATATTTACATTTCTTTATATTCACACATAAATTATTATCGCAAAGCCAATGAAAAACATTTTCCAATTCTTTATTTACCGTCTCGAACATATTATGCCCCACATTTGTTCCTGAAACATAAATCATTGTATCATCCGCAAACATCTTAATTTTACAATCTTTCAAGCACTTCACCATATCATTAATATACAATACAAACGTATTTGAGCCCAAAATAGTTCCTTGTGGTACACCATAGAGAAATAACAGTCAATTTGTTTATTTTTATTAAATACATAATTATAGTTTGATACAGGAAAAAAATAAAGATGTTTGCATTATATCATATAAACATATTTAGACAAAATCATTTCAATACAACATTATTCGTATGTGCAACACAAAATAAAACAAAGTGCAGTTTTAATTAATACCGTCAAAATGTCCAATCCCTTCCTCAATCCCAAATTAATTGATTAATTGTAAAAGTTATTTCTTTGGATATGCAATTGAAGTGAAGATTTCCAAATAGTTACACATAAATGCGATTTCTTCATCTTGATATATCAGTTTTTCATCAATTCTAAATTTACCATTGGGAATAAGTGGAGGAGAACGAGTTTCATCGAGAACAAAATTGCAGCCGTGATATGTAATATCCTGTAAATAGAAAACTTAAGATAATAGTAGCTATTTCGCAATATTTGACTAATTTTTTAATCTTTAGTTTGCGTTCATTTAAAGTAAAAAATTTTGGCCATATATATTTAAGCCCAACTATTGATATTTGTCAGATAAATTTTTTTATAAATATCTGTGTATTTATGAAATAATAGACTATTAAATATGTAAAATGCCGTCAAATAGCTACAGGTCAGCAATAATCTTGCCCTTTTACGATAGAGCCAATAAAGAAATATCCAAAATGAAAACTTTTTAATGTGAATATTACCTCGGTTTTATCTTTCACGCTGATTTTCAGGTTAAATGTTACGTTAAAGGCCGGGGTAGTGCGATTGTACTTGAATGTTTTAATTTCAACGAAATTGAAATACTTTTACTGTAATTCATTAATTCCATTCGAACATCCCTAATCTTGAAGCTATTTTGATAAAACTGAAATGCAGATTATTACAGTAATTTTTCTCAATTCAGAGTAATTATGAATTCTTTTCAAACTCGAATTTGAAATTTTTTTTAAATTGTTGTATTATAATATAAAAACTAGGTACGAGAAAGTAACAATTTTCAGGCTATGAAGTGGTAATTTAGGAGATGGTACATAATTTTTAACGAAAGACTTTATCATTGCCGAAATATTTCAATTTTAATTAGTACTGTGATACGTCGAGTCTGGTCAAAATCATACACTACTTACATAAATTGACCGTTCTCATCCTAGGTGCAAAATTCCTATATAAGCAAATTTAAACTAAATAAAATTGCGAGTAAGAAATAAATAAGAAAAATGCATTTAGTTCCTACAGTTTCCAAGATACAGCATTGCAAAGACCTTGCTGGTTTTAAATTTTTACCGAAATATAGGTTGTTCAATAAGTTCGCGGAACGGAAATGAAAAAACGGTTTTTTGGTAGTAAAAATGACTTTATTTTTCAGTATAATCTCCCTCAACTTCAATACATTTATTCTAACGATCCTCCAATTTATGGATCCCATCTCTGTAGTGGTTTTCCAGAAGGTCTGCAAAATACCCCTTAGGCAGCTATTCCTTCTTCGTTTGATGAAAATCCTTTTCCACGAAAGAATTTTTTGAGATGTGAGAAGAACTAAAAGTTAGAGGGAGCTAAATCTGACGAATAGGCTGGTTGTTGCAACAATTCGTACTTTAATTCACTGATTTTAGCGATTGTATTTTGAACTGTGTGAGCAAGTGCATTATCGTGATGGAAAATGATTTTTTTCTGCTGTAAACCGGGTCTTTTTTCACGAATGTTTACATGCAATTGGTTCAAAAGGTTACAATAATAATCTGAGTTTATTGTTTTATCAGTTTGGAGGAAATCCATGGAAAAATACCTTTTGAATTCCAAAAAACTGACGCTAATACCTTCTTGGCCGAGTTTTGGACACGAACTCGCTTCAGAGCCGAAGAGTCGGGTTCACACCACTCCATATCGTCCTGTTTTGATTCAGGATTAAAGTGGTAAACCCAAGTCTCATCCATAGTGATGAAACGACGCACATAATGCTCCAGATGTTGCCGACAAAGTTGCATTCGAATGTGTTTTTGGTGGATTGTTAGCGAATGCGACACCCATTGTGCACACAAATTTTTGATACCCAAAACTTGACATAAAATATTGCTTACTGTGCGTAATGAAATGCCTAGAGCTTCTACAAAATGTATCTCGGTCAATCGACAATCTTACAAAACCATATTCTGTACTTTTTCGACGATTTCTGGTGTTGATGCAGTTTTTGGACGTCCTTTGTGGATCGTCTTCAAGACATCGACGGCCACTTTTAAACAAACCAGCCCACTTACAAACCATTGTTTTTGAAGCAGCAGATTCACGTAACACATTTGGCATTTCGGTTTGAATTTCCATTGCATTTAAACCTTTTTTTATACAAAGAATGTTGTTGAATGTTCAACGATGTTGAACGATAGCTTAAATAAGTAAGAAAATATTATTTCCAGTTAATTTAAAAGGTTTGCTTTGTTCCAATACTGTATGGGGCTATGAGTGAGGTTCAACCATCAACGCACACCGAAACTTTCGCAATGAAGTCCTTTATAACACTGATTGGAATTATGGCTTCCACTGTACAACAATGTACTTTTAGTTACTGTAATTTTTTGTATGTATTGGAGCTCAAACCATTTATTGAACCTTCTAACTTAATAGCGTCATCTGCTGATAACTTTTGGAACTTAACCATTGTGTTTTTATAACTCCCTTAACCGGGCGATAGAATAGCCTTCATTTATTTCACTGTATGTCGGTCTTTAACACTCATTGCGCCGTAGATACGTTCTTCCGGTGCGCATAACTTAGGCAATCACGAATCAGTGCGGTCTTAAAACATCGATTCGTCTGTCCATATATTTAATTATAATAATTTCGTACTGGATTATTTTTTAGTTACCAACCTAAAAACGTTTCAATGTGGCCTATAAACCGCTCAACTATGACAATAATTATGCACTAGTGCAATTGTGGTTCGCCGACCCACGTAAAATCGTGGCAAAAATCCTCCTACTTACATGTGCGCTTACAAAGCGGTTAGGATTCTATGTTAAAAATAAGGCTTCTTGCTATACTTTGTATAGAAGCCTAAAAGTAGGACATGGTAGGCCCCCTCCTGTAGCTAACCCCTAATAAGGGGGTATAAAAAATCCCACCCTCTCCAGACTTCTACGGCGCATATGGGGCATACGCGATGAGGGAGGTGTGGGACGAAGCCCGGTATTCTGCAATGGTGAAGAAGAAGACTTAGAGATCACGCACTAGTAGAAAATTCATATGAAAATAGTTAAAATGATATTATGCTCTCTTGATGTGAATTCTGAATCTAAAACGGAAAATCTTTTAACGTAATAATACGCTAATATAATTTAAAATGTAATATAAAATAAAACTAATTCTTAGCGACATCTATCAAAACATTTTTTTAAACGAAAATTTAGCGGGGTTTCGCAAATATACCTTCCCATCTTTCAGCAACAAAGAAACAAAATTATAACCCTATCGTTCCCCTGCGACCAAATATTTACGAACTATGACTGCAAAGTGGGGTGAAGATCTGTTGGGCAGATCTGGATCTCCATCATTAGCGTTCAGCACCATCCAGCGATCAGCTGGATGGAGATGACAATAAACGATGAGGTTCTGAGACGGATGGGAGAGGGACGAAGAATGTGGAAACAAATAGTCAATAGGAGAGATAAGTTAGTTGGGCACATACTGAGAAGAGAAGGATTGCTAAAGACTATCATAGAGGGTAAAGTAGAAGGCAAGAACCCCAGAGGAAGGCCCCGCCTAAGATACATAACACAGATCATGAAAGACACTGAAACGGACAGTTATGAGAAAATGAAGAGATTGGCTTCCAACCGTGAAGAATAGAGAGCTGCTTCAAACCAGTCACCCGACTGAAGACTTCGAGAGAGAGTCGTAGAGCGAGGGTAATTCTGGTGTCGTCGAATTCTTGCGGTTCGTTTGCGATTCTTTACAATACTAATTGCCTTGGGCGCCAAAATGATTCAATAAAACACTATTAATTCTTATTAATTTACTGATCATTTATAAAAAAAGCATAAAATAAAAATTGGGTGAACAGTATAAAAAATAAACAGAACGAAATCTTTCTTATGTACAATAGATAGATAATAATATTTGATACACATAAAATATATTGAACTGTATTTCAATGCCTAGCCAAATTTCGTAAATATCCAAAATTTTAAATTAAAAATTAACGTGTTAAAAATTCAAAATGTAACAAAAATTATTGTAAATTAAATTTAAAAGAAGGGGGAATTGCAATTGGTGAAGAAATATCCGTGTGCGCGAACGAGGAACTTTTGCGTGAGTTGGAAGAAGGAGGGGGCAGTCTACGCCGAGCAGTCGACTAGAGAGGACGTTTTGAGCGAGTCCATTGTAAAATTTGTAGAGTAATTTGTTATAAATAAAGAAAAGGAAAGTTTTAGTTGATATTTTTGAAAGAGTTGTGTTTCATTAAAGTGTTTGTGGAAAAGAAAAATAAAGATAAAGAAAAATTTTGAATTCACGAAATTCAAAAAAATAAATAGTTGGTCCGTGGACAAAAAAGAACACGTCAATATATACATAAACAATTGTGTGAAAAGGCCTGGGTCCGTTCCAACGGAGCCGTTGAGGAAAACGATGCTTTGAACTGACAGAAAATCGAATAATTCTATTAATTACGCTACTGTATAAAAAGAAGCTGTACTATACAGCTCTAAAAGCGATAGTGAAAAGTTGGTTAGCAAAGTACATGAAATAGTGTTAACTTTTGGAAAAAGTCAATATATAGTGAGAAATTTCTTTACTCACTGTTAAGTGGTTTCGTATGATCTCTAAATGGCAATTATCGGCTGGCGTCCTACAAGCTTGTGTGACCTCGCTTCCGTTTGCTCTCCGTTCCTGTTTATGGTCTAAAAGAAATTTAAAACACATATAATATACTGTTTGCAATAGTTAACTTGTAAAAGCAATCGAACTAACAAGTTCCGATTTGAAATTTAAAAATTCAAAATATACTAATGTAACCAGTTCTTTACGAAGGTCAAATTGTCCTCGTAGGTGGCAAATGGAAATAGTGGCGGTGTTATGGCTGTTGGAAATGTTTCCCATAAAACGAAACTACTCTCAATCGTTGTTCAAAATTAAAATTGGGTTTGATCGGCATCCATCTTTTTTGTTGTTGCGCGAAGGTTAATAAAAAGGTCACTTCTGCGCCTAACGCAAGTATCATGGTGTCGAATACCCAAAAATCCGATTTTCCAATAATTAATAATTCGGTCGATAAAAAATCGCCTCGTCGAAATAACTTGGTAAAATATTCACTATTACTTGTTCTAACGTTTGTCAATAAATTCTGGTTCGTATTATAAACTTAATATACTCAAAATATTCATAAAACTTGAAGCGTAAAATTTTACGTGCGTATCTAACAAAACTAATTTGCCAACCTTTCTTTCGCGTCGTAAAATTCACCGCGTAACTTTCAATATTTTAGTCCGCTTAAAAACAAGTTGTAACCTGACAAATCGCAAACAAGACACCTTCCGTACAAAATTAATGGGGTGACTAGCTCTAGCCGCGAAGGGGTGGGTGAAACGTCGCGATTTGATGGTCTCTCATCAACGATTGGGCGATCCACAATCGTGATTCTGGATGTTGTCGCTAACAGGGGAAGGGTAAATTTACACACGGGGTATTTACATGGGCGCCACGTGAACTTAAACCTGAGTTTATTCGAAGGGGATGAAAAATCACCCTTCCAAGCTGGTTCACGACAGCTTTCTGATTAATCGCGTTGCCTCTCACACTGGTGACATCTCTTTGGATTACATTACCTTTACAGCTGATAGGTTTTATCTTGACAAAAATAGCTAAACAAAACATACACATGACGACAATAAAACACATAAATAAATAATAAAGCAGATATAATAAAAACGAAATAAGAAAGGACATTTGACACTTTACAACAATTGTATAATCAAATTTACAACCACAAATGTTGCAAGACAAAATATTTACACTGACTTGAATAACAGAAAAGTTAACGAGAAAAATATTGATACTGAAATCTAAACAGCTGTTCACCAAAATGGCACAGGTTAACTGGTTTAATTTATTAAACCTCTAATATGACATAAAACACAAATTAAAAATATTACGTTACTTCAATAAACAATTTTAACACATTGACAACATATGCGTGGTTACACCACGTCCAAATAAATACTAATACACAAACACAAAGGAATACAAAAGTGTGCGAATTCGTCTTACACGGTAGGACTGAAGGTTCTTTGAAAATATGGTGGTCAAACTGACCACAAGGTATAATAATACTTAATATTAATAAAAAGAATGCTTACATAATATTTTACAGGTATGCTCCAATGGAGGCGATCGTCCAAGTAGATATGGTCCAGCGTGAGACTGCTATTTCGATAGGCAAAATCTTTGCCAATATTCGAGATGACAAAAAGTTCGGTAGAGCGGGAATGCTTCTATAGGGGTATTCGTTAATAAACACAGAAGTGGAATGCTTCATGATTCGTTAAACTTGACCTCGAGACGGCCCTGTCTCTCGACTGTAAATTTGCGCAAACCGTACGTAATCCAGATTTAATAGAGCGTACCACGAAACAAACCAAAACGTAATTCACTCGAAAGTGTTCGATAAAATTTTGTTTATATTTAACAATTCAAATACAACTCGTATATAATCGACACGAAACATCTGGTTTAAAACCCGAAACTGATTTACAATAAAGTCATTATACATGTGTTTTATTTACACAGCGAACTAATTCTTAAATTTCGCCCGTAGTATTTGATTTAAACAACGGAACGTTAAGAGAAGCGTAAATAGTTATAAATGATGTCACCAATAGTTAATTTAAATAACTGATAATCCAAAAAAAAAGTCCATTAAATATTTATTTTAGAAACCCGGCAATAATTTAATTTAATGTCCAGGAAATATTTAATTCGAAACAATCGACAATTCATAACATATTTAAAAAGCGGCAGTAGGTACCTTAAGGTAATATTTAATTCGAAAATGATTTGAAATAAAGTTCGTAAAATGTTTAATTCGATACAACCGATAAGTTAAAACCACGTTCATTAATATTTAATTCAAAGCGAAAAAGTAATTTTAAAACAACTTCAAAATTAAACGTCAAACTTGCCTGATAATTGCACGCACTAATTTTTAAATGCACATAAGACTCGATAAATTAATTTACTGTGTTAAATTTATTAATTCCGCTTTTAAAAGCGTTGTTAATTGCACCGTATATGTTTAGTGCAATCACTTTATCCAAGCGAAGAATCTTGGATATTTTTTGTAGCAAATGGACTGTATCTTGGTTTGGTTGAATAAAACACGGTTCTTTCCTTTTTCAACTGTATATTTTTGTAACCTTTTGTAATGTTGAAAACGTTTTTCTTTAGTTGACAAGATATTGTTGTTACTTGTTTTTTAGGTACTTGATGTGACTATGTTTATTTTGTAACTTTCTTGTTGCCTCACAACCGAACTAAAAAACGGTCGCAAAACAAAATGAAATGCAAAATGTTTGCAATTCTAAACATACCGGCCGGGTTGAAATGTGAAGCATTTAAAGAATAACGTGAAAGTTACAATATAAGATGGTTGTACATTGAGACAAACTTATAGCTAATGGCATAGTAATAAAAATTAAATTGACAGTCAAGTGAAGTAAAAACAATTCATTTTTTAAAAATGGAAAATTAAATGTTGCTAAAACAAAAACGAATAAATAATGTTCTCTTCACTACTGTAAGCAAACACAAGTGTTGCACTTTGTATTATTAGTTCTGGTCAGCACTAGGCAGCGGGAAGATTTTCGCGAAAGCTCTTTTTATGAGCCCACTAGCAGTTTGTACAGTCGCGACACGATTAATCCCGTCCGAACCGGGATGTAATGCAACAATTCTTCCTAATTTCCATTTTAATGGCGGTAAATGCTGGTCCTTTATCAGCACTAGAGTGCCTGCTGTCAGATCTGTATGATGCGTCTTCCATTTAACTCGCTGCTGGAGTTCAGAAATGTATTGCAGGCTCCATCGCTTCCAAAAATGTTGCTGGAATCTTTGTATGCGTTGAAACGAGTCGAGCCGATTCTCATTTAGCATCGTAACGTCAGGATCGGGCAATGACGAAAGGGTACGCCCAATTAAGAAGTGCCCGGGTGCTAACGGCTGCAGGTCACTTGGGTCCGCAGTTAAGGCAGAGAGGGGACGGGAATTGAGGACAGCTTCTACCTGGTATAGAAAAGTGCAAAGTTCCTCATAAACTAAGATTTGTTCACCTATTACCCACTTAATATGAAACTTACAAGATCAAGATTTAATACCTGCTTCCCATAATCCTCCGAAGTGGGGACTATAAGCAGGAATGAAATGCCAAGTAATTTGGTCAATGCTGACTATAGTCGGAATAGATGATTCCTGGGTTTTCAAGAATTTACCAAGCTCAAACAGTTCATGTTTGGCTCCAATAAAATTAGTGCCATTATCAGAGTAGACATGCGATGGCATACTTCGTCTTGATACGAAGCGTCTGAAGGACATAATGAAGGATTCCGTAGAGAGACTGGTGACCAGTTCCAGGTGAATTGCCTTGGTGGCAAAGCAAACATACACACAGATATAAGCCTTTAAAGTTTTGGCTCCGCGACCTTTACGATCTTTTAAATTGATAGGGCCAGCGTAGTCAACTCCAACATGTTGGAATGGAAAAGATTCCTCTGCACGGGCAGAAGGAAATTTACCCATGATAGGCTTCGTAATGGATGGAGAAAATCTGAAGCATCTAACACATTTGTGTACGATTTGTTTCACCAAATTTCTACCCGAGGTGAACCAGAATTTGTCACGTAGGGTAGATAAAAGGAGCTGGGGTCCTGCATGAAGCATTCTAAGGTGCTCACGTCTAACTATTAATTTGGCTAAGTGATGCTTGCCGTCAATAATTATTGGATGTCTTTTATCAAATGAGTATTTTTAAGTCTGCCTCCTACTCGAATTAATCCTTCTTCGTCTACGAAGGGATTGAGATTTATCAAAGGAGATGATGATGTGATCGGTTTTGTCTGTGTTAGTAAATTAAATTCAATACTGAACGATTCTAACTGAGATAATTTTATCAACCTTTTGAGTGATACCTTTAATTCTTGAGAAGTAAGAGGTCCATATCCCAGTCAGCACACTTCGTCCTCAGTACGTACAAAGTTCGTCCTTTTTATGTACATTCGTCCACGTACGAAACTCGGACGTACATATAACGTAATTTAATGTACGTACCTTTTACGTAAGAGTATGTACGTACATATTGCGTACATATTTCGTCCATCGTATGTACATTCGTTTATGTACCACACGTGGACGTACAGATCCTGTACTTTGAAGGATGTACATCGTATGTGCGAGTATGTACCTCAAGTGGACGTACATATTAGGTACTTTAATGTACGTACCTTTTACGTAAGAGTATGTACGTACATATTGCGTACGTATTTCGTCCATCGTATGTACATTCGTTTATGTACCACACGTGGACGTACAGACGCTGTACTTTGAAGGATGTACATCGTATGTGCGGGTATGTACCTCAAGTGGACGTACATATTAGGTACTTTGAAGTACGTACATCGTATGTACGAGTATGTCCTACTAACTTGATCGGTAAAAAGGGTCACAATAACGATCTACCGAGAATGCCAATGTACGCGCATTATAATAGTCAGTTAACCGTCAAAATTTACCTGTTTGTAAAAATTTATGTACGATCGGTGCAACTTTAATTACCTAAAATTAGTGATATTAATAAGTGTAACTTATAATTTAAAAAAATATATTCCAACATTTCAATATTATAATATTAAATAAGTTTCAACTTGTTCATATTACATAAAATATCTAATAAAAGTTAAGGTAAGTTTTATTTCTTTATTTGTTCAGAAAAGTATAACATAATTATAACATTGTTTTTGTAGGATTTTAATTTTAAGATGCCAAAACATAGATTGCCTCGTAAATTTTAAAACTTCCCGCGTATTTTAAAACTCCGTACACAGCGCCACAACGCATGGCCACAACGAATGTAGGAGGAACTAAAACACTTTCCTAATTTTTACTGAAGTGATAACACACCGCGTGGTCATTATTAGTGTAATACTTATAGTGTAATAATAATATTAGTGTAATAACAATAATATTAGTGTAAGAACAATAATAGTGTAAGAACAATAATAGTGTATAATAATAATATAGTGTAATAATAATAAATAAGTAATACAGAATAAAACAATGAATACCAACACGTGGACGGTGATCACTTTTGATGATGAACAATATGTGTCTGGTGTGCCAACTTCATGGTTGCTGCATGAAGATAGTATGTGCTTTTGGCCATCAAATTATACAAATAAGCAGGTACTAACGGCGATTGAAAAGTGTGAGTCGCCAGAAGAAACGTGGAAAAAGTATAGATTTACAGGATTTCGGAACAATGTTTATGGTAATAAATTTACTAATAGTCAATTTGTAGTTTATTTACAGTGCTTATAATTTTAGACACTTTGAGAGAAGCCAACAATAAAGTAAAGAAGGCGATGGTGACCAGCGAGCTGGAATCTGATGCTGCGTTGAGCAACAAACGGAGGAGAAAAAACTATTCGTCGAGCAGTGAAAGTGATTCGGATAAAGACTTAATAAAGAGGAAGAATAAATTTCCAAGGTTTCCTCCATTGCAAACGTCACAAGGTACTTAAATATTATTTATGTAATTTGTAGTATTTTATGTTTACACATTATTTTATAACATTATAAATAATACAATTTAATTATTTTCAGTTAGTCAAAAACAATCAGTGCCTGCTGCTAGTCATTCGAACCCACAAACACCGACACCCACAGATATGAGCAATCGTATCGATGCCATAGACGCAAAGTTGGTCAATTCGAGTGACCGTAGACGAGAAGACGAAGAGCGCAGCTCATTATACACATCGGTATCATATCTGCCGATAAATTGTGATATAAATTTGGTAGAATTTGAAAATTATCTGTCGGTTGAAGAAAACATGAAGAATGCCGTAAGTAAATTTCTTTTTTATTATACGGAGTAATAATATTATTATTTTTTGTAGGTTGAAGAAATATCATCTTTAGGTGGTAACGACGTTTACGATTTGATCAATCGAGCTTCAAAGAAGTTCATTACAAACCGCTTTTGTGGAGCGGAATACAGTTATATTGGAAAGAGGGATAAAAAAGCATTCCATGTGCTTAAGTTGAACGAATTGTTAACAAGTAAGTAACAAAATTTCATTTTGATATAATTTAATGTAATTTTTATTTTAGAATCTGCCATGAGAAGCTTTCCCAATTTAACTGTCAAGGATGTCGAGTCGATAATTTCAAAATGGATTCGAAGATGTACTGAAAGGGGGAGAAAAGAAAAAAGTGTAATATAATATGTATATATAATAAGTACATATGTATATAAATTTAATAAAGAATGTTCTATAAATTAAAAATAAATTTTATTTACGAATTAATTTGGTAAATTTTAGTTTGTACAAAGTACGTACACATTTGTACGAATAATGGACGTACGTAATGGACGAATAATGGGCGTAAATTGTACGTACCTCGTGCGAATAATGTACGAACATGGTACGTTCTGGTTCGTACGAGGTACGTCCCCGTTCGTACGAGTCACGTCCTCATTCGTACGAGGTACGTACATAGTTTGTACAAAGTACGTACACATTTGTACGAATAATGGACGTACCCGATTCGTACAACACTGTGCATAATGGACGTACTGTGTACGTATACAGTACGTCCATCTTACATAACGGTACGTACATGGTACGTCCTGTTGGATGAAAATATTCGTCCTCGATACGTCCAAAATACGTTATTGTGCTATGTGGGATAATTTAGTTTTAGATAATAAGCAGTTATTACCGAAACGCAGACATACGGCGATTGCTCTTTCAAGACAATGTAGATTAGAGTAGTTTATAAACTCAATGAAATTTTTGTTTAAACTAATGAGAGACTTTATGTCCTTTTTGTATTCTGGAAGTTTACTAGAACAAAATTGTGGATTAGGCCAAGAAGGTTCTTCTTCCTGAAGCCAAGTTGGTCCATGCCACCACAAAATCGGGTTCTTAAGCATTTGAGGACTGGCTCCCCTGGACAACAAGTCGGCGGGGTTAAAATTGGTAGGGACGTGCCTCCAAGAAGAGTTAGCGGTGAGATTTTGTATGTCAGCTACGCGGTTGCATACAAATGTTTTTAATAAGTTGGGACTAGTTTTAAGCCATCCCAATACTATTGTTGAGTGAGACCAGAGAAAGCAAGACGAATTTTGATAATTTATTGATTTTAATACCTTATGAATTAAAATTTACTTAAAAGCAGAGCACCACATAATTCTAATTTTGGTACAGTTATGGGTTTTAAGGGAGCAACCCTTGATTTAGAGCATAACAAATTTATGAAATTTTTATTGTTTGAATCGGTAGATATAATATACACGCAGGCGCCGTAGCCTTCGGTTGAGGCATCGCAGAAACCGTGCACTTGTATAAGTGTGGGCTCAGCACATTTGACGTGCCTAGGAATTTTTAATTCATTTAGGCCTATTAGGTCTGATTTGTAAATTAACCAACGTCTTTCTACTTCATTTGGGACTGGATCGTCCCATGCAAGCTTTTCCAGCCATAGTTTTTGCATGAATAATTTTGCAATAAAAGTGCAAGGCGATAAAAGACCAAGTGGGTCGAAAATCTGAGAAATGTCAGATACATCTGACGTTTCGTTATTTTGTCGGAATGTCGATTAGAAATGAAAAACATAAAATGGTCATCTTGGAAAGACCAAATGAGGCCGAGTGTGCGCGATTGTTCATGATCGCCAAACTCATGTACACCTGGGTGGACGTCATTGTGGTGTATGCCGGTAGGAATGTTCGGATCATTGGAAATCCACTTCCTTAAATTAAAACAACCTGATTTTAAAATAATTGATAATTGTGAGCATAGTTGACGCGCTTCTTCTATGCTTGACGCACCGGAGAGCAAATCGTCAACATAGAAGTCATTTTTGATAATTTTTGAAATTTTAGGTGATGTTTTTTCACATTCATAACCTAATTGGGTGAGAGATCTGATTGCTTGGTAAGAAGCCGAAGCGGTACCGTAGGTAACAGTGTTGAGATCATAGTGCTCAATGGGATCTTTGGGAGAAAATCGCCATAAAATCCTTTGGAGTGATCTTTGAGCAGGTTGAACCTCAACTTGCCGATACATTTTTTCAACGTCGGCTGATATCGCATACGAATGCTGCCTAAATCTTATGAGAATAGTAAACAGGTCTTGCTGGATGGTAGGTCCTACCATCTGAATGCTGTTTAACGAATGACCGGTAGTGGTCGGAGACGAACCATTGAATACCACCCGTAGTTTGGTGGTCAGGCTATTGGTCTTGTGAACTCCGTGATGCGGAAGATAATAACAGATTTTTACTGTTGGATCAGCAAGCGACATGTGACCCAAATCAATATATTCGCGCATAAAGTCACAATATGCCCTTTGAAGTGTTTCGTTGACGATTAGTCTCTTTTCAAGTGATAAAAATTGTTTTCTTGCAACGAAAAGAGAGTCGCCTAGAATTTGAGGTGGTTCCTTGAATGGAATAGATACAATAAATCTCCCTTTGGCGTCTCGTGTTGTAGTCTTTTTGAAGTGAGACTCGCAATTGTTTTCTTCTCTTGAGAAAACTCTTTCGGTGGGATATGTATCTATTTCCCAGAAACGGGCTAGCTGGTGTTCGATGTCACTTGCAATGTTGAAATGACATTGCACCTGCGCATTGGTGTTAAAACCTGTAGGTCCAGCTATGACCCAACCTAATTTGGTATTTTGGAGTATGGGCAATCCGGGGCCTAACCGA
Organism: Podabrus alpinus; assembly: GCA_932274525.1. Classification (NCBI taxonomy): domain Eukaryota; kingdom Metazoa; phylum Arthropoda; class Insecta; order Coleoptera; family Cantharidae; genus Podabrus; species Podabrus alpinus. The sequence goes on from OW026456.1 coordinate 75,903,422, forward strand.
ACTTGTCCAATACACATGAGTTCAAAGAATATAGGTGATCCTACCAAAAGATCAATATTTCCTGGTTTATCAAATGAAGCATCTGATAAACGGATGTTTGAAGGTATTTGAATAGCGTTACGTTCTACGCTAAAGCTGGGTAAAGTACCCGTTATCTCGTCGATGACCAGGCATGAAAGTTTTATTTTAAATTCAGAGTGATGAGCCTGTAACTCGACATCACATCTCGATTTGATGTGTGTGTTTGAATTGTTTAATCCAGACACAGAAATGTTAGCATTGAATATCGGTAAATTGAGTTTTTTGCATACATCGAGTTTTATGAAGTTGCTTTGAGACCCAAAGTCAAGCAGAAGGCGTATATTTTGGACGTTTCCTAAAGGATCAGTGGTCTTAGCCGTAGCGGTAGGCAATAGAATTTGCGTTGTGCTTGTGCAAAAAGCGGAAAGAATTTGAATTGGTTCCTCTGGTGGGGCAACCGTAGCAATGTTTGCAACTGGAGGCACCGTACTAGAGGTGTTCTGCCGATTTAAGTGAAGGAGCGTGTGGTGCCTAGCTTTACATACCCTACATGAATACTTGGATTTGCATTGGCTCTTAACATGGCTCGTGGACAAGCAATTGAAACATAATTTTAGTTCTGTGACCTTGTCTGATCTGGCTCTTTGACTTAATTTTATAAATTCTTCGCACTGATTTATGTAATGACTCTGATTGCACATTATGCATGTATCAGTGCTAATTACGAATGATTTTACCCTTGATTTATATTTAATTGTTGGTTCTGTGTCTCGTTTTGACTGACGTCTTTCAAGACCTTCTAGGAGATTTGCGTGGTTATTTAAAAATTCTTTGAATTCCTCTAAAGTAGGTAAAAGAGATGCACTTTTGTTAAAACATACTTCCCACTCCCTCACGGTGGTATCGTCTAATTTGTTTAACACCAAATAAATTACAACATATTCGAACAGCTGTTCGTTTGTAGCAAGCGATTTGACTGCGGAAATATGCTTAAACAAAATGTCATTTGTTTTCCTCAGACCTACAGAAGATTCTTTATTTTGTGTTTCAAAATTGAGTATATCATCTAAATGGTTTTTGATTATTTGCTTTGGTTGGTCAAAGCGAGCAATTAATGCCTTCCACACAGCCTGGTAATTGGATGCTGTGAATTCCAGCGAACCAATGACTGCTGACGCATCGTGCGTCAAAGATGATTTTAGATAATGAAGTTTTTGAGTTTCGCTCAAGTCCTCATTTTCATGTATTAAATTTAAAAATATGGCTTTGAATTCTAACCATGATTCTATATTTCCGTTAAATTTGACTAGGCTGATTTTTGGCAAATTAATGTAGTGCTTAGCACGTTCATTTCTGCCACAAGATTTATTGCTTATATCTGTGTGTACTGAACCTGCTTCACTAGGAGTAGGAGATGACTCCCTGCTTTGTTTTGAATTTGGCAAAATGCCTTCTCGTAAATCTACAGTTGATTTCTGCATGTGCTTACGAATCATGATTTTTGCAATGCTCGTGTATTCATAAAATGAATTTTCAAATCGAATGAGCTGTTCTTCAGCTTCGTTCGATTCCTGTACGGTAATGATTTGAGCATGAATCCTTTCGAATTTGCTTAGGATATCTGAAATTACTGTTAGTCTTTCCTGCAATTCACAAATGTGTTCAGACGTAACTTCCTGAACTTGTTCATTTAACTTTGTTATGAATGTTATGAATCTGGTTAGGTGGCCTTTGACTCACGGTTTAATGATTCCATGATTGAAAGTTTTTGTTATCACAGTCGTGATGAAATGTAATTGAATTATTGAAATTAAAATTACCCTTAAAATGTGAAATCTTAGTAATAGGTGATTTAGATATTTGGAACCCCACACTTATCAATAACACGTAAAAGCTATGTGTGTCAGCTGTTTGCTCCGTTGTACAGGAACAATGGCGTTTCTTTGGCGCCAAATAAATTTGATCAATTTACCTTGTGGTGAATCTTGATTGTAATCCACTGAATCCGTGTCGATCGACCAATTTTGAATCCGTGTCGAAGGATCAATGTTAATAATTGCACCGTATATGTTTAGTGCAATCACTTTATCCAAGCGAAGAATCTTGGATATTTTTTGTAGCAAATGGACTGTATCTTGGTTTGGTTGAATAAAACACTGTTCTTTCCTTTTTCAACTGTATATTTTTGTAACCTTTTGTAATGTTGAAAACGTTTTTCTTTAGTTGACAAGATATTGTTGTTACTTGTTTTTTAGGTACTTGATGTGACTACGTTTATTTTGTAACTTTCTTGTTGCCTCACAACCGAACTAAAAAACGGTCGCAAAACAAAATGAAATGCAAAATGTTTGCAATTCTGAACATGCGTCTACCCATTGTCGGGCATAGTTTATGGTAGCATCTTGATGATAGTAGAATCTCTAAGTTTTACATGCAGTTACCTCGCTTATATATAATTTCTCCCGAAAAATGTAACCAAAAGATGCGTTTCAGGGGAACATAAATTTCTCCTACGGCGGTATAATAACATGCTGATTGGTTGTAGTATTCAAAAATTCGACCGAAAATAAAGGATAGCATAATGCGCTCAAATTGCATTGGTTCTAAATAACGTGCATATAATTCCCACTATTTGATCGACAAACTGCAATATTTTGCTTTGCACGTTTCTGCTTGTCTCAACATGTGTCTGCACGTGCAATATTTTATCGTAAAGTTAATTTCTTATCAGCAAATGCAGCTGGATATTTGCTCGATTTTACCAATTTTTTGCTCCTTTTTATCGGCAAATTTCGACATAAATACAAAATAGAACTGCAATTTACTACGTGTAGACTCGATAAGGCGAGCAAAAATAACACCTACAGCAACACGTGTGCAGTTTGCAAGCGGTTTATTCTATTCTACGTGAAAATGTCTATACTCGAATAGCTCATGCATTTGTTATTACATACAAATTAACGGCGTGAGTATAAAATCAATCTATCATTTAAAAAGGTATTGTCAGCATAAATTTTTGCGAGTGGGTTTGTGCTACAAAAGCTCGATTGCGTTACTCCATAAAGTACAAATTTCAATGGTATGTAAGTTGACATTCTTATACCTAGATCGGTAATATTTTCAAACGATAAAATTTTAGCTCAGACTTGGATCGTATTTATTTTAATTTTAAAACAACTGACTGTATATTAACTTACGATATTTAAATTTTAAAACGTTACAATGATAACTTACTAATATTTGATTTTTAAAACGTTTCAAGGACGAAAATAATTTATATTATTTTACCGACCATCCTACACAAAAATTTACATTGCGCGCGAGCGTAAAATCCAGGTAACAAAGTACCAAAAATAGCTCTCCACTGACTAATTGGTGGCATAACCACAGGCGTTGATTTGCCGAAAAAATTGAATTACAATTAATTTCCTGATGGTAAATGGCATCCTTTCACACATTATATTTATTACATACAAATAAAAAAAATAAAAAATGGGCTAACGACAAGAATATACAAATTAAATACGAATTTCAATTCAATGAACTGAAAAAACATATTGAACCGGATGGGCGTTCAACGAAACGACCTGGTGACATTATGGAATGTCACAAGTTCCTTGATTTTATTCCTAGAAATTTTTAATCAAGATAATATTTAAGAATTATTTTTTCAGGAAGAATCGAAACAAGCAAGTGACACCATTTAAAGTTCCTTTGATTATTTAAAATTTAAAAACAATTTAATATGAGCTGCAGTAATTTACATTTAATTTGTTGTAAGCGTTTTCTCGGTTAAATTAATATAAACTCTTGTTTTGGCTACCTTACATTTATCTATTGTTCGTTCATTGTAATATTCGAAAAAAAAAACCGAATTGAAAATTGGTGGTCATCCTGAATAGGAAAAAAATAAAGATGCTTGCTTTACATCATATAAAGAAATTTATCCAGAACCATTTTAATACAATATTTTTATGTGCAACACAAAATAAAGTAAAGTGCAGTTTTAATTAACACCGTCAAAAAGTCTAAACCGTTCCCCACAGTACCATCGAATAATAATTGATTAATTGTAAAACTTATTTCTTTGGATATGAAATTGGAGTGTACACTTCCATATAAATACAATAAAATGCTAGTTCTTCATCTAGATACTTAAGTTTTTCATCTATTCTAAATCTACCACTGGGAATAAGTGGCGGAAAGTGAGTTTCATCAAGAACAAAATTGCAGGCATGATATGTAATATCCTGTAAATAGATAACTTTAGATTAAATTATATTTCTAGAAACTTTAAGAACCTTTTCAAGAATAAAAGTTGTAATGTTACCACAATCTTTGATCCCTTGAAGACCCAGTGCGTTTGCTTCAAAACTTTTTTGTAGATTGAGTTGAAGACGTATCGGAAAGTGGCGATACTCATTACTCATAAATTTTTTTACTTGGAGGACTGTCTATAAATATAAAACGTTTGGTTATTATTACCATGTCAGCATTGTTGCCTCAAATCTAGCGCTGTTCGGTAGCTATTTTACAATGCTTGACTAATTTCATCTTCAGTTTGCGATCTTTTAAGGAAAACTTATTGAAATTGTTGGCCATATAAAGTAATAGCCTAATTACTGGCCTTCATCAGAAATTTTATTTTTAAAAATACCCACATGTTTGTGAAATGGGCTATTAAATATGGAAACATAGATAGTTATGCAAAATGCAGTCAAATAGCTAACGGTTTGCAATAATAATGTATTTAAAAATCTTGTTTAAAAGCAGCATTACCTCGAGTTTATCTTTCACGGTAATTTTCATGTTGAATGTTATATTTATAGCCGGGGTAGTGCGATTGTACTTATATGTTTTAATTTCAAAGACATTGAAATACTTCTTACTTTAATTCATTAGTTCCATTCGAACATCCCTTATCTTGAAGCTATGTTGATGTAACTGAAATGAAGATTATTATAGTAATTTTTCATAACTCCGAGAAATTATGTATTGTTTTCAAACTTGAATTTGAATTGTTTTAAATTTCTTATGCTGTAATATAAAAACTAGGCTTAAAAAACTAGTTATGTTTTGGCTATTGTAGCGTAAGGAAGGTGGTATACAATTTTGAACAAAAAACTTTATAAATGCTGAAATAATTCAATTTTAACTACAGCAATACGTCGATTCTGGTCAAAATCATACGGTTATGAATTGACCGTTTTCATCCCATATCTAAAATACGTACATATATAAACAACATTAAACTAAATGAAGGTGCGAGAAAAGTTAAATTATAATAAAATATGAACAAATTTCGTCGTTTGACAGAAAAAATTGGTATGTTCTTGAAATATGGCGAAGATTTTCATTTTAAGGCTGTTCATATGTATGTACATACATACATTTCCTAGACCGTGAGTGCTACTAATTACGGCAGCAAGTTAAGAAATTTAATGAAAACCAAAACATTTCGTTCCCTAGATAGTGAACGCTACTTCTTTTAAATATTTTTCTTAAAAAATTTTCTCCTTTTCAAAATCTGTATTATCCAATTTTGAAACTTTTGTTCAGAATAATTCTTTTCAAAATTTAAAAATTGTTTTTATCGGGTTTTCTTTAGTATCCTTTTTAAGCATGGAAAAGTTAAAAACGTGGTATAGAAAAATCGGCGCTTGCTGAAAAACATAATGCCAACTAATACTCCTTATTATATTACAAACTAGCTTGTTTGTAATATATTAGGTAGTTTATTATTTTGTGCCTAAATTATTTATTCTGATGAAAGTGCTCATCAGTCTACATTAATTATTTTAAATCAAATAGTTATATGCTATACAAATAGTTTTTTGTACTTTCTGAAGAACAGCAGTTTTTGTGATACGAGGTTTTGACTTCTAGGCGACGATATGTTTTATTTATTAAAACGAAATATCTTAAACCACACCTGTAAATGACATGCAAAGTCTGCACAAATAAAATAGCTTGGAGGTCCTCTAAACAACCCTCTTAAACTAAACGTATTCCCTTTACTAAGTTATTTGTGATAATAAAAAGTTATGCAATTAAATTGTATTGATAACTCAATAATTGAATATCATTAACTAATTCTGAAATTTCCTCCTTCCACCAATTCCCTTCCCCCCTAGTGCTGGGAACAAGACAAAAATCAGTAAAAACAAGTTATTAATGATGGCATAATTTAACTGAATTATTTAAAAATTTAGTACATTACCTTCGAAGAAAGATCCTCATTACAGTTGCCATAGTAAATATATACTAATTGGGGTAGTATCACCCATATAGTCTTCATTTTGTTCCTTATATTGAAACAATTTTAAAGAGCAGCTGGACGTTTCAATGTTTGGTATACGCGTAACAAGTAAAACCAATAAAACCAATACATTTGATCATATCCTTTGAAAATATCATTACGATAATGTACAATATTATGATTACTTCCTCATTTTAATATTTTGATGATCTGACCTTAGACTTTAAATTTAGTTTGCTATGTCCATTACGTAACACAACGCCACGATCCCCATGCTGATTGGTTCAAAGCGAAACATGAACATCGGTTAGCCAATCAGAATTGCAAACGTGGTCCTGGATCACGTGCGCATAAACTAAACTTAACTAGGGCGAACACGATCATATTTAAAGTCATAATAATAAATAAAATTATCCTATTAAGTTTGAATTTATTGTTTTCCAACTCGTTGAATACGATTTAGGTAAAATGTGATCAGAGGCGTAGCTAAGGGGGGGCAGGGGGTACATATGTCCCTGGGCGCCACAGCTTAGGGGGCGCCAAAATGAGGATCGATTTAAACTAACTTTTGTATTTTAATTTTATAAAAATGAATGTATTTTAAAACGTGAGATGTTAAACGAAAAATTAAAAATCTTGAATGTTCAAAAAATTAGTGACATTACAACCCTGGTCTGTAATAACGACCGCGTTCAGAAAAGGTTACAAGATCCAACTATGAATTTTAAGGAAGCAGCATCTGATCTTGAATCGCTGGAGCAAGAACTTGTCAGAATTCGTGATAATTTAAGCCAGATTGCAGTAGAAAATGCAAAAATAAGATGCACAACTTGGGGAATCGAGGTCGATAGAAGAATTAGACGACGTAGAAGGATGCCAGGAGAACTAGCAAGAGATGCAGGACTATCTGCAGAACAAGAAATCGCACGTATATTAAAAAGCGTCATTGATAGACTTCAACAAGAAATATCAGTATGATTTTTACGTTTAAAAAACCTTAATACCAAATTTGGATTTCTGCTAGATGTAAGAAGTCTTCTGGCTGAGACAAACATCGATTCACTTCATCAAAATTGTTTAGATTTTGGAAATTTCTACGACACCGACGTCAATGGTCACGAATTGTTCACAGAAATCGGAGACTGCAAAATGCTGCTCAATACCCGGACTGAAATTCTACCAGAAACTCCTTTAGACCTTCTTGGTTTTATTGTATCATATGGAGATGACGTGTTTACCAATATGCGTATTTCACTGCAAATTCTTTTAACAATTGCTGTTTCAATTGCAAGTTGTGAGCGGTCTTTCAGCAAACTAAAGCTTATTTTATCATATTTACGTGCTTCAATGGGACAAGATCGTCTGAGTGATCTTGCACTCCTTAGCATCGAAAGTCAAACCCTTAATTCTATTAATTTTGACAACGTAATTGATGAGTTTGCGATAGTCAAATCGAGGAAGATCACTTTATAGTAGAATTCCAATTCATATATACTACACATACACACTCACGGACCAGTACAATAAATATGTATATCGTAGAATTTAGTTTTTATTAGTATTTAGTAATTTTAATAATTAATTAGGATTTATTTTAGTATTTTAGTGTTTATTAAATAAATTGTTTCAATCCATAAAAAGAATTTTTAGTTTTTATTCTATTTACGAGTATGAACCATATATTATGGAACGCCGATTTGGTAAAAACTAAAGTCCTATTATCCCATTACAATTTAATTGTATTCAGAAAAAATTGAATTGCAATGGGATAATAGGACTTTAGTTTTTACCAAATTGGCGTTCCATAATATAAACTGAAAATACCAATTTTTTCGGGGACTCCGGCCCCAGTGAGTCTCCAGACTCTCGATACGAGAAGGGGCGCAGATTTTGTGTCTTGTCCCCGGGCGCAAATTACCCTAGCTACGCCGCTGAATGTGATTAAACTTCGTGTTTTACCGGGAGCAGGGTTTCTAACCGAAGTCTTTTGACGTGAATACATAAATAAATAAAATTTAATAAAAATGTGTAACGAAAATTGTGTGTGTGTGTACGAAAAGTGTAGAAATGATAAATTTTGAATTGTCATAATTCAGCATAAGCTTGGAACGAAAACGGTATCCTGCGACGACGCATTCACGTTAAACCATACGGCCATGTCCCCGAACATAGCGTACTTTAATTGTTTACCTGGATGCCGAAAATTATAATAATTATTCTAATACCTATTATGTACTTAATTATTAATTTATTATAGAGCTTTTTTAAGATCGAATTTCATTTTACTGGTAGTCGATATACCGAAAAGTTACTTGCTTCAAGCATGCAAAATTTTAGGGCAGGTTAAAATTTAACAGCCGTGTGTATTTCAATGTATTGACCTGTTATTTTCGTTCCCCAGGTATATTTTTGTATGAATTAAATTAACGATAAGCATTTAAAAATTTGCGTTCACGAGTTGAACGACGATAAAACGAGTGTTCAAAGGGGATAAGTGGAAAATGAGCGAAAAGACAGTCGGGTCCGCGCGTAGCGGAGATAAGTTAAATTTTTGTATTTTGGATTAAGTTGGAGAATAAATTTGAAGTTTATTGAAAAGTAATGGTGTTTGATTTTCTTTCGTGAAATTTTAGGAGCAATAAGGACACCACATCATTAAATTGTTCGCCTAGCGTGGCGTTATTTTTTTAAAACACCTCATTAAATTGGATCGCCCACCTGTGGCTATTTTTTATAACCACGATAAGGAAAATATAAAAATTTCGACAGTATTGGCTTTAGCAATAATAGCGTGGGGTGCAATTGGAAATTGGACTTACATTACCCCTGAGATTGGGATAGGAATTGGCTTAAACCACTGGAGAAAGAGGAAAAAGTTAGTGCTCAACTCAAGTAACATTTTTTCCTGGTGAAATTAAAATTTCTCTGCTAGGGCCCGGGCAAATATCTGCCAGGTGGTTATAACAGGGTTTCTTATGGCAGACCTCTTACAGATACCTGGCAGGTGTCTATGAGGGATTATGTGCAGGGCTCTGTAAAATATCTGTGGCAGGTACTCTGTTGCAGGTAATTTGCAAAGCCCTGTAAAGTATCTGTGGCAGGGCCCTGGCAGGTACTCTGTTGCAGATAATTTTTTTTGTGACATTTATTTGCAAAATGCATAGAACTTCGTATATATACCACGTGGTTTTCATAAAAATTATCTTTTTTACAATTTTTCATGTATATACTTCTTTATTTATTTGTCTTAATTAATTAATTTCAATTTTAACAATTCATTTAATTTCAATACGATATAGGTAGTGCTTTTAATAGTATTAAGGATAAACACAATAATGCGTATTATAATTTTAACCAATCAGAATCAAGAATTTTGTTGACGATGAAATTTTTCTAAAATTTCATCAATAAAAATTTAGTTGCACATAACATGAAAAATTTTTATTTATTAGTAAATTTTTTATTAAAATGACGTGAATTATTTTATGCACACAAATCTAAATAGCCCATGTCCCGCGTGATTTTTTGCCACTGTTGGTTCCAATAATTGCCGGAGTGATGAAACTTCCAGAGATGGTGTTTTCCGATGTGAAAACAGGTAATTCATGTTTTGCATACAAAATTTTGATCGGGAACGGTCGCCATATTGAAAAAACGTTGAAAAAATCGTTTATTTTGGAGTTATCCGGAAATAGCTCTAAAACTTTTCATTTTTCGAACTTGGACGTTAAGTACGAAAATGTTGGTGCTGAACTTCTGCACAATTTCGTTTTTTATTAATCTTTCTACGACTAATAGAACCGAAGATAGAATTTTTTGAAAAATAGTCAATTTTTGAAGCTACCTGGGCGACCCTCACAGTACGCGGTGCCCAGCGGTGCCACGCCGCAGAGGGAACATTCTACCATTTCTCGAGTAATATCACCTCGAAAAATCTGAAATTGTGGCAAATGTATCTCAATATTATATAGATTGAGTTCCATACTTTACATTTCCAAAAAAAAAATTGTTATGTTCTTTTTTTAACACTTTCGTACGTGTTAAAATTGTGCAGTAAAAATCATCGGAAAATATACTTCTGTTGCACGGCTGTAGCTCATCAGTTAAGTACGGAAATTAAATGACACAGGGACCATTTTATCGGAAATTTTCTAAGCTTCAACTTTGCTTCAGAGCATTTTTGACGTAAACCTCATAGAAACAGAGCTATATCGAAAAAAACGAAAAAATATCCGGTTTTTTAACAATTTGGCCAAAAAGTGGCATTTATTCAATGACAATATGTAAAATCCGATTACATCTGGCTCGTTTTAAACTTCGGGGTCGTTTAGACAGTTGTTTAAAGTAGTAAAAAAGTATAGAACATAATTTTTCCAACGACATTATTACACTTTATTTTACAGATGACTCCGTTTTTGTTAAATGTATTAAAGAAATTAACGAATTTGTAAAGGCTATAAATCGACAATATTCAGACGTAGACGGTACTACAATTTTTTTTTACTTTTGTACATTTAGTATTATGCAAATATTCAATTTGCCATTTAAATAATCACCCGAATGTAAATAATTGAAATATACATATGGATAAACCATCGTATTTAGCTAATGTAGAGACATTTCGGAAATATACGGCTAAGCAAAGAAACGTGACAGGGCGCAAAATGTAGCAAATTTAAATACCTTTCGATTATCTAAGAATGATTTGTGCCGTAGAAGTAGCCGTTGTCCACTTTTTACCAGAGGAAATGAAAATTTTTCATAAAATTTTGCGTCAAAATTTGTTCCAATCGGCCGTATCTCAGCAAGTTTTGGTCGTACGAGGTTGTATAAAAAAGCATTTTGTAGATACATTAATTTTCCATCGATCTTATTGAAAGCATTTTTTGCCTACGAGCCGCGATCATACAGTAATTTGCGCGTAAAGAGCAAAGAGATCGCAGTTGTTCGAAAAGTGAAAAAATTGACCATTTTTCAAAAAATTCTATCTTCGGTTCTATTAGTCGTAGAAAGATGAATAAAAAACGAAATTGTGCAGAATTTCAGCACCGACATTTTCGTATTTAACGTCCAAGTTCGAAAAATGAAAAGTTTTAGAGCTATTTCCGGATAACTCCAAAATAAGCGATTTTTTCAACGTTTTTTTAATATGGCGACCGTTTCCGATCAAAATTTTGTATGCAAAACATGAATTACCTGTTTTCACATCGGAAAACACCATCTCTGAAAGTTTCATCACTCCGGCAATTATTGGAACCAAAAATCACCCGGGACATGGGCTAAAAGTGTGTGTTAATGGTTGTATAGACCTGTTCAGTTTCCCTTTTTTCTTCTTCTAAGTGGACTGTATGTGGTTTAATCAACAAAACAAATCTAATACATAATAACTTTATTGTCCTTTTTGTCTAGCAACAATTAGTACTACAAAACAACTTCAAAATATAATAATTGCTAGACCTTTAGTGCACATAAAAACGTCTTTTCGGCAATGTAACTTACATGCGACTCATGGTTACTATTGCCTCGCGGTCGCCCCCACCAACTTGCGAATATCCACACTCGATAAAGGCTTTACCCGCTTTTACAATTTAAGTTGGCGCGAACATGGCCCCAACCTTGAAAGGATTCCTTTCAAAAACATAAAATAAAAAACCAATTTAACAAAATGAAACTACTAATCTAAAAGATTCTTAACTGCTACTTAAACTAAACAACTACTTGATCGTCTTGCAATGGTAACACACAAATTTTAACTGTTGGCCGTTTTAAAACAGCTGTTCTGGTCTTTATCGTCACTGCGCGCACCACACCATCACTTCCAGGATGAAGAGTTTGTATGCGTCCTAATTCCCACTTTAACGGAGGGAGATTGTCCTCCTTTATCACCACTAAAGCACCAATTTTCAAAAGTGAGGGTTGTTGAACCTTCCATTTGGTTCGAACTTGCAACTCAGAGATGTATTCTTTGGACCATCTTGTCCAAAAATGTTGTTTTATCTGTTGCACCATGTGAAACCTTTTTACCAGATTGACTTTTTCTGATTGAAGCTCGGGTTCCACCAAACCAGTTATAGGTTGTCCGATTAAGAAATGCCCCGTTGTCAAGGAGCTAGGGTCATTTGGATCACTGCTTAAAGGACTTAAGGGACGGGAGTTTAAACAACCTTCAACCTGTGTTAACATAGTGACAAATTCCTCGAAAGTTAATTTGGTATTCCCAACTACTCGATTCAAGTGATACTTGAAACTTTTTACGCCTGCCTCCCAAATTCCTCCAAAATGAGGAGCGCGTGGCGGAATAAAGTGCCAACGAATTTTGTCAAAACATGAAATATTTTGCATTGCAGTTTGTAGTTTATAAATTTCTGCTTTTGCACCTACAAAATTCGTACCGTTATCGGTGTAAATATTTAAACAAATACCGCGCCGCGAAACAAACCTGTGTAGCGCAGCCATGAAAGCGTCAGTGGTTAATTCACTTACGAGCTCTAAATGAATAGCTTTAGTAGCCAAACAAACGAAAATGCTGACATAAGCTTTCAAAGTGTTATATTTCCGCGCTTTTCGGTCCTTTAGAAGAAAGGGTCCCGCAAAATCAATTCCGCAATTTACAAAAGGTCTAGAAGCAGTTATGCGTGCCTTAGGTAAGTCTGCCATGATATGACCTGAAGGCACGGGTTTTGCTCTAAAACAAGCGATACAATCTTTATTTACCTTTCGAACAAGGTTACGCGCAGCAACTATCCACACATGGTCACGTAGCGATGCCAAAACAGCTTGAGGTCCGGCATGTAATAATCTCTCGTGTTCGACTTTAATCAATAAAGTGGATAGGATGTGTTTCGCATCTAATACCGCAGGATACCTTTTGTCAAAATTATATTCGGAGTGTTTTAAACGACCACCCACCCGTATAACATCATCTTCATCTAAAAATGGGTTTAATGTCAAAAGCTTGCTCGAACCTTTAACCCCCTTTCTCTTTTTCAAATCGCGAAGCTCTTCCCCGAACGTTTCGCTTTGAGACAATTTTATTAGAGACGTCGTTGCCCGCGCTAATTCATCAGTTGTTAAACTGCCTGTTTGTCGATCTTCTCTCAATTTCTTTAAGTTCGCGCAAAACATCATGCAATAAGACCAAATCCTTTGCAATTTTTTGAACGAAGACCATTTGTTGAAAACGTGCAATGGCTCTATGTGCGTCATTAGAACAGCCTTCAGCGTTTTGGATTCGTTTTCGAATTCCTCCATTTCGTACTTAGATTTCAAGTTGGCTTCGCTTACAAGGGGCCAAGTATCTACTTCATTTAATAACCAAGGCGGTCCGTACCACCAAAGTGAGTATTCTTCGAGCTCGTTAGGCTCGATGCCTCGGGTTAGCAAGTCGGCTGGATTACTTCGTGTGTTTACATAATACCAATCGCTTACCTTAGTTAACCTTTCTATTTCGGTTACCCGGTTTGCTATAAATATCTTTAGCAAGTGTGGAGATGTTTTGATCCAAGCGAGGGCAACCTTTGAGTCGCTCCAATACGTTCGTCTATCAAACTCGATGCTTAAAGCTCGCTCGACCTTTGAGCTTAAGTTGGCTAGCAAGAGAGCCGCACATAGTTCCAATCTTGGAACCGTCAAGGTTTTTAGCGGAGCCACTCTGCTTTTTGCACAAAGTAAGTTACAGCTAATACTTCCTTGAGCATCTGTACTCCTAATGTAAATGGCCGCTCCGTACGCGGATTCGGACGCGTCCGCGAAACCGTGTAACTCGATTTTTACTGGTTTCTTACAAATAACGTGTCTTCTTATTTCTATCTTGTTCAACGATGGAAGTTGCTTCTTGAATTTATTGAAGCTTTCATTCAAGTCATCGGGAATTAACTCATCCCAGTCTAATTTAATTTGCCAAATTCGTTGTAAAATAATCTTTGCTGAAATAATACAAGGTCCCAGCAAACCCAATGGATCGAATATCTTTGCGATGATTGACAACACTGCTCTCTTTGTGTTAATTCCTCCAACATCCTCTATGTTAATGGAATATTTAAACTTATCTTTAGCCGAGTGCCAGGATAAGCCAAGCGTTTTAGTCTCGCCAACTTCACCCATGTTCAAAATTACATCTTTGCTTGAGCCTTGAATTTCTTCTAAGAACTTGGGATCGTTGGAACCCCATTTGTTTAACGAAAAACATCCTGTCTTTAAAATGCTAGCCACTTCCCTTTTTATACCTTTTACGATTTCCACTGATTCTCCTCCAGTCAGCAAATCGTCCATGTAAAAATCTTGCTTTATAATGGAACTGGCTAGTGGCTTTGCCGCCATATTTTCGTTAGCCAATTCGAACATACATCTAACTGCCAAAAAGGATGCGGATGTTGTGCCATACGTAATTGTGTTTAACTGGTAGCATTGCAGTTCTTCCGCCTCAGAATCTCGCCAAAATATTCTCTGAAGAGGCCTTTGCTCTTCCTGTATCAACAACCTGTCGATACATTTTGGTAATGTCAGCTGTTAACACGACGTTGTGCTGTCTAAATCGCATCACGATGGAAAATAAGTCTTGCTGTATGACTGGACCGGTTACTTGGATATCGTTCAGAGAGTACCCGCTTGTTGTTTTCGCCGATGCATCAAACACTACCCTTAATCGTGTTGTGAGACTGTCTAACTTTGTCACACAATGGTGGGGTAAATGATAAGATCGGACATCGTTAACATTTTTAACTCTCGTTAAGTGTCCAAGGGCTTCGTATTCTCGAATGAACTTGCTATATTCGACCTTTAGCTTGGGGTCGCGCTTTAACTTTCTTTCTGTTTGTTCGAATCGTTTTATAGCCATTTGTCTGGATTCGCCCAATTTATCTGCGGAATATTTTAAAGGATATCGCACGATGAACCGTCCGGTTTGCATGCGCTTTGTGTTTTCTTTGAAATCGTTTTCGCAAAATAATTCTTCGGGTGATAAACTCTTTCGATCGGGACAACTTTCAAGTTCTCAGAATCGAGTTAATCCTTCATTTACATCTTCGTTAGTGACCAATCCGCATTGTATGTTATTTGTAAATCTTCTGGTTGGTACTTCCCCTGCTACAATCCAACCCAACACTGTTTCTCGTACTACCGGCCTGCTTTTTCCCAAATTGATCTGACCTGGTAACAGCAATTGCCAAAACAGTTCGGCACCTATTAAAACATCTATTTTTCCTACCTCGTCAAACGTTTCGTCTGCTAGCTTAACAAAGCTCGGTAATTCTAAATTCCGTTTTTCGACCGGTGCAGAAGGAATGTTCCCGCCTATGTTCGGTACGACCAAACAGGAAATGTTATTTTCGTAGCTTTCATTTATCGCTAGGAAAACTACCTCTGCCTTTCGTTTAACGGTTGTAGCAGCGTTTATACCTGTGACTTTGAAATCGATTTCGCTCGTCGGTAATTGTAGTTTGTTTACCAGTTCCTGCGTTATGAAATGGGATTGAGATCCCGAATCTAACAGTACTCTCGCTTTGTGAGTTTTTCCCACTTTATCTGTTACCATTATTATGGCGGTGGATAATAATACTTGTGTCGTTCCGCTGAACGTACTGCACATAACATGATTACCGCTACTAGTGGCATTTTCTACCTCGATCTTATTCGCGCTAGTATTTACCACGTCTATTTTTGCAGGAGTTTCCTCCAGCTTTTCTTTACCTTGTTCACCTGTCTTGCCTCTGGTAGGATAGTGTAATAGCGTACTATGCTTTTTTTTACAAATTTGGCATACGCTGGCCTTGCAATCGTAAGCCCTATGGTTTTTTCTTAAGCAGTTCAAACATAAACCAAGTTCTTTAACTCGATTATATCTTTCAACTACCGCGAGTTTGGAAAACTCTTCGCATTTAAACATCGTATGCTTTCCATTGCAATGAAAGCATGCAGTGTCAGCAATTGCAATAAAGTTGCTAACGTTATTTTTCATTTTGCATGGCTTGTTGACCTGGTGCATGGAGTTGGCACCCAAGTTTTCCAACATCCTGCATTTTTCATTTAAGAAATCTGTGACGTTTTTTACTGTAGGTAACTCATCACGGTACTCCTTTTCTAATTCTTTGCGTGTAACGCTATCTAATTTGGATGACAACACATAACCTATTGGTGTGTCCCACTTTTCTACAGGTTGACCAAGAGTTTTCAACGCACGAAGATGTTTGGTTGTACCACCTAATATGGACCTTAAATTTGTTACGGTTTCTTTTGGGCTTTCTGGAAGCTCAAATATCGCTTTGATGTGACTTAAGATTAACCGTTTTTTGTTATTGAACCGTTCGTTCAATAATTCCCACGCGTGCTCGTAGTTGCTACTCGTAACCTCTAACGATTCGATTACGTCAGCTGCTTCATTTTTTAATACCGATTTCAGATAATTAAATTTTTGAATCGGCGCTAGCGACTCGTTTGAGTTGATTACCGAATCAAATGTCTCTTTGAATGATAACCATTCGTCCAGCCGTCCGTCATACCTTGGCAAACTTAATTTTGGCAAATGCACGTTCTGAAACCGTATATTATTTGAATTTTGTGACTCGGCGCTAGACAGGTTTACTTCGCCTACACTCGCACTGATTTTTGCTTCGGCCCTTTTTAACGCCGAATAAAATTTGTTTTCAAAATCTAATCTTTCAGATTCGTCCGTTCCGTCTAAGTCTAACAGGTCGATTTCTGTTTGAACTTCATCGAAATTTTGCAAACTCCGATTTATGTCTACCAAACGCAATCTGATATTTGCTACGTCGTTTGGATCGGTTTCCAAAAACGTAACAAATCTTGTTAATTTTGCCTTTATGAGGCCGCGTCTTTTAACTAATACTTTTAGCTCTTCCATAATCCTAAATTAATTAATAAAGCTTAAACCCAAGTACTTTAAATAATGTCAATTCTACTAGTAATTTCAAATATGCACTCAAATCGCGATAGTGGAGAATACCAGCGCGATAAGCAATTGCAAACATAAGATAATATCGTGATACAAGTTGAAGTGTTTTAAATAAGGGAAGATAAGTAAGGATAGCAACTGACCTCGGACTTCTTATCCGCTATGTCGTGGTGTCGATCCAACCTTGTACTGTGGTTAACGTAATTTTTCAATACTTTCCACATCCAAATTTCCAAATTTTTCAACTTTCCAACTTTTCGACTTTCCAACTTTCCAATTTTTCGACTTTCCAACTTTCCAATTTTCCAACAACCATTTGGCCGATGGACCAAATTTATGTATAGACCTGTTCAGTTTCCCTTTTTTCTTCTTCTAAGTGGACTGTATGTGGTTTAATCAACAAAACAAATCTAATACATAATAACTTTAATGTCCTTTTTGTCTAGCAACAATTAGTACTACAAAACAACTTCAAAATATAATAATTGCTAGACCTTTAGTGCACATAAAAACGTCTTTTCGGCAATGTAACTTACATGCGACTCATGGTTACTATTGCCTCGCGGTCGCCCCCACCAACTTGCGAATATCCACACTCGATAAAGGCTTTACCCGCTTTTACAATTTAAGTTGGCGCGAACAATGGTATAAAAACCTTATTATTTTTGTAGTCAACAGCGACCATTTTACATTTGTTTTATGTGATAGAATATAAATAATTGTGACTTATTCACAATTGAATTTTTTCTGAAATAAGCTGCAAGTTTTGACACCTATGAAATTCAGTTCAACATGTACATAATTAAAGCTTAAAATTCATCACAAAAAAGTTTTTATACATATTTATTGTTAGATTTTGCAGTTATAGAAAGGCAAAGTTTAGTAAATGATGAAACTGTGGGTACCGAACCAAACGACAAATTTGAGAGCTTTTGTTGCACAACTTAGTGCGATTTTGGACGGTCATTACCTCATTACTATGTGAATTACTATATTAATTTATGTATATTTTTCATGCATTAATACCTAAGTTATTACACTTAAAATTTAAAACAATTTACACGAATAATAATTTAACTGACGTATTATAAAAATGAGTACAATACCTTCGACAAAACAGCTTCATTACAGTAGACATGGTAAAAATATAATTGGAGTAATATCACACAAACAGTTTTCATTTTTCTCTTTATATAGACACAATTTTAAGAGCAAGTGGACGTTTCAATATTTTGTTTACGTGTAACAAGTAAGACTAAAACATGAAACATACTTATGTATAATATGTGCATAATATATCCTTCAAAAACATCATTACAATAATATACTATATTCGGTATGATTGCATCTAAATTTTTATATGATGATGTCTGGCTTTCGACTTTAAGCATATTACTTGTAGTTTCCGCATTGCATTACGTGACACAAACCACGATTCACAATGCTGATTGGTTCAATACGACACGTATACCTCGGTTAACCAACCAGGATTGCAAACGTGGTGCTGGATCATGTGTCCATAAACTAAGCTTAACTAGGGGGAACACGACCATACTTAAAAAACCATAATCATTATTTTATCAAGGTTAAATTGGTTATGCTATATGAGGTAAAATGCAAATTACTTGGAGA
Organism: Podabrus alpinus; assembly: GCA_932274525.1. Taxonomy (NCBI): domain Eukaryota; kingdom Metazoa; phylum Arthropoda; class Insecta; order Coleoptera; family Cantharidae; genus Podabrus; species Podabrus alpinus. Next base: position 75,922,243 of record OW026456.1, read on the forward strand.
GACAAGATTGAAAATTTATGGAGGATTTTCCAAAAAGACCAATATTGAAATAATTTAATTTTAAAAATTTAATACAAATGCATTCATTTTGGAGCCCAAAACAATTCTAATAAAAACAATAATGAATTAAATAAGTAATAAGAAACTTTAATAAATTTTAAAGGAACGGGGAGTAAAATTGAATTAAAAACTTTTATGGCATACTCATCGTGGTTTCCGAATTATTATTCGAGTATTGGTATGCTCAAGGCTAATATTTATAGGACAGTCAGGTAAATTGGTAGCGATGACTGGAAATTTTTGAAACAATATCTGTCCTCACTATCTCTAATGAGAAGATAGCTCGGAACAGATAATGTCCACGCAGAAAATAAATTCTACTTTTATTTGCGTGGGGCCCTGATATTAGGTATAAACCAGCTCGTTAATAGCGGCGGCAAGGCCGTGGGTCGTGTCAAATGAACGCCCCGGAGAAAATCAAGGAAACAGTTTGCTAACACACTAAAATAAAATCAACAATAAGATGTTCGTTGTCGGAAGGCGATGAGATAAGCGATGTCGGATGTAAAGTGCATTAGCCGACCTGAACCAGTACAGTGGCAAAGACATTACCACCAAGAACCACTCCCCAAAATTAATCAACGGAACGTTCGAGTGGTCATATAAAAATCCCACAAACGGTGGAACCACAATCGAACTTCCAACAATAAAATCAAACGGTAGCGACCTCGATGAAATGCAACATCCTGTACATTGGTCGCACATCGCTGCCTTCTAAAAAGAACATAAAACCAAAAATAAACACAAAAAAAGAGATCTGACATATCTTCGTTGTTGACGCTTCTTGGTCGGATCTGCTGTTCATACTGCTTCTGAAGGTTTTGGAATTCCGTCGGAGCGGTGAGTAACAATTTTGTTATGAGATTGTTTCACACTGGTTTATGTTGGTCGACTTTGCTCATTTTTCTCCGTCCATCTGGAGTTGGCTTTGTTTGAATTCACCCTTGGCTGATTCATGTTTTTTTATGTTTTAACATTTTGGGTTTCTCTTTTGTCTTGCATTTTTAATTGCAGAGTGTTTGCCAAGATTACGATTGAGTTGCAGGTTTTGTGTGCTGCATCGAAGTGAATAAAGGCAATCTAATCTATTTTGCGTTCGCAAGTGTGGAAATGAATCGAATGTTTAAGTTTTATGTTTGAAAACTTATTAATTATTAATTATATTCTAATGTTTTATTTATTGAATTTGAACGACGTATTATTTCCACTAGGTAACATCGAACAGCGCAGCGTATGGTGAAATGCATTGGCAAGGGAATTCCAAAGTGGTCGACTTAAGTTCAAATCTTGTATTTGAAATTTTATGTTCGATATTTTTTTTGTGTTTATTTTTGGTTTTATGTTCTTTTTAGAAGGCAGCGATGTGCGTCCAATGTACAGGGTGTTGCATTTCATCGAGGTCGCTACCGTTTGATTTTATTGTTAGAAGTTCGATTGTGGTTCCACCGTTTGTGGGATTTTTATATGACCACTCGAACGTTCCGTTGATTAATTTTGGGGAGTGGTTCTTGGTGGTAATGTCTTTGCCACTGTACTGGTTCAGGTCGGCTAATGCACTTTAAATCCGACATCGCTTATCTCATCGCCTTCCGACAACGAACATCTTATTGTTGATTTTATTTTAGTGTGTTAGTAAATCTGTTTCCTTGATTTTCTCCGGGGCGTTCATTTGACACGACCCACGGCCTTGCCGCCGCTATTAACGAGCTGGTTTATACCTAACATCAGGTCCCCACGCAAATAAAAGTAGAATTTATTTTCTGCGTGGACATTATCTGTTCCGAGCTATCTTCTCATTAGAGATAGTGAGGACAGATATTGTTTCATTTTTTTGGGAAATCTGTGAGAGACAGCTGGACCATGTTCACCCTGGAACCGCCTTTATTTTTCAAAATCTAAGATTTAATTCATAATTCTATGGACTTCCTATAATGACTATGTTGGTAAAATAGTTATTAATTATATAAGGGGATTAAAAAGCCTCTAATCCACGAGAAAAACTGGGCACTCGAGACGTAGCCGAGAGTCACATTTTTCCGAGGGGATTAGAGGCTTGTTAATTCCCGAATGTAATTCAACGTTTTATCCACGACCATGGTCAAAACCACAAGTATAAATTCTGGTTTTGAGAAACGTCAGATTTGACAAATTTTTTTTGATCAAGAATACTGATTTTGAGCTATAAACTAGAAAGTCTTGGAATCGTTTCTATGACATGCGTTTGTTTATTTGTCAACAGAGCGACAAAATTTGCAAAATCGACACAAAAAATGAGTGAGAATGCTGATTCTCAGAATGATTTCTTCATTCCGGCTGAAATCCAGCAAGAAGCTCAAGAAGCAACATTACGTTTGTTACCAAAAAAAAAGCAAAATTGTATACGAGAAGGAATTGATGGAATTCGACAACTGGCGAAAATCAAGGGGAGTCGGTAAAGAAGCAATTACAGAAGAGGTGCTACTGTCCTACTTCTTCCATGTAAAGAAGCGGTTTGTTGCCTCTTCAATGTGGACAAAGTATTCAATGCTAAAATCAATGTTGAAAGTGCACAAATGTATCGATATTTCGAAGTATGGTAGACTTACTTCATATTTGAAAGCCGAATCAAGATGTTATAAACCAAAGAAGGCAAAGATACTAGAGAGAAACCAAATCGAAGAATTTTTGAAAAAAGCATCGGATGAGGAATACTTGCAAGTTAAGGTAGGAAGTACATGATGTCAATATATAAATTTATGCATTGAGATTTTTATTTTGAACGTTTTACAGGTTGCAACGATCTTGGGAGTCGCAGGTGCGTGTCGATGCAATGAATTAACCTTCTTAGATATCAGCCATGTCCAAGACAAGGGCAATTACCTGTACGTACTCATTGCAGATACGAAAACAAATATTTCAAGAAGTTTCACGATCATGGAAGAAGCTTTTTCAATTAATGCTGTAGAAATGTGTCGAAAATACATTAACCTGCGACCTAAAACTGCCGATGGGAGATTTTTCTTACGATATGCAGCTGGAAAATGTACTACACAACATATAGGCATCAACACAATTTCGAAAACCTTTTCAAAAGTAGCTTCATTTCTTGGGCTCCCTGATCCAGAAAGTTTTATCGGACATGGAAGGAGGCGTTCTTCGGCAACATTATTGGCCAATGCTGGGGGCGATATTACCACTGTCAAGCGTCACGGTGGCTGGAAATCAACTACGGTAGCGGAAGGTTATATTGAAGATTCATTGTCCAGCAAGATGGGAATTGCTGAAAAAATCCAGGTCCTATCTAATGACGACAAAGTTGTGGGCCCCTCCAGTCCTTCAGAAAATCGTTATCAAGTGAATTTGAATAATAATCCCAATTTTTCAAAAACTACTTATCGAGCGAATTTGAATAATAATCCAGGTCAAAGTGACAAAATTATTGATATAAATGTGAATGTTAATATTAATATTTCTAAAAAAAATTGAGAAACGTCAGTTTTGACAAATTTATTTTGATAAAGAATACCAATTATAATAATGGTATTATGAATTCTAATCCACTAGTGTATTATGAATTCTAATACACTAGTGTATTAAAAGGCCTCTAATCCACGGAAAACGGACGTATTAAACCTTCATAATATAGTGGTCGTGGATAAATATATTAATGAAAGACGCCAGAATTAAAATAGCTGCCTGGAACGCCAATGGATTGGTTCATCATTGCCACGAACTCAAAACATTCATCACAAATCATGAGCTAGACATCTTATTAATATCTGAAACACATATAACCGATAAAAGTTACATCAAAATACCTGGTTACACAATTACACCATACCCAACTTTCATAAGATTTTATAAACTATTTATTAATTTTGTAAATAAGCTATGGGTCATTGCATATCAAAAATTCCAATTTTACTCAAATTTGGTATACTTTATTTAAGTTATTCAAAATAAACAGACCAGTATTTTTTTGTTTGGCCCTAAAGAAGTTTATTTACATTGTACAGCCCTGCAAAATAATTAAAATTTGGCTTGTAGAGCTTCGATAAATAATTTCTACTGGCCGAATCGTACCACTTGGAGATACGAATTTTTGTGTGAAATGAAGATATTGAATATGCCATTTTCGGGACTTTTTTGTGTATATAATTAATGTCACAAAATCGGTGCGATAATCAAAATTTGATTCTTTGTGCCCCTCCCGCAAAACGAAGTAATTTAAAATTCCCAAAAAAAGATATTCTACTTTTGGCTATTTGCATACCAAATTTTAGAGTGGGTACGCTTTTGGTTTAGGAGTGCAATGGAAATGAATAATCGTGGCCATAAATCGAAACACTTTAACAAAATTACCAAGAAAACCAAACGCATGCCCCGTCTAATATTTGGGATACAAGTAGCCAAAAGTATAATAAAGATAATATATCTTTGATGTTGGTATAAAGAACTTAAGTCAAAAACCACAAGTTCTTTTTTCAGTCCATATTTCTTTTGAAATGACGAAGGAGCTACCGGAATGGTGTGAGATATCGACACATACTCAATACATTTTTGTTTCCAAAAATCTAAGAGTTAAACATCGACAACTTATGGTTCCAACTGGATGGTGCTATGTGTGCCACACAGCCACCGAAACCATCGATTTATTGAAAGGACAATTTGGTGACAACATTATTTCAAGAAATGGTCCTATCAATTGATCTCCAAGATCGTGTGATTTGACGCCTCCAGATTATTTTTTTTGGGGTATGTTAAATCAATGGTTTATGCAAATAAACCAACTCTGGAAGCATTGGAGGTCAATATTCAGCAAGCCATTTATGAAATAAAGCTGGAAATATTGGAAAAAGTGGTCAAAAATTGGACTGATCGGATGCGCTTCGGAACGAGTAGTCGTGGTGGTCACATGCCGGAAATCATTTTCAAATCATAAATGGCATTAAATTTACTTTCATAAAAAAAAATTAAATAACATTCAATCAATTTTTTAATGTTTTATTTCAATTTGAAGTTCTCGTGTAGCTAAAAAACACCCTATATAAACATATTTATGCAGAATCATTGTAATACATTTGTATGTGCAACACAAAATAAAATATAGTGCAGTTTTAATTAACATTGTCAAAACGTGCAATCCGTTCCCCGCTGTACCATTGGTTATAATTATTTTGTAATTTTTATTTTTTTGGGTATGCAATTGGAGTGTATACTTCTAGATAGATACACGAAAACGATATTTCTTCATCTAGATACATCATGTGTAGATCAATTCTAAATCTACCGCTAGGAATAAGTGGAGGAAAGTGAGTTTCATCGAGAACAAAATTGCAAATGTGATATACAATATCCTGTAAATGAAAAACTTTAGATAAAATTTTATTACGAGCAACCTGAAGAACCTTTTCAAAATAAAAACTTGTAACGTTACCGCAATCTTTCACTCGTTGAACACCTATTGCATTTAATCGAAAACTTTGTTGTAGATTGGTTTGGAAACGTATCGGAAAGTGGCGATATTCGTTACTCAAAAACTTTTTTACTTGTACAACTACCTAAAAATATAAAATGTTTTCTTATTAGAAATGCGCACCACACTAACATATGAGCATTGAAACCTGAAATCTGTCGGTATTTAGTAGTTATTTCGCAGTATTTAAGTAATTTCACCTTTGCATATTCAACAGTATAAATGTTTTAAAAATATTTATATATTTATTTGTGAAGAAGTTGACTAATCATCATCATCTTCACGTGTTAGACTTATTGTCCGATACGTCACTCTTCATTAGTCTCCCCATCTTTTTTTAGGTCGACCAATATTTCTCATGTTGACTAATAAAAATGATAAACTTATTAGTTATAATATTATTTGAAAATTAATAAAATGAACAAACGCAACAGAAAATAACTCTCGTAAAACGACCAATACCGCCAAATAGCTACAGAACAGTAACAATAATATATTTACAGAATCTTGCACTTTTACGAAGGGGCCTACGATTAACGCCAACCTTACCTCGACTTTATCTTTGACGGTAATTTTCATCTTGAATGTTAAGTTGATAGCCGGGGTAGTACGATTGTACTTAAATGTTTTAATTTCAACGAAATAGCAATACTTTTCACTGTAATTCATTAGTTCCATTCGAACATCCTTAATCTTGAAGCTATGTTGATGAAACTGAAATGTAGACCATTATAGTAATTTTTCTAATTCAGTCAAATTATTCATTGTTTTTATGGTTTTCTAAATTTTCACAATGAAATAAAAAGTATGTTTTGAAATGCATTTCTTTTAAAGTAATTAAGTGTTAATTAAACACAACCTTTTTGACATAAATATGTCAATGTTAACTACTGTAATAATATGTCGATTGTAGTAATTTCTTTATCTCTTAAAGGGTTTTAAACTTTAAAGAAAGGTGGGGCTAAAATAAAATCTTGATTTTCATTGGCTAGTTTAGTCAAACTTAAAATTTAACGACATTTAAGAATTAAAGAAAAAAAATCAGATTCGACACAGAAGTTATGTAATTTGATAACAACTTTGAATAGAGCCGGCAGACTCCAATCGCCACAGTCACACGCAAGCTTCTTTAAACAGGAGTTTACTTATTTGTTTGTTATTGCCGCTTGAAGTTCGGATAAGCTAGCTCTGGATTTATTGCGGAGGAAATAATGTTACGATTTATTATGTTAAATTACAAGAGATTGAAGGTAGCCATTTAATCTCATGTTCTTAGTGACAGTTATTTACTTATTCTTATTCACACTATCGTGTGAATACTCTAAGAAACAGACATTAAGAAGCCCTTAAGTCTCGAGTAATTTTTACTATTTTATAGAATCCTAACAACAGCCGACAGAAAAATAGCCGAAAAGGAAAATTGGAATAAACAGGTACAAATTAAGAGTATATAAATTGAAGTGGCTATTAAAGAACGCATTGCAAAAGATACCAGTGTATGTAATAATAATTTTGTAATTATTATGCAATTTATAAAATTGTCTATTAATGTATCCCATTGCAAACGATAACAGTGGTTGTATGTTTAAAAGAAAGAGTACATATTATATAAAACTTTGCCGACATGCAACGCTTACTCGTCGAAACGAATATCTCACTGCAATGGGATCACGCATTCCTTTGACGGAAACGATAAATAATTCTAACGTAAGATAAAATATAGGTCGTAGAATATTGATGAGTCAATAATTATGAGGTCATATTATGATCCCTTGGGATTAAATGACACAATGGGAGTGTATGTTCGCTGGTTGAAGCTTGTTGTTTTTGTTGTCCTCCAAAGCGATTGTAAGGCCGCGTTGTTGAGGACGCCTTTCTGACTTGATCAAAAGGCACTGGTTTTCGTGAACGAAATAATAAAAAACTATTAATTGACTTTGTAGCACTTTAATTTATTTGTATTAATGTTCACTTGGTGCAGACAGCCGAAAGCTTGTGAAACGACTTGCCTGCTTGACTTGTTGTAAGTAAGTGCGTGATAAAAGAAAGATGATTACAGAGGAAGGCGCGACGGTGGCCGTTATTCGAAGTAAACTGTGTGGGCATTAAGGGCGCCACATTTGAATAGTAGAAACGACTTAACATACCGCCGGCCTTGAAATACAATGAATTTCAAAAGAAAACAATACAAAAAGGAAACAATACAAAAAAAACAATACAAAGAAAAAAAAAACCAATACAAAGAAAAATAACAATACAAAGAAAAATAACAATCAAATTAGAACTAAATTTACATACATTAAAACAAAGATTAATAATAATATTCACAGTTAGGGAGCACAATAAAGTGTCATCACATAGGGAGGGCACATAACTTCGTCACATAACGTTTTATCACCGTACCGTTTTTGATCCGCACAGACGCAGAACGGATCACATTGTCCTTACCAGAATGCACTGCTGTAACACGTCCGAGTGACCACGATAATGGCGGCAAGTTATCCTCCTTAATTAATACTAATGTGTCGACCTTGACAACATCGGGCAAATGAGTGAACCATTTTGTTCTGCGTTGCATGTTTGGAACGACTTCAGTGCTCCAGCGCTTCCAAAAGTTGAGTGATCTGCTGAGTTCGCTGGTACTTAGATAGGCGATTTTCCGCTAGGTTACTGAGGTCCTTCTCAGCAACTGCACCTAGAGGCCTTCCAATAAGGAAATGACCAGGGGTAAGCGGATTGAAATCACTAGGATCAGAGGTGGTGAGAGGGGACGAGAATTTAAAACTGACTCAATTTGTGCTAGAACCGTCGAAAATTGCTCATACGTCAAGCAGGTATTTCCTAACACTTTTTTTAAATGAATCTTTGTCGCTTTAATATTACTTTCCCACATTCCACCTTCGCGTGGATTGCGTGGGATTATAAACTCCCATTTGATGCCTCTGACGGCCAGGTAGTCATGTATGACAGACTGATTGGCTTTATTTTGCAAAAATTCATACAACTCTCGCAAGTAATTGTACGCACCAATAAAGTTTTTGGGGTTGTCACTAGACAATGAGTACGGCATGCCTCTTCTACTAATAAATCTCTTTAACGCGGCTAAGAAAACTTCAGTAGTAAGGCTCGTGACTAGCTCGAGATGAACTGCTTTCGTTGTTAAGCAGATGAATAAGCAAATATAGCTTTTAATTGTCTTTGCGCCTCGCGTGTTACGATCGCGAATTAAGATAGGCCCGGCATAATCTAGACCCGTGTTGTAGAACGCGGGAGCCTCAGCCTGAAGGCGTTTTGAGGGCAGATTTCCCATGAGGGGGTAATGCGATGCGGGATTGGCCCTGAAACATCTGACGCACTGCCGAATTATTTTCTTAGCTGTGTTCTTTCCACAGATTGGCCAGTACTTTTCGCGCACGCAGTACAGCAACTGTTGAGCACCGGAATGCTGCAAATTCAAGTGAAATTCAAGAAAAATAAGGTCGGTTAGATGATGCCGTTTAGGTAATAAAAAAGGAAATTTTTTATCATGCGAGAAATCAGAATTTTTTAATCTGCCTCCTACACGGAGAAGGTCGTTCTCATCTAAGAACGGGTTTAAAGATAAGATGGCCGATTTGCCTTTAATGCATTTAAAACGCTGTAACGATTTTATCTCGTTATAAAAGGCTTCGTTTTGGCAGGCTTTAAGAATTGTTTGCAGAGACGTGTTTAATTCCCCCACAGTGAGTGGGCCTGTACTCCTCAATGCTTTGGAAGCTTGGCAATTATGCTTAAATCTGAGTAACCAAGCTGTTACTCGCCGCAGTTTAGTTAAAGTTGAAAACTTGGATAAGAAAACAAATTTTGAGGAATTTGTATCAGAAGTAGCCGAATTAAATAAGCATATCGCGGGGCTGGAGCATAACAGGGAGGGCAAGCAATTGGACTTTATTTCAGTAGTTTCAACGTTTCGGTTGAAACAAGTTTCAGGCCACTCGGATCGTGGTTTGCTCAGAAAGTTTGGACCATTCCACCAAAGCTCGTTTGTTAGAATGTTTTGTGCGCTGATACCGCGAGACACCAGATCGGCAGGATTGTTCTGCGAACGGACGTGATACCAGTCACGTTGGTTGGTTAATTCTTGAATCGTGGCAATTCGATTGGCCACAAAGACCTTGTATTTGTTAGGGGCTGAATTTATCCAATTCAAGACTATAGTTGAGTCTGTCCAGAGAAATATTTGAGAATAGAATCCGTCAAACGCCGCTTGGACCCTTTGCATAAGTTCGGATAGAAGCACGGCAGCTGATAGTTCCAGCCTTGGTATGGTGGCTCCCTTTAGGGGTGCTACGCGAGATTTGGTACAAAGAAGTTGCGTATTGATCTTGCCAGCAGATATTTTCAAGCTGACGTAACCGCAAGCCCCGTACGCGATTGAGCTACTGTCAGCAAAGCCATGCAGTTGAACCGCGCTTGACTTCACTGGGATGACACACCTGGGGATTCTTAATGATGCTAATAATGGGAGTTCAGATTTAAAAGATTCCCATTCTGAATTAAGGTTTTGCGGTAAACTTTCATCCCAACTTAAGTTGGCTTCCCATAACCTTTGGATTAAAATCTTTGCCCTTATGGTGATTGGGGCAAGCAATCCTAAAGGGTCGAATAGCTGCCATGCTATCGAAAGAACTGATCTCTTCGAAGCGGTTGTTAAGTTGGGCTTTGCTTTGATTTCGAATTGGAGAGCATCTGAAATGGCATTCCAGGATACACCAAGTGCCTTGACGCTTTCACGCTCGCCTAATGGGATGGTGTGGTAAGAATCATTTTGCTTATCGTGCTCTAAAACATCTGGACAGTTGGATAAAAATTTCCTAATTGGTAGGCCAGCTGTGGCTAAAATGTCCGTTAATTGAGTTTTAATTTGAATTAGCTCATCTGAATTGTGGAGAGAAATCAGCAAGTCATCGACATAGAAGTTCGACTTTAAAACTTTGGAGGCTGTTGGAAATGCTTCGGCATTTAGGTCAGCCAAGTGCTGTAGGCATTTGGTGGATAAGTAGCTGGCAGAGGCCGTTCCGTACGTGATCGTGTTCAGTTCGTAGGTGTCAATAGGGTCGGTAGCCCGGTCTCTCCACAAAATACATTGGAACTTCCGCTCGTTTGGATTAATCTCAATCTGTCGGTACATTTTTTCAATGTCACCGGTTAGTGCAACACTGTATTGGCGAAACCTTAACAGAATAGAGAACAAGTCATCTTGAACAACAGGTCCTACTAACTGCGCGTGATTTATTGAGATACCCGAGCTTGACCTTGCGCTGCCATCGAACACTACACGTAGTTTGGTGGACAAAGAGCTAGATTTAAGTACTGCATGGTTTGGCAGATAGTAATAGGGTAAGCTTGAACAAAGTATTTCAGCATTCATTGCCCTTATTACGTAGCTACTGTTTTGAGGTTGAGAATGAGGAGTAATAATTTTAGACATGTGTCCTAGGGAAATATACTCGTGAATGAACGATGAATATTTTAATTTTAGATCGGAGTTATTGCTTAACCTTTTTTCCAGTTTTAGAAATCTATCGACCGCGTGAGTTCTAGATTCCCCCAGTTCAGCTAGCTTCGAGTTGAAAGGAATAGAAACCGAAAATCTCCCAATGCATTGCGAGTTATGGTGTTTTTGAAATGACTTTCGCAAAATTGTTCTGCTTTAGATAGGAGTGAAAGATTACTTCTGGGATTAACCTCCTCGAGTTGCCAAAATTTGCTTAAGCTTTTGTCTAATTGTTCATTTGAGATTGAGAGGTTTGATACGAAAATATTCGGAATTATAGTCGATTGGCGCGCTTGATTAATAATTATATTTTCTGACACTATCCAACCTAATAGCGTCTTTTGTAAAATGGGTTTGTTTTTACCCAATGAAATTTGACCGATGCAGAGCAATTCATAGAAAATGGATACCCCCAACAGCAAATCAACAGGGGCGGATTTGTGATATTGGTTATCCGCTAATTCTAAGTTTTTAGGGATATTAAGCCAATTGCCGTTAAATGAAACTGATGGAAGATGTGACGTGATTTTTGGAATCACCAAACATGATATGTTGTTTTATAATTGTTTTGCCTAGAAGAGATACTAATTTTAACTGCGGTGTTTATTTTTTGGTTATTTATTGAATTAATCCCACTTATCACGGTATTCACGCGTTGATGTTTCAAATTGAGTGCCCTACACAGTGATTCAGTAATGAAGCAGTTCATACTGCCGGTGTCCAAGATGGCTCGTACAGTAACCCATTTTCCCTCCGAATTTTTTACCTTGACGCAAGCTGTGGAAAGAAGTACTTGACTGGATTCACCGTAACACGCTAATGAGACTTGCGTTTGCTCATTTGAACCCGGCGGAGATGAGGATACGGTTTCCGGCGTATTTGATTGCTCCGGTTCAGTTCTCGAGGCCTGTCCGAAATGTAATAAAGAATGATGCCTTTTGTTGCAGTGCTTACAAGTAAAGCGTGAGTTGCATGTTGAATTGGCGGGGTGACTTAAACAATTTTTACATTTGTTTAAGCGCGCGATAGTATCGTATCTCTGCTGAATCGATTGTGACAAGAGGATTGGACAGCGCGCAACTGAGTGAGTTTCGTTACAAAGTGGACATAATACTGGCTGATTGGTAGCTACCAGCGTTAGTTTAGGAGCATGATTAACGCGATGATCCTTAAACTTACTGAGCTTAAATGAATGAGCATGAGAGCTATCCTTTAACTCCTCCACCAGTTGAGACCTTTCTTTGAGAAATGTGTCTATATCGGAAAGTGAAGGAATTTCACGAGGCTTGAGCTTACTAAAGTCTGTTTTAGTTTGATCATCAAGTTTAGACATAAGAATGTGCGCAATGAACGCGTTGCAGTTATCTAACGGAACTTTTAAGTTTTTTAATGCCCTAATGTGTTTCGATAATTCATCATACAGCTTAGAAATTTGTGATGATGAGTCCCTGGGAAGGGGTTTAAAATCAAAGATTGCTTTAATGTGGCTCTGTATAGTTAGTTTGGTATTATCATACCTTTCACGTAAGGTAGCAAGTGCGATGTCGTAATTTTCGTTTGACATTTGAATGTCGCTAATTAAACGTTCGGCAGAATGATCCAAACTGGACTTGAGGTAGATAAACTTTTCAATCGGTGAGAGATCTTTATTATTGTGAACTAATGCCGTAAATGAGTCAAAGTAACCCTTAAAGTCCGTATAATTGCCCGAAAACGTAGGTAGTTTTATTTGAGGTAACTTGACGTTTGATCCTCGATCTGAATTTGTTGAAGGTTTAGAATTGTTCGCATCCTTTTGTTTTTCAAGTATTAATGACGCAATGGTTTTCAGCTCGATGTATTGGTCATCGAAATCTGAACAGGTCATTAATGAATCGCTAGATATGTCGCGAGCGGTTAACTGAGTACTGATTTTTGAATAAGCCTTGTTTATAGGAGCAAAATCTTCGAACCTTAATTCTAGTTTTTTTATCATAGCGGCTGTGATAGCAGGCTCACTTTCGATCGATGCTAAGAAGACTTCGAATTTGTTTAGATGATTTATTAGCGAATCTGCTTCAGCCAGTAGCATCTTGACTTCAGATTTTGTCATGATTGATAAATTAATAGTAAACGTATATTGCGAGAGATGTAAAACAATGAAATAAAACCAATCGGGTGTTGAAAAACGCGATAGAACAAAGTTTTGATAACCGTAGCGTGGTAAGCAAAATAAAAGCGACGTTAAATCACGCCACGTTATTGTTAACGTGGTAAAAAGTAACGTGATGTGAGAATCACGCTGTGGCGACCTTGGTACACAGGCCGCTTCACAGATGGCGCAACCAAGACGTTACCAGCATCACCAGGAGAGGGAGACTTTTCCGGTTGCAAATGAACACCGCCATTCTAAATAGTTATAATCACAACCACCGGCTTGAGCACATCGATTCCGATCGCTCGCCACGTGGAACCAAAGTGTTGACATAGTTTCTGAATAAAGCGTTTCACAATATATATTGTTGTGTCCACTATATGCTAGCTCCCTCTTAAATGTGTACGTGATACGCAATCAAGATAAGAGGGAGGATATGTCAACATTGTTTAATTAAAATTTGTACAGTATGAATGTGTTTATTAAAAATGTTACTAGATTTAAGTTTTGTTTGGATGAAATAAAAAAAGGAATAGAGGTAGTATAGTGCGGCCTCTTAGAAGAAAAAAACAAACAAGAGGTAACCATGCCAAGTGATAATAAAGAGCATGAAGACAGTTGAGTTTTGAACGAGATACGAACCAGTCGTGTTTTGGAGTTGAGAATAAAACGACAGATAGACCAGTCGTATTTTTGAGTTGAGTTTTGAACGAGATACGAACCAGTCGTGTTTTGGAGTTGAGTTTGAACGAGATACGAACCAGTCGTGTTTTGGAGTTGAGTTTGAACGAGATACGAACCAGTCGTGTTTTGGAGTTGAGTTTTGAACGAGATACGAACCAGTCGTGTTTTGGAGTTGCAGTTTGAACGAGATACGAACCAGTCGTATTTTTGAGTTGAGAATAAAACGACAGATAGACCAGTCGTATTTTTGAGTTGCAGTTTGAACGAGATACGAACCAGTCGTATTTTTGAGTTGCAGTTTGCACGAGATACGAACCAGTCGTGTTATTTTTGAGTGGCAGATAAAATGAGATACGAACCAGTCGTATTTTTGAGTCAGTTGTGGAAAAGATTACATACAGTCCGGGCGTGTTAAGAAGTATCTGAATTAATGATATGCAGATCAATTGTGTTTAAAGAAGTGGATGAATATACAACACGCAAACCAATAGTACTTTTGCAGTTCAGAATATAAAGAGTGTTGCAGAAGTGGACAAATTTGGGTAAATAGAATTGGTGGATTTGGTCCAGCATTGAATACCGGAATTACGCGGAAAGAAAGAAGGTTTATAAAGTTCGGCAGTGCGTGTACGTGCGACGAAATTAAGTTCGTTTTACGGAAGGAAACTGATAAAGGTAAAGCTTTACACTATTATACAAAAATTGCAATAGGGACTCTAAGTTGTTAATTATCTCTTGATTTCATTTTATTATTTAATTGTATTGTTGTGTGTGTTGAATGTTTGTTAATAAATTATGTTCGAGGTATCCTGTCTCTTATTTTGATTGTGTGTCACGTCTGAAGAATCTTCACTAATAAGCGACCTGAGAGAGCTAAAGAGGACACAAAACGTGGCGACCAACGAGAGGGCATCAGGTGATCACAATCAAAAAGAGCAGATACATAGTAGGACACAATAAGTAGAACAGCTGACATAATAATGAATACGAGGAGTTGTGAAAGGTTATGTGAGATGATGATGGCACAGTTTAAAAGTATGAAAGAAGAGTCAAATAAAAATTTGGCTGCAGTTATTAATGAAGAGTCAACTAAAAATTTTGCTTCTATTAATGAAGGGTTTAAAAGCATGAATGAAGGGTTGAATGAATTGAGACAAGAGGTAAAATGTAGTGGTCTAGTAGTGAAGGAGATTAACGTAAGATTGAATGAGGGTGCAAGAGAGAATGAGAATACAAGGAAGGATTTAACAGAGGAGGTAAACGTGCAAGGGGAAAAACAAATCATTGAGGTTGATGAAGAAGAAATAGAATGGGAGTGTGAAAATAAATCCAGTTTTGATCGGAATTTGAATTCAAATCATTTAGAAATTAAAAATATTACGGTGAATTTTGGAAATAATCAAATGATAATACAAAAATTTGAGAAATCTAGTAAAGAAAGCAAGCAAGAAAAAATAAATATGACAGACGTCAGTAAAAATTCAATTGTAACGTCGGAAAATTGCACAGAAATTCATATTAGAAAGATAAAGGAAATATTAAATAGACAGCAGGTATTATTTAATGAAAAGGTAACTGTTGTAGAGGGTTACGAACATCATTTGTCAATTGAGAATGAGGCATCTTTCAAAAATAAGATATATCCGAGTCCACATCGATCGTGGAAAGAGAATTGGAAATATAGATGTTTTGTTGAAGATAGGGAAAAAGCAAGAGGGAGTATGTTGACAAATGAAGTAATGCTGAATTACAAGTATTATAAAAGAAAATATTAATAGCGAATGGGGGCAAGAAAACTTAATTTTAGACCCAAGTTAGAAATTAAATAATTCATATTTAGATCCAAGTTGGAAATTTAATAATTCATTTTTAGGCACAAATTGGAAGATTTATGATTTAAAAGCATAATTCATGTTTAGGCCTAGGTTAGAAATATTAAAGTTGAGGAAAGGTTATGTTATAGTAAACTGGGTATGAAAAGTGAAGAATACCAGGCATCTTTACTAACAAGACTTCGAAAATAAGTTTACCGAAAAGCAAAGGGAATCTGCAAAGAACAACCTAAAGGTTGAGTAAGCAAGTTTGGACAAGACAATAGAGAGGGAAAGACTGTAACAAGCTGTGCGCTGTGCAGAAATTGGGGTTAAATAGAGTCTACAAGAATCTTCAAGAGTCTACAAGAATCTACAAGGGGAATTCTAGGACAAGCTGTGCGCTGTCTAGACAGTATGAATGTAGGAATCTACAAGGGGAAGTCGAGGACAAGCTGTGCGCTGTCTCGACATTGTTAATGTAGCAATCCACAAGGGGAAGGGAATTTATAAAATTGTCCAAGCAGATAAAAGAATAAATGCAGATGGAAGCATGACAGTATAGTAGGAAGATGATGAAGGTAGACATGAATAAAGAGTTAGAGGAACAGTTGAAAGTGTTAGAAAGAAAGATGAAGGGTAGATGAGTAACGGTTTACATATGAGTTGAGGAACCAGTATGGGGCATACCAGATGCAAAGATTAAAATAAAAATTTGAAAATTACCACAAGGTTTCAAATAGTTATTGTAACTTTTCAGTGGGGTAATGTTGTGTCCACTATATGCTAGCTCCCTCTTAAATGTGTACGTGATACGCAATCAAGATAAGAGGGAGGATATGTCAACATTGTTTAATTAAAATTTGTACAGTATGAATGTGTTTATTAAAAATGTTACTAGATTTAAGTTTTGTTTGGATGAAATAAAAAAAGGAATAGAGGTAGTATAGTGCGGCCTCTTAGAAGAAAAAAACAAACAAGAGGTAACCATGCCAAGTGATAATAAAGAGCATGAAGACAGTTGAGTTTTGAACGAGATACGAACCAGTCGTGTTTTGGAGTTGAGAATAAAACGACAGATAGACCAGTCGTATTTTTGAGTTGAGTTTTGAACGAGATACGAACCAGTCGTGTTTTGGAGTTGAGTTTGAACGAGATACGAACCAGTCGTGTTTTGGAGTTGAGTTTGAACGAGATACGAACCAGTCGTGTTTTGGAGTTGAGTTTTGAACGAGATACGAACCAGTCGTGTTTTGGAGTTGCAGTTTGAACGAGATACGAACCAGTCGTATTTTTGAGTTGAGAATAAAACGACAGATAGACCAGTCGTATTTTTGAGTTGCAGTTTGAACGAGATACGAACCAGTCGTATTTTTGAGTTGCAGTTTGCACGAGATACGAACCAGTCGTGTTATTTTTGAGTGGCAGATAAAATGAGATACGAACCAGTCGTATTTTTGAGTCAGTTGTGGAAAAGATTACATACAGTCCGGGCGTGTTAAGAAGTATCTGAATTAATGATATGCAGATCAATTGTGTTTAAAGAAGTGGATGAATATACAACACGCAAACCAATAGTACTTTTGCAGTTCAGAATATAAAGAGTGTTGCAGAAGTGGACAAATTTGGGTAAATAGAATTGGTGGATTTGGTCCAGCATTGAATACCGGAATTACGCGGAAAGAAAGAAGGTGTATAAAGTTCGGCAGTGCGTGTACGTGCGACGAAATTAAGTTCGTTTTACGGAAGGAAACTGATAAAGGTAAAGCTTTACACTATTATACAAAAATTGCAATAGGGACTCTAAGTTGTTAATTATCTCTTGATTTCATTTTATTATTTAATTGTATTGTTGTGTGTGTTGAATGTTTGTTAATAAATTATGTTCGAGGTATCCTGTCTCTTATTTTGATTGTGTGTCACGTCTGAAGAATCTTCACTAATAAGCGACCTGAGAGAGCTAAAGAGGACACAAAAATATATTAGTGTTTCAATATTGTTAGCAATTAAACCTAAAAATGGTGACCCCGAAAACAGAAGACGCTAACGAAGAACAAATCCATCAAGATGACCACGTGCAAAGGCAAATTATATTTGCCGCGCCGGAGATTTCAGCTGTGACTTTACCGCCATACATGCCAGGAAGAACGGATCGCTGGTTAAAGGTTATCGAATGCAAATTCGCCGTAAATAATCCGAAGATCACCAGTGAAGAAACCAAGTACCAGTACTTAATGATGGCAATTCCACCCGAAATAACCGACCTCGTGGAGGAAGAATTTTTGAACCCGCACGCAACACTGCCCTACACCAAACTAAAGGAAGCCCTATTAAGGGAAACCACGATGTCCGGGGCGCAAAGGGTAAGAAAATTATTGCAAAAGGAAACACTTGGTGATCAAAAGCCAAGCCAACTCCTCCGCAAGTTGAAATATTTAACAACGGGATCAGGTATGCAAGACGAGACCATGTTAAAAGAGTTGTTTCTCCAACAAATGCCAGAACAACTAAGGCCCATCTTGGTAGGAATACCCGACATCAACCTGATCCAACTCGCTAACACAGCCGATCAAATGATGGAGCTGACGCCAACAGCAACAGTGTCAAGCACAGCAAGAACGATAAGCAAACCTAAGGAACCAGCCACATTGAGTCTCGAGCAACTAGCAGCCGAATTGGGAGAGATAAAATCTCTACTACGACAACGAGACCGCAGCCACAGCAGAAGTCGTAGCACAAGTCGTAGCAAAAGTCGTCCACGAACTTCAGGCACCTGCTGGTATCATTATCGATTCGGCTCGAATGCAAGAAAGTGCTCCCCACCGTGTAACTACAATCCAAAAAACTCGGAGGGACAGTAGAGACGACGGCTCCTGTCCAGCAAAAAACGCGTCGTTTATTCATAAAAGACAATGCCACCCAAACAGAATTTTTGATCGACACGGGGTCGGACCTCAGCTTACTCCCACCTCAAGTCGGTCAACAACCAAGCACTTTTGCACTCCAAGCAGCCAACGGGTCAAAAATACAAGTTTACGGTAATAAAGACCTTACCATTGACCTGGGGTTGCGCAGAAGTTTCAAGTGGACATTCGTGGTAGCCGACGTGACTTGCGCAATCATCGGTGCAGATTTCTTGCACAACTTTGGCATAACAGTGGATCTACGCACACGAAAACTTGTCGATACTTTAACATCACAAGCGTCGACAGGGCAGTACCGCTTCGTAAATGCAACACAAGTTCGTGCTATCTGGGGTAACAGTAAATTTCACGGTTTAACCAGGAAGTACCCGAACATCATAATACCATCACCTAGTTTCGAACCGCCAAAACACGGGGTGGTACACCACATCGACACTCGAGGTCCACCTACGTACTCGAAACCCCGCCGACTTGCACCGGACAAGATGAAAATCGCCCGGGAGGAGTTCCAAAAACTACTTGATGGAGACATCATTCAACCATCATCTTCAGCATGGGCCAGCCCGCTGCACATGGTACCTAAAAAGAATCTGGAATGGCGTCCATGCGGCGACTACCGACGATTAAATGCAGCGACCATCGCTGATAGGTATCCAATCCCACACATTCAAGACTTCAGTCACAACTTGTACGGCAAATGTATATTCACGACTATCGATTTGGTAAAGGCATATTATCAAATCCCCATCAATCCGGAGGACAGACCGAAGACGGCAATAACTACTCCTTTCGGGTTATTCGAGTTCAAGAGGACACCGTTTGGTCTTCGAAATGCAGGCCAAACATTCCAACGCTTCATGGATGAAGTCCTAAGGGGGTTAGATTTCGCATATGCCTACATCGACGATATTCTAATTGCGTCAACATCCGAAGACGAACACTTGCAACACGTCGATGCAGTATTCCAGCGTCTTAACAAATACGGCATCGTCATCAATCCGGGCAAGTGCACTTTCGGTGCAGAAAAAATTACATTTCTTGGTTTTCAATTATCAAAAGAAGGCATCCAACCTCTTCCAAGCAAAGTAGAAGATATAATCAATTTCCCAAAACCTAAAACAAAAAAGCAACTGCAACGTTTTCTAGGAATGGCAAATTATTATCGGAGATGGTTTAGGAAGCGCATCACAAATTCAAGCGCCGATGTACTTACTAATTGATAACCAGACCAAGAAAGATGCACCATTATCATGGACCGAGGACGCAACTACAGCATTCGAACGAACGAAAGCCAATTTAGCAGAAGCTACGTTCTTCAACAGGAGGAAGACGGTTGCTATAAACCGATTTCTTTCTTCTCGAAATATATTCTTTAAATATTCGATAAGAACAAGGAACAAATGAGATAATTATATGATATTGATAACTTATATTAATTTGGTGATTAAGTTTAAAATTATACAGGTCCGTATTAAAAAGAAATATTTTTTACCAGGGTATAAAGTGAGGACCGGCTATGCAAAAATTGCATATAAAGCGAGGTCCACGACAAAGTGAGGTCCATATACGGACCTCACTTTACAAAATTGTTTATTAGCCCCCTCTATCATCAGCTATGCTATTCGTACTAAAATTTAGTGGACCTCACTTTAATAGAAGCACCACAATTTTGCATATTTTTAGTTTTTAGAGTTACCGCTTGGGGGCGCTCTTTTAATGTATACATTCCATACAAGTATATTTTGTTAACATTACATTACAGTGTACCATGCAAAGTTAGGTCCGGAAAACTGGCAATAGCGCAATAGACTCATTTTGTACGATTCCTGAATTATGACCTTGCATCAATTAAAATATGCTTTCTTACCTCGCGTAGAAGACGATAAATTTAGAATGCGAGATAAAATACCATTACTAGCTACTCGCGATAAGAAGAATCATTTCATGATCACAACTCAATGAATTGTAATTCTATCACCGGTCAAAATCATTACTTTATTTAAATTTTTGCCCTTAACTAATTTATAATATGTAAAATCAGACCATGTAAAACCAGAAAATGATCGTGTTTTTAGATCTTCATCTCGCTTTCGGTATTATCCCGGTACTACTTAATTGCTAGTCAAGGTCGCTTTAAAAATTAAGTTACCTGTACATTTCGTTTGAATTTCTACTTTCGTTTGAATTATTTGAATTTGTTTATAATCAAAGAAGCAATATTGTGAGTTTTTGGTTAAAGCGTCGTTGGGGGGGGGGGAGTTCTAACCTTGGCAGATCCATAACTCTGTTGGTTTGGTTTTCGTGGAAATGCCATAGCGACAGGTGTCTGGGAAGTCTAGGTGACCTCAACCGTGGGCAGCCCTGACGAGAGGTGACAAGGAATCCATACGGAGACCTGATCTTAACCAAACACTCACGAAATTGCTTAACGAGAAAGATAAACGATTGAGGCCAGGTTTCCCGAAGGATTCCTAGACACCTCACAGTTATCATGACTGTAAAATGAAACTATATGATGTGACAAATAGTCGAATTGGAAATCATTCTTGTAGTGAATGCTTCGGGTAGTATCGATAGTCGGTCGAAAAAATAGTCGGTCCGTTAAAAGTCGGTCCGTTAAAAGTCGGTCGGTTGAAAGTCGGTCTGTTGAAAGTCGGTCGGTTGAAAGTCGGTCGGTTCAAGCTGAGTCGGTCGGTTGAAAGTCGGTCCAGTGGACGGGAACCTTGACGATGGATTACCCTCCTTATAGAATGCACACCCCAAAATTCAAAGGAAAATTTTTTTAAATTTTTTCACTTTTTCGGCAATACACGGGTTATTTTCCATTTTTTTGATTATATTTATTACTAATATCCACTAATCACACCCCCATCTATCCGAATTTCAAAGAAAAATTCAAATCGGAGCGAAAAAATTTCACTCGATTTCAAGGAACAACGGGCGAACGATGGGACATCGACCGGGGTCTGCCGCATACTCGATGCTAATTTCCCGTACTTTTCAAAAGTCGATATTTTGTGTTTTTTTTCTATAGACTAAAACAAGCCTGTTCTTTAGTGTGTAGCTGAATAAAATTTTTTTCAGCTAGTCAGAGATAGATAACTTCCCCCAAATTTCCTTACCTTGTTAAGCGTCTTCAAAAAACCTCACATGTAAAGCATTTCACGTGTAGCACTATATCCAAAAAACCGACCCTACCCGTGAATAATTATTTTGTGAATTTTTTTTCACAGCTGTCTCGGGGGGGTTACTGGGAGTGTAAATACAAAATGGCGACCAAATCATGCTTATGCGTATTTTCGAAAAATGGTTTTTTAGGTGAAAAACGGTTTTTCTTGAATAACTCGGCCGGTTTTGATTTTACAGAAAAACCGTGAGGACAAAAGCTGTATAAATTTTTATTCTCTACAAGTTTAGTCCTCACAGTTTTTCTTCTAGGATCAAGATTTTTTGAATTAAACCTGAAAAAAGCGACAAATTCGAAATATTTCCATTATCTCGTTTATTTTCAACTTTACGGCACAAATGAAGAGGATCAAACATGTAGAGAATCAAATTCTGAACAACTTTGGTTCCTAACTTTTTTTTCCAAAAATCGATATTTTCGGAATTTAACCCAAAAATATGTACCCATTTCGAAATATTCGCATTATCTCCTTTATTTTCAATTTTACAGGTACAATCAATAGGGCGAAAGTTGTATAGAATACAATTTCTGAAAATTTTAGTCTCTACCTGTTTTTCCAAGAATCGATATTAAAGGTCGTGGGACTTGATTGATCAGTCTGCCCCAGACGCTGGCGGCACCTGGCATAGGCAGCTGTGCGAACAAAAGAAGGTGGCGGTTATAGCTTCCAACAAGCAAATGTGGCTTGGAAATGAGCTGGACGCCACAAAAATTGGCCGAAGAAGAAACCGAGGATATGGATTTGTCAGGACCATCAGCTAAGAAACCTAAAAAGAATAGTTCCGGAACCATATTTTCAGGCCTACAGAAAAGATACCGATACCTGCGCGGAATAACCATGTATCAGAGTCCGGTCGGAAAAGCAGCTATGTCGGGGTTCGTTTTTAAAGGCAGGTAACTCAAAGTTAGCTGAAAAAAGCGGCTATCTCGCTCACGAAATTGTTTCATCATGGATTTCATGAGATTAGAAAATTTAGTGGGCGACATAGCCGCTTTTTCAAGCGGACTTTGAGTTAGCTGCTTTTCCAACCGGACCTTGACATAGCTACTTTTCCAACCGGACTCTCAGATTACATTTCGTTATTCCGAGCAGGTATCGTACGTGGATTAGGCCCATAGGGGATACCACGTCAAAAAAAAAACGCGCCTGAAACTCGACCTCTGGTGGTGCGGAAAAGAGTTTACGCTCTGTTTCTCCATGGTTGGCGTACAACCTTAAATATCGACTTTTGGAAAAAAACGTTAGGAACCAAAGTTGTTCAGAATTTGATTCTCTACATGTTTGGTCCTCTTCATTTGTGCCGTAAAGTTGAAAATAAACGAGATAATGGAAATATTTCGAATTTGTCGCTTTTTTCAGGTTTAATTCAAAAAATCTTGATCCTAGAAGAAAAACTGTGACGACTAAACTTGTAGAGAATCAAAATTTATACAACTTTTGTCCTCGCGGTTTTTCTGTAAAATCAAAACCGGCCGAGTTATTGAAGAAAAACCGTTTTTCACCTAAAAAACCATTTTTCGAATATACGCATAAGCATGATTTGGTCGCCATTTTGAATTTACACTCCCAGTGACCCTCCCCCCCGAGATAGCTGTGAAAAAAAAATTCACTAAATAATTATTCACGGGTGAAAGTCTATACTGACTGGACTATCTTGCGAAATAAACAGAAACTTGGTTGAAAGATAAAAAAATGGTGATCTAGCATTATGACACCATGGCAACACCGTCGAACCTCACTTTGTCAGATCCGCGATTAAATAATTGTATATAGGGCCTCACATTGTTAGAAGGACAATTCATTTATACGGACCTCACTACAATAGATAAACGGTCGGTCCTCACTACGTTTAATATACACGTAAAAAAGGAAGACTGGTTCACTCTCATAATTTTCGAGTATACTCATGATTTTATGATTCTCATCGAGGAAATAAGTTTTTTTAATTGGTCTTAGATGCTCTAAGTCTATTTCTTCTAGTAGTCCTCACTTTATAGGCTACACTGTATGTCCTCGCTTTGTTACCTGACCGTAAAATTATACATGCTTACTAAAAAAAAAGAGAATTTATGATGACAGTAAAAAGACAATTGTCAGATAATTTACAATAAAATATAAAAAAATACAAAATAAAAATAATTTAAAATAAAGAGGGGGTCGGATTACTACACTTGCTAAAGGTAACAAGTAGAAGTTATTGACAAGTTATAAGACAAGGCGGCGGGGTTTCAGCGCCAAGTTTAGTTCTGTAAATTATCGGAAATAATTAATAATTTCAAAGTTTAATCAAAATTATTTAGTAAAATTAATTGTTAATGTACAATTTTTCGATATCAAAACCGAATACATAGTGCTGTGTTTTAAGCTACCAGGGCTAGGCAAAATATTGAATTTCTTGCTTACATTTAAAATTTACATAGAATTTGACCTCATTTCAAACACAAAGATAAGAAAGATGAACAAATTTTGCAATTTCACGAATAATGAACTAATAGAGATCTTTAAGTAAAAGGGAATGTTATTAAAAGCTGAAAGATAAATTCACAGAGGTTATTATCACCTCGAAATTTCAGAATAAGGGATTGTTTGGCTTAAATATGGTAAAATTACTGTGAATGTTATCACAAATGTACATAACCTAAATGATAATGTACAAAAATGGAATTTATTCCATGTACTACAATAATTGTGTAAAACCCATTATATCAAAATTTGTTAAATAATCTATTCTATCTAATGTTAATAATTTCCAACATAAAAACTCCAAAAGTGTATATAAAGGTCATTTTCGCTTCAATTTGATAACGAACTTCGTGATAAAGAAAAGGTTGGAAACTTCGCTAAATCTGGCCCAGAAAACTGCTACCGTATCCACAAGAAGTAGGGGAACCACACAGTCAATCAACTCATCATGAATGAAGGCGCTCCTGTAAATTTAAAGCCAATTAGTGAACATAAAATACAAACAGGTGTGAAACTTTACTCACTGATAACCAAAATTCGACGAATTTGAGGCACAGCGCAGGAAAATTAGACAGTCTTCTTCGAATGCTCAAAATGGTCGGACGTGCGGCTCCGTAAAATGAAAAGTCTTCCCACAAAAGTGAAAGTTTTCCAAAAGTGATCAAAATGGATGGACAGGTGTCTCCATAAAAGAATAGTCTACTTTTAGTTCTTGAAGAAGCACGACGTATACTTGCAGGGTGAAAAGTTTAGTCCAGAACACCCAAATGTGCGACCAATTCCAAGTTTATCTAAACTAGATAAGAAAATTTACAAATGGCTACCCTTCAGTAAACATCTAAAAAGTCAACGAGTTAAAAGTATGACTCACCTTCTTATAACTGGAAATTAATATCAATTAATATTCACTGGCACTCCACGAATACGATACACAAAATCAACAGGTGTCAACAATTGAATCAACTCCGCGTGACAACGAAACAGAAGCGAAATTTTGTTAACGACGCGATCAACAAGAAGCAAGTTCAGTGCAACTCCGCAAAGTGACCGTGCGAAGAAATTGTGTTTGTGCGCAGACCCTATTTACATACAGGGTGGATTTAAAATTCAGGTATAAGAAAACTTTATTATTTAAAAATTTACATTTTTGGTCTTCAACATTTTACAATAGGACGTGACCAAACATTGGCACTATCCTCGTCATTAATTTAATAAACATTTTTGCAATTATTTGATTTGGTAAACAACATTTTATTAATAAACATTTAAAACTGCTACTGAAAAGCAGAAGGTTTTGAATTTATCCAAAACCGCCCATAAGAAGAAGAAGTTTGGATACAACAATTTTGATCTTTGTTAAAAATATTGTCTATTTTTCAGATAAAAATTTATCTGACATTTTTGTGCGCATTGCGATTAATTTGATTAATTTATTTTCTTCAATATAAAACTATTTTCGATTCAAACAATCTTTTATTTACAACTTGATTCATTAACAGCAAGCATTACTGAACTTAAAGATCATAAAAAAAAAAAAGAAGCAAATCAGTTCATCTCGATTATTTTAACATCAACATTTTAACCCTACAAGCATCCCTTAATTGAGTTAATTCAATGAACCTACTACACCTTGAGTGGAATCTCCAGACTGAGCTAGACAAAAAAGGAGAAAAGGATGGTGAATTTCTGAGTAATTTGTACACCCTGAAGATTAAAAATTCAATTTTATAAATTTTACTTTCACTTGAAAGTTGGCGCCTAACAAAAACCAGGGTGGTGCAAATTGCTTAAGAAATTACACAGCAATAGGTACTATGTAGTATGTAATTGCAATTTTAAATAAAAGTCTTAAATAAACAAAAATTGAATATGATTGCATTTTTATTAATGAAAGGAACATGAACCCCAAGTGATAAGATTATTATTTATTAAGTGCAATTTAAAACAGTAAAGGGAATACCCGCGAGCTAAACTGCACCTTCTTGGAATTTATTGGCAAGAATGTTCGTCAACATTATTAAGTTAACCACAAGTGTATGACAAAGCAAACTATATTTAATGGCAAGGAGCTCAAGAATACGTCGACGGCGTCAGTAATAACATATTTACCCGTAATGTACGTATTACAGACACTAAAAGATATCATGTTACACTGATAACTTACATCGTACGAGAAATGATGACTTTCGAAGATAAAAATATGAAAAAAATGACGTTTTCGTTGTATCCTGGAGAAAAAGATAAATACATGCGCACTGACACACCATTAATTCTTACACCATGGAAGTATTATAAAAATAAGTACAATACCTTCGACAAAATAATTTCATTACAGTAGACATCGTAAATATACAATTGGAGTAATATCACACAGATAGTTTTCTTTTGCTCTTGATATTGAAACAATTTTAAGGGCAAGTGGACGTTTCAATATTTTGTTTACGTGTAACAAGTAAAACTAATAAATAAAACATACTTATGTATAATATGTGCATATCCATAATATGTACTATATCCTTCAAAAACATCATTATAATAATATACTATATTTATTATGATTGAATCTAAATCATTATATTATGATGATGATCTGGCTTTTAACTTTAAGCTTATTACTCGTAGTTTCCGCATTGCATTACGTGACACAAACCACGATTCACAATGCTGATTGGTCCAATACGAAACGTAAACATCGGTTAACCAATCAGAATTGAAAACGTGGTGCTGGATCGTGTGTCCATAAACTAAGCTTAACTAGGGGGAACGTGACCATATACTAAACCTTAGATGACTAACCTTAATTTTCAATGCTTATTGCAAACGTGCGTCGTTTCGACTACGCTTTAAAAAAAAAGGGGTTTCAAGGGTTTCATTAAATAAAATAATATTTATATTTTTGTGTTTATTTTCAATCAAAAACTTTTTTAATACTCGTAATATAATTATTGTGTTTATATTAACCAACACAGCATATTAATAATTATTTAAAAAGTCTTTTCAATGAGATCATATATATCAAACAAATTCGGCATTTTAACTTTTGTTAAGTTTTTGTAAAATGAAACAAACTTAAAATAATAAAATTAATAAATCGAATAAAATTCCGTGAACAGTGCTAGTCAATTTCTTAACAAAATATTCAC
The DNA here is from genome assembly GCA_932274525.1 of Podabrus alpinus. Classification (NCBI taxonomy): domain Eukaryota; kingdom Metazoa; phylum Arthropoda; class Insecta; order Coleoptera; family Cantharidae; genus Podabrus; species Podabrus alpinus. Next base: position 75,949,641 of record OW026456.1, read on the forward strand.
CAAGTGGTACTCCATCTATTTTAGTAAAAGAACCTTCGGCGAGGCGCGACATATATTTCTTCGACCGGCACACTCAGTCCCCCCTCGCATATAACACTACTGTCCGTCGCACTGGAAACGGGTCGACTGAGATTAGCAGGGGGGGGGGGGTCGAATGAATTGAAATGAATGAATGAAACAAAGAAATAAATGAAATTAAAGACTTTCTTTACACCATAGTTAAATTCGAACTTCCATATCCCAAAACAGAAATTCCGCAATGCACAAGGTGTCAACGAATAAACCACACGAAAAACTATTGTCTATATAGACCACTATGCGTTAAATGCACCGGAAAGCATTTGACTTCTGATTGTTACAAAAAAAGGAAAATTAATGAAGACATAAAATGCGTTAATAGCAATGGAAGCCACTCGGCAAATTACAGAGGGTGTTCCTACATCAAACAACTTCAGCAATTAAAATACCCACCATTGAGAACAAGACAACCAACAGATACAACAACACAAGCAGCAAACCCTGATAAGCTAAGGTCATCCATTAGACAAGGAACATCATTTGCCCCAGCTGCCAAACAATATCATCAGGTCGAACAAAATGCAAATATTAATACCTCTCAAAACCAAAACGCCTCAGCGCAACAGTCAAATAAAATAGAAGTCGTTATATCACCCCTAATGGAGAGAATGGACATCCTGAATCTTCTAACCACACTGCTCTCCAAACTACTATAATGATGCAACGCTCACTACGTATAGCAGTCTGGAAAGCTATGTATTCATTTTTCTGATTTCTTTGAATTCATATTCAATATTGATTATTTGTGACGATAATGGGAATTGTACGTAACCATTTGTCGTGGCTGTAATAGTCAACAGACTTTGTGTCATAGTCGTTTTGTTTATTATTTATTACATTTCAAAAACAAATATATATTACATTCATGTAATGTCACTTGCGTGCCAGTGGCGTTGTTTTTTTGTTTGTTTTTTCTTATTATATTCTATAATATTCACGTCTAGTCCTTTTTTCAAACATTCTGCACGTTCCCAATTAGATTCGTCGCATTTACCATATCGATTCCCTTTGTCACTAGTTGTAATCTTTTTCTTACCTTTTCTTGGTTTTCAATTATATTTTCCCGGGCTTTGACTTTTTGTGCTAGATGTTGTCTCTAGTCAGCCCATCCTTGTTCTTTGACTTTCATCTCTTGCTACTTCAAGATAGTAGAGAAACTGGAAGTTCTTTGACATTTGTGTTCAGAAAGGTTTGCCATTTAATCATGAATAAATTAATACTTGAACAACGCTACCAAATTGTGGAAATTTATTTTGGTCAGAGTTCCGTTCGCGAAACTTATAGAGCTCTTCGCCCATTTTATGATCGACATAATCGACCTTCTGAGCATGCTATTGGTGCGCTGATAGATAAATTTGGTACCACTTCTTCATTGCATGATGTAAGACCACCAACAAGACAAAGAAATGTGCGTACCGAAGAAACTATTGCTTCTGTGAGTGAAAGTGTCCAAGAGAACCCAAACATTTCAATTCGCCATCGTGCTCCACAACTTGGGCTTTGTCCATTCACTACATGAACAATTTTACATCAAGATTTTGGTTTATATCCTTACAAGATCCAGTTCGTTCAAGAATTGAAGTCTAATGATCATCGATTGCGTCGTGCGTTCGCAGATTGAGCTCACAAACAGTTGGAAGTGGATCAATTTTTTATCGCCAAATTTTGTACAGTGACGAGGCACATTTCTGGTTGAATGGGTATGTGAACAAGCAAAATAGGCGTATATGAACTCATACCAATCCGCGGAACATCATCTTGGGACTCCATTGCATCCATTAAAATTGACTGTTTGGTGTGGAATACACGCCAACGGCATTATCGGTCCATATTTCTTTCGAAATGACGAAGCAGCTACCGTTACGGTGAATGGTGTGAGATATCGATACATGCTCAATACATTATTGTTTCCAAAAATCCATGAGTTAAACATCGACAACTTATGGTTCCAACTGGATGGTGCTACGTGCCACACAGCCACTGAAACCATCGATTTATTGAAAGGACAATTTGGTGACAACATTTTTTCAAGAAATGGTCCTATCAATTGACCTCCAAGATCGTGTGATTTGACGCCTCTAGATTATTTCTTTTAGGGTATGTTAAATCCATGGTTTATGCTAACAAACAACTCTGGAAGCATTGGATCAATAGTCAGCAAGCCATTTATGAAATAAGGCCAGAAATATTGGAAAAAGTGGTCACAAATTAGAATGATCGGATGCGCTTCGTAACGATTAGTCACGGTGGTCACATGCCGGAAATTATTTTCAAATCAAAAAATTTACTTTCATAAAAAAAAAATTAACAAACATTCAATCAATTTTTTAATCTTTTATTTCAATTTGAAGTTCTCATACAGCTAAAAAAACACATTTTAATACATTGTTCCTATATGCAATACAAAATAAAATAAAGTGCAGTTTTAATTAACATTGTCAAAACGTGCAATCCGTTCCTCACTGTACCATTGGTTATAATTATTTTGTAATTTTTATTTTTCTGGGTATGCTATTGGAGTGTATACTTCTAGATAGATACACGAAAACGATATTTCTTCATCTAGATACATCATGTGTAGATCAATTCTAAATCTACCACTGGGAATAAGTGGAGGAAAGTGAGTTTCATCGAGAACAAAATTGCAAACGTGATATACAATATCCTGTAAATGAAAAACTTTAGATAAAATATTATTACGAGCAACCTGAAGAACCTTTTCAAAATAAAAACTTGTAACGTTACCGCAATCTTTCACTCGTTGAAGACCTATTGCATTTAATCGAAAACTTTGTTGTAGATTGGTTTGGAAACGTATCGGAAAGTGGCGATATTCGTTACTCAAAAACTTTTTTACTTGTACAACTACCTAAAAATATAAAATGTTTTCTTATTAGAAATGCGCACCACACTAACATATTGCTGTGATATTTTGTTCAGAATATGATTTTTGTGCTAATTACTTGAAGGGGTGATGCGATGGTCCAAAATGAGGGTCAAGTTGGAGAATAAACACATTGCATTTTTATTCACTGGAACACTCTGATTTGTTCAATTTTGCTATACCAGATTATCGTAATGCCTGAAATTCGTGATATTGCTGTTTCCTCAGATTTGTTTTGATGCTCAAAGTAAGTCCTTTAAATAGAAACCATCTCTGTAATAATAAAAACTTTAAGGTGTAAGAAACATAACATAAAATCAGAAATGTTAGTAATTTATAAAAAAAATAAGGAAACAAATTGGGTAAATTTGTAATATTTGTGAATGGTAGGTAAAGCGCATTTTAAGTGGTAATAAAAGTGTTGAGTGAGTTGAAGAAGGACGGGTTTATTTTCTAACAAGTTTTAAATGGGTAGAACGCGCCTGCTCGAGAAGTTTGGAGAAGGACAATTTTGGAAATGGATAGGAAGGAAGTGGGGCTTCGTCCGCCAAATAGTAAGGACGTGATAAATTGAGTTGGTCGCCGTCCAGCAACAAGGGCGGACGTATTTGATTGATTGAAGAAGTGAGTTGAGCTACGTCCACGGTGACTTGAGGACATAAGGAACGAGTTTTGTTCCGTCAATGAGATTAAGAACGTGATTATTAAGTTTTCGCTCCGTCCGTGAAAAAGGGACGACATATTGAATTCATTATAAAAGATTGGTTGACGTCCAGCATTTACTATTTTAATTAAATTATTGAAGAAGTTTTGGAATCTCGTTTGGTGGTGATGGAAATTTTGGATACCACTGGTCATTAGAAATTTGATGCTTCTGGTACAAATTAGAAGACGTTGTTAAATAATTGGAAATACTTACCTAATTTTTGATTGGATACAATTGTGTTCGTAAAGATCCTTGGAGTGTCGACGTCCGAATTTCTCACGATAATCCACACAAAATCAGCAGGCCGTTCTTTTTCTACGAAGCACTGGTCACAAAAACCCGCGTCGCTATCTTCGAATGATATTGGTAAGACTGTTTTGTTTGAGCGCTCTTTTTATACGGTAGGAAACTTTGATAACGCGAATAACATTAAAGTGCGAATTTTAAAAGGGGTTACTATTTTAGTTTTAAGAATAAAATTTGTATGCTTAATTTGTTTCCGTTGTATAAAATTTTATGATTTGTTTCGATTCCAAATTAATAAAACCAGGTATTTTGTTTAAATTGATTTATTTTGAGTATTTTTGGTTCACATTTACAGCATTGGAATATCGAAATATTTGGTATAGTTCTCAGGTTTTGAATTCATTAAGATTTTAATGCACAATAGCATTCTTTGCAAAGTGTTTTTTCTCTTAAGTCGGACCATTTACACGCCCAAATATTATGAGTTCTCATTGCAGGCTGGCCGAGGCATAATTAAAAAAAGAGTGCCGTTTAGTATAATCCTTCGCTATAAAAAAAATAAAATTCGGTAATTAACACGGCAATATGAGCATTGAAACCTGAAATCTGTCGGTATTTATAGTAGTTATTTGGCAGTATTTAAGTAATTTCACCTTTGCACATTCAACAGTATAAATTTTTTTATATATTTATTTGTGAAGAAGTTGACTAATCATCATCATCTTCACGTGTTAGACTTATTGTCCGATACGTCACTCTTCATTAGTCTCCCCATCTATTTTCAGGTCGACCAATATTTCTCATGTTGACAAATAAAAAAATGATAAACTTAGTTATAATATTATTTGAAAATTAATAAAATGAACAAACCGAGGGGTGTGCCACTACCATTGTTTTTGTACACCTATTTCAAATATACAATGAAATTTTGAAGTATTTACCTGTATTTATATCTATTTGCTTGTATTTACATTTATTGCAAGTATTTACATGTATATAGTACATGTATTTACATGTATTTACGTATTTACAAGTATTTACACGTATTTACACGTATTTACATGTACTTACATGTATTTACACGTATTTAAAGATATTTATAGGTATTTTAAAGTATTTAAATGTTCAATATTAGTTAAAAAATACGATTTAAAATTTAAATATTATCACATTTTTTCTTGTTTACACTACAATACCATCGAAACCGTATATTTCTCTAAAGAAAAAATTAAGAATAATTTAGTGGTTGATTTTTTCTGCTTAAACTGTGTACTTTTTTGTTTAAAATTTTTAATAAAGTAAAAAATAAATTAAAAATCAGGATATAAAAATCTTTACCGCTGCATTATCTTAATAGTCCAATGACAAGTATTATGTGACTCTTGGTAAATAAGCTATGTAGTATGTACATACATAAATTATGTAAATGAAAGTGACGAACTCGATCTAATTTTTAAATCCTACGGGAAATTCAAAACGAACGTTATGTGGACAATTAACATCGGATTGTAGTGAATGAGTTTGATGAAAAATGCAGATCAACTTTTCTTCTTTGAATATGAAAAGAGATTAATAAGTTATTTATGTATATGCTATTTTTGTAAAGATAATATACGCGGCATTACAAGCTAGGGTATTCAACGAATTATGCAGAATTTGCACGTGGCATCGTTATCAGGTTATCACTTACAAGTGTCTCATGTTGCGAGTTATTTCTATGATGATGAATGTGTTCTAATATTTGTTAAAATAAAACACTAGTTAATTAAACGTGAATGTATTTATTTCCCAACATTTTTCGGCAATGTTTTAATACATGTGATGATAGTACAGTTAAAGCTCCTTATTCACGGTTTCGTTATTCGCGTTTTCAGTATTCGCGGATTTAAAAAATGCAACCACTTCTTGTATTCGCGGTTGAAAATTTCGTTATTCGCGGATCAAAAACTAACAATATACAATGTTTGTACTACTTCAAAGATTTATAATTAAAATTACAATTTCGCACTTTTAAAATGATATCTGCTGTGTATTTTATCTAAAAGAATTCAGACACTTGCATTGCAAAATTGTGTTGGAACATAATTACATACTTACGAGAAATGATATCATACATTTTTTAAAAAAAAATGCTTATTATTAACAAATCTAAAAGTGATTCGCAAGATATTCAATTACAAATTAACACCACTCCACCTATCAAAGCAAACAAGTAGGCGTCCAAGTATTTATAAAGAGAAAATATTATTGTGGCTAAACCTAATGTTCTTGGACAAAAGCAAAATTTTTGCCGACAAGGTGCTATCATTTGATATAAGCTGTCTTGGCCGCTATCGTACTTGTTGAATTGTTCAACTTGCCATTCGTTGCATGAACTTTGATTAAATAACACGTGTCTCTTGCATTTATTTTGATATATTTTTATTTTATTTTCTAACCTTGGAACGTATCCCCTATATTCCCATACAAATTACCATTCCATATTCACGGTTTCTGTATTCGCGGCATAGTTACGGAACGTATCCCCCGCGAATAAGGAACTTTAACTGTACTATACAGTACCGAAAGCTTATGCAAAATAAATAATTTTAAAATGTTTTAATTATGTTATATTAAAATTTTCAATACTTAAAAATCTTATATTTAAATAAAATTTGTAAATAATAAATATGCAATTAATTATAAATAAATTTTTGTTAATTATTATTTATTCAAAATATGCAATTGCAGTTTTATGGCTCATGGCCTTGGTTGTGGCTAGTAGAGATGGAAAATTTATCTCTTTTTAAATGTATATTTAGACGTATTTACATGTATTTACGAGTATCTGAATGTATTTACGCGTATCTCAATGTATTTAACGCGTATCTCAATGTATTTACGCGTATCTCAATGTATTTAGGCGTATTTACATGTATTTAAAAAGTATTTCAATGTATTTTTCGTATTTACACGTATTTGAAAGTATTTCAATGTATTTTTCGTATTTCTTAAATACAATTTAATAAAATGTACACCTATTTACGCAGTGGCACATACCTCGGAAAAGACGCAACACCGCCAAATAGCTACAGAACAGTAACAATAATATATTTACAGAATCTTGCCCTTTTACGAAGGGACCTACGATTAACGCCAACCTTACCTCGACTTTATCTTTGACGGTAATTTTCATCTTGAATGTTGAGTTGATAGCCGGGGTAGTACGATTGTACTTAAATGTTTTAGTTTCAAAGAAATGGCAATACTTTACACTGTAATTCATTAGTTCCATTCGAACATCCTTGATTTTGAAGCCATGTTGATGGAACTGAAATGTAGATTATTATAGTAATAAAAACTAGGTACCGAAAAGCAACGCTTTTCAAGTTATTCAGTGATAATTTAATGATATTTCAATATTTACTATACTGTAATTCCGTTATCTCTTAAAGGTTTTCAAACTTTAAAGAATGGCGTGGTTAAAATAAAATCGTAGAATAGCATTGGTTTTATTAACCCATGTAATAATAACTCATATATTGTCGTGATATCCACCGTGATATAATATGTTATCTTTGGTAACATACTTTACGTCGATGTTATTTAATTAACCGTAATGTTGCTAGTAAAATTTGGACCCACTTTGTGTTTAATTCATAAGTACCCGAACGAGTACCTACAACGGGCGAGCCTTGTTTATTTTGCAAAGTGCCGGTTTCTGTTAATCATACATAAATAACTATTTATCAAGAAGTTAAAGATACATTTTCATTAAGACACATTTCATTAAAGATAAATTTGTCTGATCAAGAATTATTATTTCAACATACCTTAGATAAAATACCTTCATTACAGGAGACATCGAAAATATGATGTTATTGGAGAAGCAACAACCAAGTTATATTTTTCATTTTGATGCCGATATTCAAAAAATTTTAAACAATAGGACGTGTACTGATAAAATTCGTTACAGACATGTATTTATAGCACAATTTTCCACCAGATAATAATATTATTTTAATCAGTACCGATTTCAATGTAATATTGTTTAAATTGCTTTGCTCACATGACATCACATGACGTATCCACGAATATTATGTGTTGGTACCTATTATGCTAGCATATCATTAGTGCTAAATTTTGCATGATAATGATCTGTGCAAAATATTATGCAATATATTTGTGATTTAAGCCACGATCCACAGTCTGATCGGTTCCACACGAAACGCTGCCATTGCTTATGAAATCAGGATTGCATTTATTATTATTATTTTCCATTTATTTTGGGACTCACATACATTGTGGAGATTTGAGTAAGATTGGGGATTAACACCAACCATTCAATTGTTTACATTTTGTTATTTTAACTAATTGCTTTAATTAATTTATTCATTTTTTTAATATAATTATTAATAAGTATAAAATTTGAAAACTTTTTTAATTTTAAAAATTTAAAAACTTCCTGACAATGTGGCACGTTTCCAAAATTACTGTTTTTGCATTTTAATGAATAACTTAGAAGATACAGGTCTAATTTTGACATCGGCACCAATAAAATTTTTATGAGACCTCACACCCTCATCATTTCCAAGCTAGTGCCTCATAACTTCGAACTTTTTTTGTATTTAATACATTTTTGGATTTGATTACTTTTTTTCACTTGATTACTTCTTAAAGGAAATATTTTTAGTCCAACTGTATCAAAAATCTTAAAATAATGTCTTAGGCATCTTAAAATTTCTTCGAATATATTTGTATAACAAAATTGCAATTAAATTTCATCTATTTAATTCTGTTTTTGTTAAAAGATTGTAAATGGAACATTTTTTCACGACACGTAGTAATTTTAACAGGATTAACTTATGGTGGAAATGAACATATTAATATACATTTTCGATTAGCTACGACATCCGAAAGGTTGGAATTTTAAATATAGCACATCACCGCTGTCTCAATTCTTATAAATACCAAAAATTGATATAAAATTGCATAATTTGTCTGATAGATTTTAAGAATTATTACATCAACATACCTTAGATAAAATATCTTGATTACAGGAGACATATAAAATATGTCACTGGAGAAGTAACAACCAAGTTATATTTTTCATTTTGAGTTTGATATTCAAAAATTATTAAACTATAGATGGACGTTTACTGATGAAAATCGTTAGAAACATATATTTATAGCACAATTTTGTACTGATTGCAATCAGTACCGATTTCAATCTAATGTTGTTTAAATTGTTTTGTCCACATGATATCCTTTAGAAAGAGTATCCCGGAAAAGTATTGTGTTAGGATATCATTAGTAACAATATTTTATGAACATGATCTACGCAATATTTGTTATTCAATTTAATGTTTATATTATACTTCGTGACGTGATGCGAGCCACGATCCCCCAGTCTGATTGGTTCCACACGAAACGCTAACATTGGTTATGAAATCAGGATTGTATTTATTATTATTTCTTCTTCTTCTTCTACTTCTTCTACTTCTTCTGTTGTTGGTGTTGCAGCCATGAGATCCTCCTTTTGTCTACGCTATTTTTCCCGACTATGTTTTCTTGTAGGATGCAGTGAAGGAGCCGGTATCTGTTTTACAATTACGCATAATTGTGCATTACGTGTCCCAGGTATTGCAATTTTCCGGTTTTAGCTATGTCAACTACCTCCGGTTTCTCGTTCATTCTTCTGAGTTTCTCGTTATTAGTTACATGCTCTATCCATAAAACTCTTAGAATACTCCGATGCAACCACATTTCAGAGGCCTGAAGCTTTTTCGTCGTTATCTCTGTTAGCGTCCATGCCTCGACCCCATAAAACAGCACTGGAAAAACATAGCAGCGCAACATTTTGATCTTTACTTGAGCAGTCAAATTATGGTTATTAAATAGAGCGGTCATTTATGTGAACACATTTCGCGCCATCTCAATGCGTTTCTAAATTTCCGGCGAGTGGTCCCATTGTTCGTTAATAGTGGTGCCCAAATATATATACTTGGTAACCCTTTCGACGATTTGGTTGTTTAAAATCAGTTGGGTTTTTCCCAGATTTACACCCAATCCATATTATCTACTGCTCTCCGTTAGACTGTTCATTAATTATTTTTGCAGTCCTTCCAAACTGTCTGCCAGAATCACCATACGTCAGCGTATCTAATGCTGTTTAGCATTTGTCCATTGAGCGTGATTCCAGCTTCTAGATTGTATAGCGCTTCTCCAAATATATGTTCAGAATAGAGATTGAACAGCAGGAGAGATAAGATACATCCCTGTCTTACACCTCCGAGAATTCTCACAGCATCAGTATGTGTGTTTGCAAGACGCACTCTCGCTTCTAGTTCCCAATACAGATTGACTATAACTCTCAAGTCTTTTCCGTTTATTCCAGTACTCCTTAGGCTATCCACCATTTTGTCATGTTGCACTCTGTCGAATGCTTTTTGGTAGCCGCCGAAACAGGCAAACACATTGCAATTCATATCTCTGCATTTTTGAATCAGGACTTGGACACAAAACAATGTTTCCCTCGTTCCTACTGCATCCTGAAATCCAAACTGCGTCGGTGTCACCTGTTCTCTCACAGCCTGTAAATTCTTCTATGGATAATTTCCAGGAACAGTTTCAAAAAATGACTCATTAGGCTCATGGTCATTTAATCCTCGCATTTCTTTGCTCCTTGCTTCTTAGGTATCGTGATAAATTCCGATTTGAGCCATTTCTTTGGAATTTTTCCGATATCGTATATTTGGTTATAAATTTTTGTAGCCCATCTTACTCCGTCCTCGTCAATTAATTATAAAAACTCTGTTTCATCTGTTTTATGGCTATTTCTACTTTTGGTGTTAAGATGTGTAAATCTGACTTGTCTTCCATTATGGGTAGGTCTTCCCTTTCATCATAGAAATATAAGCCAACAGCTATCTCGTTGTCGTTTTAAGTTTTCTTCCAATTTATCATTTATTCACGATCCGCTGCACAAAGTTTTCTCTTATATTAAGGGGTTACCTACTGTGACCGATAAATTTTTTCGATTTTTTTTATTACATATTTTTATAGTTTGGGGTCTTGCAAATGTGTCCAAAAAATATTAAAGTAAAATTCATCAAATTACCCGAATTATAACGGATTTTCTGTAATGGAGTTCATTATTAAAACTTTTTAAATCATAATTACATTGTAAAACGGAAGTACTTTTTGTATTTTGTACTTTATACAAAAATAAATTTAACAAATATAACACTGTAAAAAAGCACGTAAAAATACATTCAATTACGTGTAATTTTTACATTTAAAATTATAGTAAAAATACATATTGTGTATTATTCCACTGATAATTATGTAATTTCACACTATCATCAATGGAATAATACACAATATGTATTTTTACTATGGCTGAAATGCTAGCGTGTTCGCTTTCAAGTCAATATTCACGGGTTCAAATCCTGTGAGGTACTATCTATAGAAGAAATTTTCGCTCACCAAATGTCTATCTGCTGGCCCCAGATAACATTATTTATGGCTAAAAAACTTCCCTGATGGAGTAGGCGGTGTAAAAATCGTCTATTCCCGTGGTTCGGAACCCACGTATTTCTGAAACGGTTTTTTATTTTGTTCATTTTTTAAACTATTTTTTTGTGCCATTGGGCTGAGCATGCATACCAAATTTGATCATGGGATGAGCATGGGTTCGGTTACTAAAAATAAATTAAGTATAGCGAGAAACAGACAAAAATCAGTTTTTCGCCGATTTCTCAAGTTTCTTTGAACTTTATGACAAAATAGTTTAATATAAAATTAAAGATAATAAAATTCTCTACAAAAAAACTTCTATACATATTTTTCGTCAGATTCGTATTAACATAGCAATAACCGCTCAAAGTATAGATAAGTTGCGCGACCACCGCTTTAGTTATTTAAAATGATCGGAATCGATTTTCAATTAATTGTATAGATTTTCATCATAAATATTTATTATCTGAATGTATATAGTTTACCACATCATCTATAATTTTGATAAAAATTTTAGCAATAACACAGCAGTTAAATCAAAAATACATTAGTTGATTTTTATTTGAGAACTTAATTTGTATGCCAGCTAAATGTGACATTTTTCAGTTTACACCCTCAAACATCAGGGTGTATAACTTTGGAACTAATAAACATAGTGCGCTGATTTATTTTCAACAAACTTATTAGTTTAGATTGCCGGAACAAATATATTTTTAAGTGTTAGTTTTACACCCCCCCCCCCCCAAACGAGTCTATTTTTACCCTAAAAATTAATATATATTATTAGGACTAATAAGGACATAAGGATAAAGGATAAGGAGTTAGGACAAATACAGTATTTCAAATACAATAATTAAAATACATTTAAAATACAAAATACATTTCAATTACAATTTCTAAAGCGTCATTATTAGAAGGAATAAACATTTTAAAAACATTTTCTTCAAATTTTTAATTATAATTTTTTTATTGCCTAAATAAACATTTCTAGATTTAGTTAATAATTTACAAAATTGTTATAATATGTAAATAATAGTTTTATAAATTTTTCCTCGCGCCCAATTGTATTTGCGCCCAATAGTCTTTGCGCCCAATAGTCTTTGCGCCCAATTGTCTTTGCGCCCGGTTGTCTCCTCACCCAATCGGCCGCGCCCAATCGGTCGCGCCCAATAGTCCGTTACCGACTATCCACCTCATTACAGCAAAAAAAATTGGCTATGTGAACATTGCATAACTTTCCCCATTCTGTTCTAGCGTCACAATTTTTCGGTAAAACACATGAATAATAATAAAAACACAATATTGTGCGATTAATACTATTTTTTCACACCCTAAAAAATTATAATAATATCCTGGTTAATTATATAAAAAAGTGGATATTTCTTGAAAAACTCTTAAATACCTACCCACCCCTTTGTCATGATGTCAATGTTGAAAATGGACCGATGATGTATAATCTCATTATAAAATTCTCGGTGAACTGTACGAAGTCGGTATCGAAAGTAATTTGCTCATAATTGCATAAAAGTCAGTTTTTCTTCGATTATTTCGACAATTGAATTTTTATTTTCAAAGTATGAACCCACAATCGACTTTGAAAATAAAATTAAAAGTAGTATTAGTTATCGGTTTGGAAGAGCTCGATTAATGTAAAACCTCGTTGGCATCTTTCTTAATAATTTTGCAAAAAGTTTTGCATTTGTCCTCGAGAACAACACATATTTCGTGTGCTGATCCTAGTTTGGTGTTGGCATTCACAATAAAATCCATATCGGTAACTACTAATATAATAATAATAATAATAGACTTTATTCCTCACAGAACAACGGTACAGTATAACACATTTTTAAATATATATAAAATTTTACAAAACAATACTTCAGCATCACCTATACATTATGAAAGAAAAAAAATACATTAAGGATAATGAAACCGAAGGACATGATTTGCATTTGATTAAGGCACCGCTATCACATGAGGAAAGGGCGGAGTTCAGAATGACCCTCATAGCGAAGGCCGCCTGCTCTTCCACTCAACCCAAAAGACTGGCATGCGTACACCTCAAGGCCCCCCGAGACCCCAACGGCAGCTGACGCGATCGGCAGTCATGGCACTCATTCACATTCCCATGACAGTAATGTTATGCAATGTCATGCACTTTGTTCAGCAAAAAGCCCCTCCCAGACTCGCTTCCTAAAGACCTGCAGGGATAACTCCTTAAGTTCATCCGGGCAATTGTTATATAAAGTAGTTATGTTATAAACAAACGAACGCCTGAATAAAGTCAGTTTATGGCGTGGTATAATTAAATATATTTTTCGACGTAAGTTCAAATTATGCACATCTGTACGGAATGTAATTTTATTATAAAGATAAGGTGGTTTATGTGTCGTGATTATTTTATGAAATAGAGAGAGTGAGTGTAACTTACGTCGATTACTCATATTGAGCCAGTTTGCAGTTGAAAGCGTGTGGGTTACTCTATCGTATTTACGTATACCATAGATTAGACGAAGACAACTGTTTTGAACCCGCTGAACCCGACGGACATCGATGGAATCGAGACACGGACCATATACAACATCACAATGATTAAAATGCGATAAGACCAGAGAGTCGCACAGGATCCTTCTAAGATGAGAAGATAAAAAATCCTTATGTTGATATATCAACTTTAAATTCATATAGGCCCTCTGAATGCAACCCGTAACATGCGTTTTAAACCTCAGTTTAGCATCAATGTGCAAACCCAAAACTCGGGCATCCTCCGAGATTGCAAGAGCTGAACCGCCCATATTAATTCTCAACGACCCCTTAAACTCATCAGAACCCCTACCAAAAAAGACAACCTTAGACTTGTTTGGATTAAGCATAAGTGAATATCTACCAGAACCGTTGTACAATGAGTGTAAATCATCGTTAATGATTCTACAGGCTTCAGAAACATCAGTTGGATAAAAGGAATAGTACAGCTGGGTGTCGTCAGCATACATATGCATATTACAATGTTTTATAAGCCCCGGAAGTCTGGATGTGTAAATGGAAAACAGCAGAGGTCCTAAGATTGAACCCTGAGGAACACCGGCCGACACAGATAGAGGATGAGAAATACTGCGTCCAATAACCACCTGCTGACATCTACCAGATAAGAAGCTAGAAAAGAGCCGATTTGCGCTCTCCGAAATACCAAAAAACTTTAACATAGCTATTATCAATTTATGATTGACAGTGTCAAATGCTTTGCTATAATCCAATAAAATCAGTAGTGTTACCATACCCCTATCAGCAGCGTGAATTATATCATTTGATACATTTAGCATGGCTGTAGCACAACTATGTAAAGGTCTAAATCCTGATTGAACACAAGGGAGGATATCATTTTGATCTAAAAATGATATCAATTGCATTTCCATAACCCTTTCAACAATCTTAGATAGCACACTTAACAGACTTATGGGTCTCAACTGAGATAACTCGGAAGGTGGCCTTACCTTGGGCAGGGGAGTAACTAATGCCTTTTTCCAAACATCAGGAAACACACCCTCCAGTAAGCATGTGTTAACGATATGTGTAACGAAAGGGTAAATATATGGACAGCAAAGTCCTAGAAGAGAAACGTTAAATCCGTCCGCTCCGGTTGCGTTAGACTTAATAGAAGCAAAAATATGACTGACGTCAGACACCTCGACCAAATTAAAATGAAAGTCACATATACTATTAGGTTTGAATTTGTTGTTATTAAAGTAATCAATTAGGGCACCATCATCTGTAGATTTTGTAGCAGAGACAAAAAATTTGTTGATAGCATCGCAATCCATCAACTTTTCCGAAATATTGTTATTCGGGGACAACTTAACATTAAGGTCTTTAAGAGTTCTCCACAACTGTTTAGAATTATTACTTTCTACAACAGATTTTAAGTAAGCGCGTTTATCGGCACGAACCGACATAGTGGTTAAATTTCTCAACGTTTTGTAGTCAAGCCAATTCTGTTGTAGTTTTGTACGTTTGAATTTAGAGAAAGCCTTATCCCGTAAATGCATAAGAAGTCTGACGTTATCTGTTAGCCATGGAGCAGGCTTCTTAGTGACTCGAACGACTCTAGTGGGAGCGTGTATGTTTATCACATTCAGCAAGTTTCCATTGAAGAAAGCCAACTTATCGTTAACGTCAGGTAATCGAAACATATCGTGAAACGGAATCAATTGCAGATCAGATAGGAACAGATCTCGGTTGAAATTTCGAAAGTCTCTGACAACTTTAAGCAGTGGCACTTTGGATGGTCTAGCACACAATATAGTACAAAATATTAGTTCGTGGTCAGCGATATGTGCAGACCGAGTACCAGAATTTACTATCCTCTCCGTCCTATCTGTTATAAGCAAATCCAGTAACGTTGACGTATCGCCCACAATACGTGTAGGGGAATCAATAATCTGGGAGAGATTCATCGCATCCAGAACAGATCGAAGACGAATGGTTTCACTACTACAAGGTTTCAACCAATTTATGTTCACATCACCCAAACAGTACAGTTCGTCGGAAACACTTTGAGCCTCACAGAGTGCAATTTCTATTTCATCGAAAAAATTGTCGAGATGCAGTCTATTAGGATTGTATATACAACCAAAAGCATACTTTACATTGTGAATAGACAATTGAATCCAGATTTGTTCAATATTAGGGGAGGAATGCAAGAGATTAAATTTTAAAGAGTTATGTATGTAAAATGCAACTCCTCCTCCACGGGAGTCACGGTCCCGACGAACAATTGCATAGTTATCAATGTGAATAATTTCATTCAGATCAGAAGTTTTCAGCCAGGTCTCCGTGACACCCACTATATCATACTCATGCTGGATTATATGCTCCTTAAGTTTGTCAAAATGTTCATGGGCAAGCAATGAATGAACATTAACATGTGCAACACTGAGGTTTCTTACTCTACTCATACTATCTTAATGCTCAAAACTTCAAAAATAAAGCCCAAAAGCCAACCACGCCAAATACCAGGGGCACGCGAGACCCGCCAAACACATAACCGCCACCAGCAATAGGTGCGACTTGAAAGATAATAGATAAAAGTATTTAATTAACAGCAGCAAATGTGTCCCGGGCCCAAAACCAAGACAGGCACGCAATACCAGTCGTTCCGGTTATCAATAACCGAAGTCAAATTATTAAAATATATACTCGGACTCAACACAGTCTCAAAACTTCTATCACCAAACATGCACAAATGATGTACTCCGCGCATACATAACTATTGAGAAAACTAAATAATGAAAATATGTATTATGTATCATGAAAGGTTATTATGATAAACAGCAAAACATGACATCAATAAATTGACTAACAAAAAATTATTATATGTTTAACTAAAACAAGGAAAAACAGAAATCTGTTATATGAATGTAGAAAATTAGCAGTTATTCAAAATTATAAAAATCCCAACAATTATTAGATATTAATTCAAATAAGAAATATAATTCAAAACAAATTTAACTTGTGTACCGATTGATAACAAAATGCAAAATTAACTTGATAAGTTCCGTATATAAAGTAACAAATTGATGCATATTGAATATAGTCGCACCGCGCCAATAAAGTTTGTTATTTTAACTCACTCAGTGAAGTGGCCGTCAACAGCAACCTAGAGATTCCTTCACCATCCGACGCAGTCCTCACAAATATCTTGCCATCTCGTGTACTGACACATCGCGTTCCATACTTTCGAACTGCTTCCCCGTACACCTCAAGTCTCTTCCTGGTCAGATCCTCCTTCAATACATATTGGGTACCTTTAAGATTTTTTTTATTGTTAAATACTAGGGATCTCTTCTGATAGGCTGTGAATCTGATCAAAATAGCCCGAGGCTTCAGGTCCATCTTTTTGCCTACCCGGTATATGCTATCAAAATCACTCGCGAACACTTCTAATTTCTGGTTCTCCTTTATGATGTTCATAACCAATCCAGCGACATTTTCGTTCACCTGTTCAGGAACACCGTATAATCGCAGACCATTTCTTCGGCTATACTGTTCCAGCTCATCCAACTTTTCCTCCAGGAAAATAATACGCTGCCGATTCTCAGATGTCGTCTTGTTAATATCACTAATTGAACATTGCAGTGCATCAAATCTATCTTCCATTCTCTTGGTGAAGACTTCAAGGACTTTTTCACAGATCCTGATCACATCCGCACTCCCACTATCGTCGGAAATAGATCCGCTACGAGTTTTCGTCATCTCTATTGTTCTCCTTTTACCAATGCTGAAGACTTTAATGGAACGTGACGACTATAATTACTATGTATTGCCATCAGCGAATGTTTAACAGATGATACCATTGGCATACCACACTACTCCACTCACTGTGCGACGAAACGTGAACACTTATAATTCAAAAATATGACAAGAAAACGTACTACTTATTAAATTTTGCAGCGGAGCACATAAATACGACTCTAAGCGGCCATGTTGGTAACTAATGATAAATATCGGTTTGCTACTGCGGTAGAAATTTTAACCGTAACTCTTGTATCTAATAAAATAAAGAGAAGATTAAAACTCATGTTTACACCGCAATTTACAACTAACCTTGCGTGTTGGACGTTGGAAAATGTAAAAAACTCTACCGAAGCAAGTTTCATCGATTTACATATAATTGGTCCAAATTCATAATGTCCAATTAACCGAAAGGTATAAAATTTGGCGAAAATGTGAACATTAACTGCAGGCAACTATTCATAAGCTGGTATCGTAAAAATATAATCGCAAAACACTTTTAAAGTAATCCACCACCACCAAAAACATGTAACCGAACAAAATTCGTCCGACTCACTTATACCGGGTGAAGTTGCAAGAAAAAAGATTTTCCAATGGTGAAATTTATTGGAAAAATAAACACAAAGCGATTCGTCGCCTAAAAAGACCCACAAACTCGTAATTTTTATATTTCAATTTCACACGGTCACCTCCAAAAAGTTTGGTTAATTTACTAATTTGCTCAGTCTAAATGACTTGTATTCACAATTTGCGTAAGTGGCAGCCTACAAATTCTGCACCTATTAGGTCCCTATTGAACGTAGAATGCGATTCGTCAAGTGTTCAATAATTTCGTTCAATATGCTGCTTTTTCAAATTTCACCCTGCACCGCCACATCGTAAATTTCAATCATTTCTTAAATTTCATTTGCTTTGGTAGAGATAAGTTGGGGGCGTAGCGAGTCGGAGCGAGTACGTACGCACTCGCAAAAGCCCAACTTGACTAACCAGGCCCATCAACGGTACCAAAAAGCTCGCTGCGGTCGCTTCCGAGTAGATTTATACAAAAAAGTGCTAAAATCAAAATCCATCAAACGACCTGTCAAAATTTATTAATTTTTAAAATTATCCGATATTAACGTTGACGTGCTTTCTTTTCTCTCTCTGTCGTTTAATGTGTGTGCGAGTGCAAAGGGAGAGGGTACGATTAAAAAAAGCATCCGGTTTAGTATGGTAAATGGTGGTCCAAAAGTAATAAACACCGTACTTTTTTTCATTTCGTTCACCATTTCCCTAATTTTGAACGGATTTTTACCATTTTTATCTGGCCTCTAAGTTTAGCCGTGATATACGTACATACCAAATTTCATGACATTGTGTTTAGCGGTTTAAGCTGTGCGATTGATACTAAATTTTTCGCACAGAGTTACACACATACATACACACCTACACACATACAGACGGACATCAATAAAAAATTGATGAAAATGTTATCAGGGCATCATAACGAATCATTTAATACCAAAATTTTAATTTTCGATTTTTGACCCGATGACAATACTTTCCCTATACATACGTTAATACGTATGGGGAAAGTAAAAAGTTTAAAACGATTTATCTCAAAACTACATTTCTCAAGTCGGGCGCACATTTTCCAAACAAACTACTTGGCGGACTAACTTGATTTTTTTAAGCATTTACAATATATTTCAGGCTCCAGTCAGAACTTTCAATATCCAAAATATATTTAAAATTACCATTTTGCAGGCCGTGAAAAGTAAATATTTTGTTGTAAAAATCGAATTTTTTTTAAATCCTCGCCATTTTGTCAATTTTTGTTTAAATTAAATTTTCGAGGTTCCAACTGGAGCCACATTCATATAGAACTAGAATTTAAAAAATTCATTTATTTCAGATAACTGTATCGGTCGGAAACGATGCGCCCGATTGGCGCGTCATTTCGAAACATGAGTTACGCGTCGATCTGTACCGTGTACAATTTTTAATAAAAAGATTTACAAAAATTTTAGGTGTTAGTTTAAATGTGAATAAATAAGTATCCTAAATTTTTGCTCAATAGCTGTAACAGTTTTCTCAAATGTAATTCCTAAAAATCAGCTTGAAAACGACTGTTCACAGTAGGTAACCCCCTTAATACGTCTTATTCTAATGTACTGTTGTGATACGCTCTATCCACGTTGAGGATATGTGGTAACCAACAAGGAGCGAAGAACGATTGGAAATGGTGAGTTCAAACACATTGTTGACATGTGTTTGTTTTTTTGTCGTTAAGTAATTTTAAGTTTGTTCGTGTTGTATATTTTATGTAAACGTTATGTACAACATGCGAAAATCAAAGGTGCAGATAACCGGCGGACATATGTGAACAAACCGGAAATAATATGAAGCTCCGGTTTGAAAACAAAACGGAAATGGTAACGAAAGTTACGAATGATAAATAAAGTAGTAGCATCGTGATTCCTGAACAGGATAGTCGCATCAAAGTTACTGCAAGAAGCAGTCGTTTGAATAATTGTTTTTCAATTTAGATAATTGAAATAAGATTATATTGGCGAGTTATAAAGTGGTGCTACATAGGGAGAATAATTTTCCCAGGCGATTTAACTTCCATGAAATAGTGGAAGTCGGGCGTGTTCGGCAACAAAGACTATTGTTGATCGAAAATCCTTACGGTACGAGTAACGTACGTGAGACCCTGATCAAATATATCAGGTCTAGTGAAAGAAATTATTGGAATAGAGTGGAACGAGAATAGTCGAACGAGCGTGGATTGTGGAGTCCAGATTGGGAGAAGAATAGAGATTGGAAGAAGACAAGAGCGAAGAACCAAGATTGTGCGCACTGTGCGAAATAGCAGGTTAGCTTATATCAATTATTTCAGTGCGTAGAATTGTAGTATTATAAAGATTGTTTTGAGTTGCGTTGATTGAATGTTAAAGTTTGTTAGATTATTAAAAACCTTGTTAACTGAATCCAATCGTGTTTTGTCTTTGTTGGCATCGAGAATTCGTCAATTCCTAAGCTCGTATACTAAAGTGTCGTTGTTAGAGTCAGATCCCGACGTATTTATCCTGAGAAGTAGAGTCGAATTAAGGTAGGTGACCGAAAGCTATTGTGTGTGTTCTCGTGGACTTCTCAAGTACACCAGGCACTACAGTACATTTATAATTTTAGATACATTTTAAATTTACAATAATTTTGGAAGATATTTCATCGAGCTGTTTCTGTAGGAGCAACAATGACAAAATCATTTTTATCTCGTGGTTTGATGTTCCCTTCAAACATGGCTCATTTGAAGGAAAAAGGAATTAAATTACGTTTAAATTATATTAAATTAAGTTCAACTTCAATTTAGGAAGTAATTTAGAAGAAATCGCCCCCTTGTTTGCTGTGTTTGGTAATTTTGAATATGTATTGAATGTAATTTGAGGAGTCTGTTGATGTTTAAAGTGTCCTTTAATTATTGTTAATGTGTAAATCGGCATTGAAGATTTAAATATTATTGCAATATCAATAATAAAACACAAATCATAATTTGTGTGTTAATTTTTTTGATTCCAAACTGCTAAAACTAGGAATTCTTAAACAAGATAATTTTATTAAAGCATTGTATTGGGAAGGATCTAAGTTTGCAGTCGTATTTGCCATGACGTCACCATAGTAGAGAAGTAATAATAGTCTATTTTTGTTTTTCTTATGGGTTAAACAAAATATGATTTGAAAAACCGTCATCTCGTATAGGAGAAATTTACATGAAATAAACACATTTATGTAGAATCATTTTAATGTGGCATTATTCTTACATGCAACACAAAATAAAATCAAGTGCAGTTTTAGTTAACACTGTCAAAACGTGCAATCCGTTCCTCACTGTAGAGCTTGTGCCAAAACTCAAAACTTATACAATGCGCGAAGGAGGAGCCAAGAGGGCGAAATACATACATAAGAAATGCTACGTAAAAACATTGGCTTGGCGCGAAAATTTAAAAAATGTAAATAAGGCTAAAATAGCCTTAAAGAAGGCTGATTGTTATTTATATTATGAAACAATACTAATACCATTTCATAATAATAAAACGCGAAATTTGTGTAGCTCTCAAAACGAAATCAAACATTCAACGAATGTTTTCTAGTGGGCTTTTTAGTATTTGGACGCGTTTTCGTTATTGCGCTGATGTTTGTATAAGTTTTGAGCTTTGGTACGAACTCTACCATTGGTTAATTATTTTGTAATTTTCTATGGATACGCAATTGGAGTGTATACTTCTAGATAGATACTAGAAAGCGATATTTCTTCATTTAAATACATAATGTGTAGATCAGTTCTAAATCTGCCATTGGGAATATGTAGAGGAAGGTGAGTTTCATCGATAACAAAATTGCAGGCGTAATATGTAATATCCTGAAAATGATACACTTTAGATAAAATAAATTGTATTACCAGCAACCTGTAGCACCTTTTCAAAATAAATCTTTGTAATATTGCCGCAATCCTTTATTCGTTGAACACCTATTATATTTGATTGAAAACATTTTTCTACATTGGCTTGAAAACGTATCGGAAAGTGACGATATTCGTTACTCAAAAACTTTTTTACTTGTACAACTACCTAAAAATATAAAATGTTTTCTTATTAGAAATGCGCACAACACTAACATGAATGTGTGCATTGTAACCTGAAATCTGGCGCTATGTAGTAGCTATTTTGCAGATTAACATATTTGTGAAGAAGTAGACTAATAAAAATGGCATAGTAAGTACTTATAATAAAATTTGAAAATTAATCAAATGAACAAACGTAGCTGAAGTTAACTCTCATAAAACGACTAATGCCACCAAATAGCTACCTAGCAGAAACTCGGTTACTTCTTGCCCCTTTACGAAGGGACTAATGAAGAAGTAACCGAGTAAGAAAATTTGTAAGTGCTTAAAACCAACATTACCTCAGCTTTATTTTCGATGGTAATTTTCATCTTGAATGTAAAATTGATAACCGGGGTAGTCCGATTGTACTTATTTGTTTTAATTTCAACAAAATTGAAATACTTTTCACTACAATTCCTTAGTTCCATTCGAACATCTTTAATCTTGAAGCTATGTTGATGAAACTGAAATGTAGACCATTATAGTAATTTTTCTGGTTCCAGTTATGTAACCATTAGCGACCTGAACAAAATTTCTTCAGCTACACACAAAAGAACAGGCTTAATTTAGTCTAAAGAAACAAAAATTTTCGAGAATCCGATGAAAAAAACCCAAAATACCGTACTTTTCCCTTGAAAATGCGTAACATTTTTTCGCCCCGATTTGAATTTTTCTTTGAAATTCGTATAGATGGGGGTGTGATTAGTGGATATTAGTTATAAATATAATCAAAAAAAAATGGAAAATAACTCCGCGTTGCACCCCTCCAGGGCGGTTTTGACTCTGGTTACTAGGCTAGACATACGAGAAGCGCCACGCATCAAGAAAACCGGGATAAATGAAACCGGGATGTGAGAGACCCTCGAAATAGCATTAAAAAGTATAGTTGCGGTATGGGGCAGTATACTATTACGTTTAACCCCCTAAAAATCGCATAAAAACAAAAAATAATTGATGATACATGTACGACAGTCGAGCTGCATCTGCCGGTGCGAAATATTCTAAGTGTTAGGGTATATCATAGCGCACGGACTGCCCACAGAATGAGCGACGCGCGGGAATCTCACTAATTTTACCACAGAATCTCGTTAATTTTGCTAACTTCAAAATCGATTTATTGAAAAGTTTGGACCCAATTCCCGAACATTCTTTTGGCAATTTGCTATACGTATTAACTTTGTTCTTTAGTGTGTAGCAGAAGAAATTATGATTGGAACGCTAATGGTTAGGTCACTCTAACCATTTTTCTAATTCAGTCAAATTATTCATTGTTTTTATTTTTTTCTAAATTTTCACAGTGTAATAAAAAACTAAATTTTGACATGCATTTCCTTTGAAGTAACTAATTGATAACTTAACAAAACCTTTTTGAAATATGTCAATTTTAACTACTGTACTAATATGTCGATTGTAGTAATACCTTTATCTCTTAAAGGTTTTTAAACTTTAAAGAAAGATGAAGCTAAAATTCACTTTTGATTTTCATTTGCGAGTTTAGTCAAGCTTAAAATTTAAAGACATTTAAGAATTAAAGAAAAAATCAGATTCGACACAGAAGATATATAATTTGATAACAATTTTGAATAGAATCGGCGGACTCCAATCGCCACCTTCTCATGCAAGCTTCTGTAAACAGGAGCTTGCTTATTTTTTTGTTATTGCCCATTGATGTTCGGATAGGCTAGCTCTTGATGTTGTGGATCTGGTGGGATAAAGAAAGCGTAATCTACTATGAATTGCTTCCGAAGAATGTAACCATCACTTCTGAGGTTTGTTGTCAACAACTGCATCGCCTGAAGGCTGCAATTCAAGAAAAACGACCGGCAAGACGGCATCAGGTGGTTTCACTGCATGACAATTAATGCCCGTCCGCACACTGCTAACATTGCAAAAGCATCTATTCAAGACCTCGGTTATTCCACATCCGCCCTATTCTCCTGATCTTGCTTCATCAGATTTTCTTCGTTTTCGCTCTCTATCCAACAATCTCCGCGGAATTTCATTTAATAACGAAGTTGCCCTTCAAAAGTGTCTCGACGACTTCTTCACCTCCAAACCACCGGATTTCTTCAGGCGTGGAAACGAAAAACTATCAGATCGTTGGTAGTCAATCATAACAATGCAGGAGAATATAATTATTATTGATTAGTTTATGAATTTTTTATATATCAAATGAAATCAAATCGTGCAGCTCTACAACCCTGGGTGGGTCTTGGCTGACTTCACAACCTCTTTCCATCTTTCTCGTTCTGACATCAGTGTCTCCACCTCATTTTCGTCTATTCCTGGAGTTTTAGAGTTTTTTGATATTTAAAATTTAAATTTTAAATTAAAAAAAACCGCAATACGATTATATGCACATAATTAGAGCTTAAAATTCTTGACAAAAAAGTTTTTATACATATTTATTGTTAGATTTTGCAGTTTTAGAAAGACAAAGTTTAATAAATGATGAAACTGTGCGTACCGAACTAAACGACAAATTTGATAGCTTTTGTTGCACAACTTAGTGCAAATTTGGATAGTCATTACTATGTGAATGACTATTATATGTATGTTTTTCATGCTTTAATATCTAAGTTATTACACTTGAAATTTAAAACAATTTACACGAATAATAATTTAACTGACGTATTATAAAAATGAGTACAATACCTTCGACAAAATAGCTTCATTACAGTAGACATGATGGTAAAAATATAATAGGAGTAATATCACACAAATAGTTTTCATTTTGTTCTTTATATAGACACAATTTTAAGAGCAAGTGGACGTTTCAATATTTTGTTTACGTGTAACAAGTAAGACTAAAACATGAAAGATAAATACTTATGTATAATATGTACATAGTATTATATCCCTCAAAAACATCATTACAATAATATACTATATTCAGTATGATTGCATCTAAATTTTTTTATGATGATGTCTGGCTTTCGACTTTAAGCATATTACTTGTAGTTTCCGCATTGCATTACGTGACACAAACCACGATTCACAATGCTGATTGGTTCAATACGACACGTAAACATCGGTTAACCAACCAGAATTGCAAACGTGGTGCTGGATCATGTGTCCATAAACTAAGCTTAACTAGGGGGAACGCGACCATACTTAAAAAACCATAATAATTATTTTATTAAGCTAAAATTGGTTGTGCTATATGAGGTAAAATGCAAATTACTTGGAGAGACAAGATTGAAAATTTATGGAGGATTTTCCAAAAAGACCAATATTGAATTTTAAAAAATTTTAAAAAATTAGTACAAATGCATACATTTTGGAGCCCAAAGCCATTCTAATAAAAACAATAATGAATTAAATAAGTAATAAGAAACTTTAATAAATTTTAAAGGAACGGGGAGTAAAATTGAATTAAAAACTTTTATGGCATACTCATCGTGGTTTCCGAATTATTATTCGAGTATTGGTAAATTGGTATGCTCAAGGCTAATATTTATAGGACAGTCAGGTAAATTGGTAGCGATGACTGGAAATTTTTTTGGGAAATCTGTGAGACAGCTGGACCATGTTTACCCTGGAACCGCCTTTATTTTTCAAAATCTAAGATTTAATTCATAATTTTATGGACCTCCTATAATGACGATGTTAGTAAAAATATATTAATGAAAGACGCCAGAATTAAAATAGCTGCCTGGAACGCCAATGGATTGGTTCATCATTGCCACGAACTCAAAACATTCATCACAAATCAATTATCTAGACATCTTATTAATATCTGAAACACATATAACCGATAAAAGTTACATCAAAATATCTGGTTACACAATTATACGAATACCCAACTTTCATAAGATTTTATGAACTATTTATTAATTTTGTAAATAAGCTATGAGTCATTGCATATCAAAAATTCCAATTTTGCTCAAATTTGGTATCCTTCCTTCTCAGTCCTTTTACCCTAATGATGGTTTGGTGACCCATCTCGTTCTATCTCTTTCTATGAATATGATGTGCTTTCAAATTGTTTGCACATACATAGAGGACCTACTTGTTTAACGTGGGCTCCGAACCACGGGAAGTGTACTACACTTCATTTCGAGATGGATTTTCTCGGCAACTTACCTCGGTGGTTTGCCATTGCTTGCCGAGGAGAGACGGTCAGAATAAAGTTCTTACCCTGCCCGGATTCGATCCGAGCGTTTCACATTAGCAGTAGACGCACTTAACTGCCACGCTATGACCACATCTTTATACCAAGTAATTTGGTATACTTTTAAGTTGTTCAAAATAAACAGACCAATATTTTTTTGTTTGGCCCTAAAGAAGTTTATTTACATTGTATAGCCGTGCAAAATAATTAAAATTTGGCTTGTAGAGCTTCTATAAATAATTTCTACTAGCCGAATCGTACCACTTAGAGATACGAATTTTTGTGTGAAATGAAGATATTGAATATGCCATTTTCGGGACTTTTTTTGTGTATATAATTAATGTCACAAAATCGGTGCGAAGATCAAAATTTGACTCTGAGTGCCCCTCCCGCAAAACAAAGTAATTTAAAATTCTCAAAAAAGATATTCTACTTTGGCTATTTGCATACCAAATTTTGGAGTGGGTACGCTTTTGGTTTAGGAGTGCAATGGAAATGAATGATCGTGGCCATAAATCGAAACACTTTACCAAAATTACCAAGAAAACCAAACGCATGCCCAATCTAACATTTGGTATACAAGTAGCCAAAAGTATAATAAAGATAATATATCTTTGATGTTGGTATAAAGAACTTAAGTCAAAAACCACAAGTTTTTTCGGTCCATATTTCTTTCTAAATGAGAAAGGAGCTACCGGAATGGTGTGAGATATCGACACATGCTCAATACATTTTTGTTTCCAAAAATCTAAGAGTTAAACATCGACAACTTATGGTTCCAACTGGATGGTGCTACGTGCCACACAGCCACCGAAACCATCGATTTATTGAAAGGACAATTTGGTGACAACATTTTTTCAAGAAATGGTCCGATCAATTGACCTCCAAGATCGTGTGATTTGACGCCTCCTGATTATTTTTTGTGGGGTATGTTAAATCAATGGTTTATGCAAATAAACCAACTCTGGAAGCATTGGAGGTCAATATTCAGCAAGCCATTTATGAAATGAGGCCAGAAATATTGGAAAAAGTGGTCACAAATTAGACTGATCGGATATGCGCTTCGGAACGATTAGTCGTGGTGGTCACATGCCGGAAATTATTTTCAAATCATAAATGGCATTAAATTTAATTTCATAAAAAAAAATTAAAAACATTCAATCAATTTTTTAATGTTTTATTTCAATTTGAAGTTCTCATGTAGCTAAAAAAATCTGATGTGACAACACATTACTTTCCCATTTAGTAGATTCCACTTTATTTTATATTAAATATTAATAAAACAGATGTTAACTCAAAAAAATTTTTAACACGATTAAATACACAAATTACTTTGAGATATCAAAGTTACGAAATATAATTTGTAATTTAACATGGTAACTCATATTTTTTAAAAGCACTTATTTTATATTTTCATTTCAACAATAATATAACATGTTGGCATTGAAAAATTTTTAAAATTGTCATTTTCCAAAAAAAAATTAGAAATTTGCGGAATGCCGTGCCGTCTATGTGCAATCAAATTTTAACTATGGGCGTAATGACGTCAGAATTAATATTTTAGAAGTAATTAAAAAATTCGTTTAATATTAATTACACAACATGTTTATACAAGTAAATTAGTTAAAATATTAAATTATAGTAATAAACAATACAAATCACTTGGACAGATCAAAATTAAACTGCAAACCATAATTTTTTAAATTTGCCGTTTTTAATTTGTATATCACGATTACTCGAAACCAGTTCATTTTTCGAGAAAAAGTAAATCTACAAATTTTGTCGGGCATACAGTCGGCTCGACGACGGTGTATTATTTTTCGCGACCCGTTCGACGCCGTCCGGCGTAACGCAAAAAACGGCAAAAATATGTAATTAAAATCGTCGTCTCGCTTAGCGCTCGAAAGCGATCTGTGACCTAGGCATTTTTTTGCAAAAATGCAAATCTAAATTCAAGAGGATCCAAATGAGACCAAAAAATCGAAACTTTAATCTGAAAATAAGCGAGCCAGGCGCAAAAAACTATTCAATTTTTACCCCCCCCCCCCATTAAACGGTAGCGGGACAAAAATTGGAAAATTTAGCTATACCGATTGTCCGTTTTCGCCGCCCCCACCCCTCTAGCAAATTTCAGGTCGATCGTAACCGCGAGGAGCCCTCTTGCCAAGCGCTGGAAAAAAATTTCGAAAAAGAAAAAATTGTTTCGCCCCCTCGCCCACCGCCCGGAGCTTCCTGCAAAATTTCAACTCTCCAAAGTGAATGCCGAAATTTTGTGACCACTTTGAAGCGCCATTTCACCCCCTCCGTTACGTCCCATGAAAAAAGGGAAAATTTTCCCGTTCAATCCTCGTAAAACCACACGGGTATGCAAAATTTCAACTCTCCACGACCCTCGTAGCTATACGCACTAAATTATGAATGAGTGAGTGAGCGATTTGCTCAAATATTATGTGTTTAATACAAAATTTGGATAAAAACTTGGATCAAAATTATCCAAGGCAAACCATATTTTTTTAACAGCACTTATTTTATTTTTGCATTTTAACAATAATTTAAGAGGGAAATATCAAGTGTGGGGTATCATAAGATGCGGAAAAATAATCTCTTTCGATTGATATGAGTTTCAATCTCAT
This sequence comes from Podabrus alpinus, assembly GCA_932274525.1. Taxonomy (NCBI): domain Eukaryota; kingdom Metazoa; phylum Arthropoda; class Insecta; order Coleoptera; family Cantharidae; genus Podabrus; species Podabrus alpinus. The sequence goes on from OW026456.1 coordinate 75,978,732, forward strand.
ATGTTCCAGCGGGAAGCGGCAATGCTCTTTAACAATTTTCAATCCCTTAAAAAAGGGGTTAACAATGGACGGTTTTCAACCAAAATCTAATCAGCTCTCTAGATAGTAACTTCAAACTAGTGTATAAAATTTTAACTCAATTGGTGCACGCGTTTGTCTGAAAACGTTGACGATAGAATAACCACACTTCATACATCACACACACATCCGGACATCATTCCAAAATTGGTCTTAAACAATTCGTATGGGCTCATAGACCATGGGAAAAATGCTAACTCAAAATTTTTTTTTAACTCGATAACAATACTTTCCTTTACTACGTAAATGGGAAAGTAAAACACCCTATATAAACATATTTATGCAGAACCATTTTAATACATTGTTCCTATATACAGTACAAAATAAAATAAAGTGCAGTTTTAATTAACATTGTCAAAACGTGCAATCCGTTCCCCGCTCTACCATTGGTTATAATTATTTTGTAATTTTTATTTTTCTGGGTATGCTATTGGAGTGTATACTTCTACATAGATACACACAAACGATATTTCTTCATCTAGATACATCATGTGTAGATCAATTCTAAATCTACCACTGGGAATAAGTGGAGGAAAGTGAGTTTCATCGAGAACAAAATTGCAAAAGTGATATATAATATCCTGAAAATGAAAAACTTTAGATAAAATGTTATTACGAGCAACCTGAAGAACCTTTTCAAAATAAAAACTTGTAACGTTACCGCAATCTTTCACTCGTTGAATACCTAGTGCATTTAATTGAAAACTTTGTTGTAGATTGGCTTGGAAACGTATCGGAAAATGGCGATATTCGTTACTCAAAAACTTTTTTACTTGTACAATTACCTAAAAATATAAATTGTTTTCTTATTAGAAATGCGCACCACACTAACATAATTATGAGCATTGAAACCTAAAATCTATCGGTATTTAGTAGTTATTTGGCAGTATTTAAGTAATTTCACCTTTACACATTCAACAGTATAAATTTTTTAAAAATATTTATATATTTATTTGTGAATAAGTTGACTAATCATCATCATCTTCACGTATTAGACTTATTGTCCGATACGTAACTCTTCATTAGTCTCCCCATCTTTTTTCAGGTCGATCAACATTTCTCATGTTGACTAATAAAAATGATAAACTTAGTTATAATATTATTTTAAAATTAATAAAATGAACCAACGCAACTGAAAATAACTCTCGTAAAACGACCAATACCGCCAAATAGCTACAGAACAGTAACAATAATATATTTACAGAATCTTGCCCTTTTACGAAGGGACCTATGATTAACGCCAACCTTACCTCGACTTTATCTTTGACGGTAATTTTCATCTTGAATGTTAAGTTGATAGCCGGGGTAGTACGATTGTACTTAAATGTTTTAATTTCAACGAAATAGCAATACTTTACACTGTAATTCATTAGTTCCATTCGAACATCCTTGATTTTGAAGCCATGTTGATGGAACTGAAATGTAGATTATTATAGTAATATAAGCTAGGTACCGAAATGCAACGCTTTTCAAGTTATTCAGTGATAATTTCATGATATTTCAATATTTACTATACTGTCATTCCGTTATCTCTTAAAGGTTTTCAAACTTTAAAGAATGGCGGGGTTAAAATAAAATCGTAGAATAGCATTGGTTTTATTAACCCATGTAATAATATCTCATATATTGTCGTGATATCCACCCTTAAATCGCCCCTCTTTACTGGCGCGATATAAATATCGTGATCTCTAGCCTCAAATTATTGAAGAAGCACTTTTATAGAATAATCCCAACAACATATCTGCTCCGGTCCTAGCTCAGCTCAGCAAAACAACAGAAAGGCAAAACTCAGAAAATGTTCATACAAATAACTCACCAAATTGCTCAAATGTTTACTTATTAATAGCTGTGGATCTCTGTTAAATTCCTCACTTTTATGAGACAAATAAAATATAGTTGCATTGAAAATTTTTATATTCAGCTTAGTAAATTTCAAAATTACCCTGGTATCAGTCAAAAATACAAAATAAATGTTGTACAAAAGTTTATACTGGGAAAATTCCCTTACAAAATAATAAAATTGTTGAATTAGTTGCAGCTTCCTCTTCTTTAACTCCTTTGGGCTGTGTTGATGTAATACCAACACAGATATGAAATGTTCTTGTTAAATTCGCGTAAATTTCTTGACTAAATGTCTTTATTATTGAATGAAGATAATGAAATTTTGTTTGAATTTTTAATGGTAGTTGCTATCAGTACCCGTAAGTTAGATGCAACGCCGTAAAGAAAAAAAAATGGTTTTTTAAAAAGTCAAATAATAATGTTTAAAATACCTTATCGCTTTTAAAACTCGTTCACCTGATGTTTCACTATGACTCATGCTCCGCATCTGCGCAAGATCAAGGATTGACAATCCAGTTAAAATTTCTTTCTTCAGTGTCTCGAGTAGTGTACACTTTAATTTCTTACATCGACCAAAATTCTCAACATTCCTCGGTGTTATCACCTCCAAATAAACGAAGTGCTACTATTTAAAATAGCCAACTGATAAAATTACTAGCGACTCGTCTTTAAAGATGCTAATTCCATCTACTTCACCAAAACAATGCATTGAAGAAAAAAAAAGGATATCAATTAAAGTGGCAAGGTATCTCAAACGTGAGTGTTGCCTCTGCATTCCATCCACGAAGCTTCATAACAAAATGTGCGGTCAAAAGTTACATAACCTCCAAACATGATGATCCAAAATCAATATTGGTTAAAATTTTATCGTTACTAAACTTCATCGGTCGAGCGCTCAAGGCAAACTAAAAACTTCCTAAGGATCCAAAATCAACAACCTCCAAACACAAAGATCCAAAATCAATATTGGTTACAGTTTAACCGTACGACCTTCATCGGTTGAGCGCCCAAGGCAAACTAACTTTCCCACTTTTATGTATTAAATTTTCAAAATTTTGTGTCTATCGTACCACTTCTAAATCTTAATTGTATCCAAATTTTCCAAATTTCACGTTATTAAATTTATCAAACATCTGAAGGTAAGTTTCTATTTAATTTTAGAGTTTTTAAACTATTTTAAAATGTCTTATGTTTCAGAATTCACTGGTTTTGTTGAAATATTCTGTCGAGACCCGAGTCACTTCCATGTTGATACTTAACACACTGAATTATGATCTTTATTACTAGATTACACAAACCAAGACTCTTAATGTATTAAAATGACTCTGTGAAAAATTTCAGAAAGAATACAATATCTCACAACATACAAAGTTTGTTATTTTTACAGTAATTCACCTTTTTAGAACCCATACAATTTTAGGTTAAAGATAATAAAACCTTCTTACAAAATTTTGATTTTCATTGCAACAACATTGTTTCCTTTGAATCTGATATGACAGATTCCTTCATGAGATCAAGTAGTGAGCCTAAAATACATTTTTCAGAGTTCCACAGCTTTATTCGGTTTCCTAGCACTAATCGTGGGAAAGTGAAATTTACCATAGATAAGTTATCTCTACTAGAGATCCCCGCATTCTGCTACCAAATCATGTTAACATGGTGATATTGAATTACTGAGTTCAGCCACCCAAGAAAAAAACGCTTACTTGCATAGAATACAAATTCTATCACATGAGAGAGAAAAACCCTTTTAGAGACCAAAAGAAAGAAGAGTGTGAAGCTTTTCACCTATATGAAATTTTTAGGAGGCCAGCAAATACGACAATATATGTTATCTCTGTTCAGATATTGGATATTAGGGGACGTGTTAAAGAAAAAACTACGTTTTGAATCGACTAGTTTCGACTCTCTATCGGGGTCATTTTCAAGACTGTAATAAGAAAAATGTACATAAGCAAGTGAAAAATATAATATGAATTTAAAAATATGTCACCTCTCAAAACAGATGTAAAATGTTTCTTTTGTAACACATTATAGTGAATATATACACTATAATCATATTTTTGGGACAATATCTTTTCTTTATGTTATCTCTGGTAACAAACTTTACGTCGATGTTATTTAATTAACCGTAATGTTGCTAGTAAAATTTGGACCCACTTTGTGTTTAATTCATAAGTACCCGAACGAGTACCTACAACGGGCGAGCCTTGTTTATTTTGTAAAGTGCCGGTTTCTGTTAATCATACATAAATAACTATTTACCAAGAAGTTAAAGATACATTTTCATTAAGACACATTTCATTAAAGATAAATTTGTCTGATCAAGAATTATTATTTCAACATACCTTAGATAAAATACCTTCATTATAGGAGACATCGAAAATATGATGTTATTGGAGAAGTAACAACCAAGTTATATTTTTCATTTTGATGCCGATATTCGAAAAATTTTAAACAATTGGACGTGTACTGATAAAATTCGTTACAGACAAGTAGTTATAGCACAATTTTCCACCAGATAATATTATTTTAATCAGTACCGATTTCAATGTAATATTGTTTAAATTGCTTTGCTCACATGACATCACATGACGTATCCTCGAATATTATGTGTTGGTACCTATTATGCTAGCATATCATTAGTGCTAAATTTTGCATGATAATGATCTGTGCAAAATATTATGCAATATATTTGTGATTTAAGCCACGATCCACAGTCTGATCGGTTCCACACGAAACGCTGCCATTGCTTATGAAATCAGGATTGCATATATTATTATTATTTTCCATTTATTTTGGGACTCACATACATTGTGGAGATTAAAGTAAGATGGGGGATTAACACCAACCATTCAATTGTTTACATTTTGTTATTTTTATCTAATTGCTTGGCGACTGTTGGGTTAATGTAACCACTCGAAACAAAATTTCTTCAGCTACACACTAAAGAATGGGCTTATTTTAGGCTATAGAAACAATAACTTGGGAGAAATTTTGAAAAATAACCAAAATATCGACTTTTGAAAAGAAGGGAAAGTAAATTCATGTAGCCGGTCGAACCCGGGGTCTGCACATGTATCGGGTTACAGTCCCTTGAAATGGAGTGAAATTTTTTCAGTCCGATTTTAATTTTTCTTTGAAATTCGGGTAGGGGGGGGTGTGCTTAGTAGATATTAGTATAAATATTCGCGAAAAAATGGAAAATAAGGCGGTTATTGCCGAAAAAGTGAAAAAATTAAATTTTTTTTGCCTTCGAATTTTAGGGGTGTGCATTCGAAAAGGAGGGTAATCCATCGTCAAATCCTACTCCTCCGGGGCGCCGCTCCGCTCCGCTCCGCTCCGCTCTGCACCCCTACGGAGCGGATTTGACTCTGGTTACTAGGCTAAACATACGAGAAGGCGCCTCCGATCAAGAACACCGGGATCTATGCAACCGGGATGTGAGAGACCCTCGAAATAGCATTAAAAAGTATAGTTGCGGTATGGGGCAGTAAACTATTTCGTTTCACCCCCAAAAAATCGCTTAAAAACAAAAAATAACCTATGTTGCATGTACGACAGTCGGGGTGCATCTGCCGGTGCGAAATTTTCTAAGTGTAAGAGTATATCTCAGTGCGCGGACCGCCAACAGAATGGGTGAGATTCCACCCGCGCGTCAGTGAAACATGTAAAATTTACGATTTTCAAAATCGATTATTTCAAAATTTTGATAACAAATTCTCACCTAATATTTTGAGAATTTGTTATATTAACTGTGTTCTTTAGTGTGTAGCAGAAGAAATTTAGTTTCGAGTGGTTACATTAACCGTACAGTAACCAATTGCTTTAATTAATTTATTCATTTTTTTTAATATAATTATTAATAAGTATAAAATTTGAAAACTTTTTTAATTTTAAAAATTTAAAAATTTCCTGACAATGTGGCACGTTTCCAAAATTACTGTTTTTTGCATTTTAATGAATAAATTAGAAGATACAGGTTGTTTACCCAATTTAAGAAATTGTGGGTAATGTTGTTAATGTGGTTTGAATCTCACGTAGGTTTGTAATATTTCGTAAGTTAAAGAAAACACTTTGTGTAATTGGAATAAACAAATATATTGCCATGTAATCTTGTTTAATTGTAAACTTTTATTAACAAAATTACAATGACACTTATTAAAAATGCACCAGCTAGCAGATGAGACATTCAGGGTCAAAGGTGCGTTCCTATACTCAATTGCAACACTCATAAGTCAACTTACTTTAAATCTTTCTTATAAAGACTATTATATAAAGAGAATACGAAAAATTGTATATGCCTTTCTCCGTGATCCAATACTGCAATTTTGAAATTAAACGCATACGTAGCCAAGTGAAAAACAATGTAATTTATTGAACATAATAAAATTTTTAAAAATAAATACTGATTTTTATCATTAACAAATTAAATTATACAAACGGAATAATTTAATTTATAAAAACCCCAATGTTTAGCATAACCGAACTAAATAACGCAATAATTCGTCTATTTCGAATAAAGAAATTTTACGCACAAAAATTCTTACCCGGGTAGATTCGTTCTTTCGTACTCGCACTATCTCGGAGATGCTCGTGTAGCGTTGGTGTCTTCGTTTTTTGATACAGCTTCCAAAGTTGACTCGACCAAATAAGCAGAAATGACCGTTGAACAAATCTTCGATCTCGGACCGTCCAATAAATCACAGGTAAGTTGATTTTCTTCTTTTCTAACATTAATATCATTAAATTTTCATAAATTCCCATAAAATTCTCAATGGTTCCAATTTTTCTTATTTCCCTCTTGTTCCAATAACCAAATCTCCAATCTTAATTATCAAAACCGTTAAAATAATTATCCCATAAATCTCCAGAATATTTTCTTCTTCCACAGTTAGCTTGATAGTTTCAATTAAATTAACTAAATATTCAAATTAATCTTATAATTTACTCTAATAACTTAATCTCTTCGCATTATCGGCTCGCTGACTATTGACTTCAAAAACGTCTTTTCACAACCATGGACGAGACGCAACTCTCTACGTCCTAACGTCACCGTGGACGAAAACCAACTCTTCACGTCCTAACGTCACCGTGGACGTGGCTCGACTGAACTTCTTCTTCCTTTCAAAATTTTCACCAACGCTATCACTCGCGCATGCATTTCCGCGAACCGCCACATTATTCAATTTTCAAAATCCTAGACTTACAACTAATAGATTAACTTAATTTGTTATTCAATTTTCTTTGAACAAAACATTTACCAATATTTATCCTTTTCACAATTTGTTTTTATTTTTCAGGGTTAGCAGCGTATGCATCTTTTGTCTTCCTGAAGCAAAGCAGTTAGTTACATTTAAGGATCACGGCAAATCCAGATACAACTATTTAACTGACAATTTTAGTCTGAACCAATGAAAGGACCTCATGAGTGTTGCAATCTTTGAACAAATGGCCCAAAAATCATCCCTTATATGAGCAAACCATGACAACAAAACCCTCCAAAAGATCCACAAAAAGATGTGATGGCAAAAGAGTCAGATTTTTGTGGCATCTTTTAAAGAACTACCACAAATCTGCAAAAGTTACGTGAGATAAATTATTCAAACTCAAAATAAAATAAACTATTAAATAAATAAAATTTTAAATTAATTGTTTTATATCCCCATTCAACTAACTATTTACAAACTATTACTATTTACAAAACATTATCATTTTCTAAATGGTGAGATCTTAATCTTATTTACAAATCTACCAAAATATTTGTGGAATTTCATTTCATAAAAAAAAAACTTCCATTAAATAATAAAACTTCAAACAACATCATTTTCTTTCAATGTTTTAAAATGATTTGATATTCAATAGACTCTAATCTGTAAGTTCAATGACTTATCAAACTTGTGTTTGTTTACAAAATATTTGCATTCTAATGAATAATAAATTTTAATTTCACATTACAATTTGCTTCTACTTTGATGACTTGATAAATTTTTAAATCTTATTTAAGAAAACTTCTTAATCTTGTAGTATTTTAAATGACTGTAATTTATTCAAACAATAGTATTTTTCAAATTCAATTTTTCAAATCATTTTTCAATTAACTTCAATTAGCAAATCTTTATTCTATTCATGATACTTCTTAATTGGTGATAATTATTTATAGAAATCTTTTCAGCAAATTCTCAACTTCATTAGATAAATAAGACAATAATAACCCCCCACCCCTTTATTCTAATAATCATTTCAATACTTAAATTTTCCCCTTAATTTTATTCAATTCATTAACATTACTAATTAAATTTTTATCTTTCAATTATCATTATCAATATCATCTTTTCCATTTAACTTTCATATTCCCAATTAACATTTTTTTTTATCTCGTCTCTTACCTAATTAAATTCATTACTTTACTAAAAAAAAATTTATCATGTGATTCATCTCAAAAATATTTCAATTTACTATCCTTAAAATTAATATTGTATCGTCACCCATATTCTATCTACCAATTAAATTATCAATGATTGTTGTTTCTTCATTACCCTCCAGCCTCCCAATGTTTAAATCATTTGCCAATAATATCTTAATTAAATTTGAAATCATACAATTATTTTTTAAGTCATACAGTCTCATACTAATTTCCCAAATCAGAGTCGAAGTTTAAATAATTTTGTGAAATTCATTCATTTATCAATTTACCATTTTCATTGCAAATTTTTATTACTTGATTATCGTCTTAAATCTTATTATTTTAATGAATCCGAATTTTAATAGTCATTTAATTTTAAACGCATTCTTTTGAAGAGGCTCCATTTTATCAAGTAATTATTAGTTTTCATTGTAATTAAGTTTTTCTCTACTAATTTATTTATTTTAAACTTCAAACTTCCATTTCGGATATCTAAGATTGACGAGTTTTTAAATTTTCCATCTTTAAACGTAATTTTACCAAACAAAAGATTGCTTATTAATAATTTGTGTCTTTTTAAATTTTTCTGTATGATCGAGATTGACTTTTTATGTTTTAATGTTTTGTCAAATCCAGTTGTTTTAGTTTTATCTTTATTCATAATGTTTTCGGCTTCTAAATCTTTATCTTTTGTTTTGTTATATTTATCAGTTTCCTGGGCTTTAGAATGTTTAATTCTGTAAATTAATTTTACCGGAAATCGTCATCGAAACAACACTTCCCTGCGTATTTACGCGCAGGGAAATTGAATCTTACTGACTAGTCCGGTAATATTTAGTAACGCAGGTAACAATGACAATTTTCGGAATAACTATTGTTTGTAACTATGTAGTCAACAAATTGACAAACTTGATTTTAGCTCATTTTAAAAATGTTGTTCAATTAGTGTTTTAAAATTTCGATTTTTTACGATTTTCGGTAAAATTTAATACAAAATACGTCAGGAAAATGTCTCACTTTACTCGGAGCTCTAAAATACTCGGCACGAAGTGCCTCGTATTTCAACATTGCTCCTCGTCAGTAATACATCATTTTCCTGACTTTCATGTAAATAACTATTGCCTTAAGTTTCTTTATTTTGTGTCTTTTTCTATTTTTAGTTTTTCTCGTTTGAATGACGTAATATCTCGTTTTAGTTTTTTCGTTATTCTTTGTTAAATTATTTTTCACGGGTTCAACGCGATTATCTGCATTTACTATTTCGATTACTTTCTTTACATGACTTAACATTCCGTTTATCATGAGGACCCCTTCTTTGCTATTTGATTTATCTGAATCTACTATTTCCTTCATGTTTGTTACATGATTTAATATTATGTTTAATATGAGCACCCCTTCTTTGCTACATAATTTATCCGGTAATCCATTTCCATCCTCTGGTGTAAATACCTTGCATAAATCGTACATCTTATATAGCCCAAATTTTGTAAGTCCCTCAAACATTTTCATCAATTCTTCCCATAAGAGAACCGTTGCATTACCTTGTGACTTGTCCATAGTAAAATAATAAAAATTTTACGTTTAACAAATTGATCAAATCTTTACTTAGTGGCAAATGTTAATTGATATTCAATATCACCAAAACCAAATTTTCTAATCTAGCAACAAATTTTAATTTCTTGAGCAAATCTTTTATTTTTATCTTTATCTATTCAAGCAAATTTTTAATTCAGAATAAATTTTAATTTTTATCCTTTATCTTCCCAACCAAACTTTTAATTTTTGAAGCAAATTTTACATCATATTTTTATCTAATCAAATTTAACTTTTTAAATATGATTCTTTTCAATTTAAATGTCTAAACTTTAATTTTATTAATTTATCGAGAAAAATTTTATATTTTCAAAACTTTCTTTCCCCTCTAATTCAATTAAACAGAAGCAGTAGCAATTGAGATAGCCAGAGCCCCACGTTTGGTTAAGCCAATTTAAGTTGCCATGTAATCTTGTTTAATTGTAAACTGTTATTAACAAAATTACAATGACACTTATTAAAAATGCACCAGCTAGCAGATGAGACATTCAGGGTCAAAGGTGAGTTCCTACACTCAATTGCAACACTCATAAGTCAACTTACTTTAAATCTTTCTTATAAAGACTATTATATAAAGAGAATACGAAAAATTGTATATGCCTTTCTCCGTGATCCAATACTGCAATTTTGAAATTAAACGCATAAACCAAGTGAAAAACAATGTAATTTATTGAACATAATAAAATTTTTAAAAATAAATACTGATTTTTATCATTAACAAATTAAATTGTACAAACGGAATAATTTAATTTATAAAAACCCCAATGTTTAGCATAACCGAACTAAATAACGCAATAATTCGTCTATTTCGAATAAAGAAATTTTACGCACAAAAATTCTTACCCGAGTAGATTCGTTCTTTCGTACTCGCACTATCTCGGAGTTGCACGTGTAGCGTTGGTGTCTTCGTTTTTTGATACAGCTTCCAAAGTTGACTCGACCAATAAGCAGAAATGACCGTTGAACAAATCTTCGATCTCGGACCGTCCAATTAATAAATCACAGGTAAGTTGATTTTCTTCTTTTCTAACATTATTATCATTAAATTCTCATAAATTCCCATAAAATTTTCAATGGTTCCAATTTTTCTTATTTCCCTCTTGTTACAATAACCAAATCTCCAATCTTAATTATCAAAACCGTTAAAATAATTATCCCATAAATCTCCAGAATATTTTCTTCTTCCACAGTTAGCTTGATAGTTTCAATTAAATTAACTAAATATTCAAATTAATCTTATAATTTACTCTAATAACTTAATCTCTTCGCATTATCGGCTCGCTGACTATTGACTTCAAAAACGTCTTTTCACAACCATGGACGAGACGCAACTCTCTACGTCCTAACGTCACCGTGGACGAAAACCAACTCTTCACGTCCTAACGTCACCGTGGACGTGGCTCGACTGAACTTCTTCTTCCTTTCAAAATTTTCACCAACGCTATCACTCGCGCATGCATTTCCGCGAACCGCCACATTATTCAATTTTCAAAATCCTAGACTTACAACTAATAGATTAACTTAATTTGTTATTCAATTTTCTTTGTACAAAACATTTACCAATATTTATCCTTTTTACAATTTGTTTTTATTTTTCAGGGTTAGCAGCGTCGGAATGGGACGCTTCGCCGTCGCCGTTTCGCCGTCGCCGTTGCCGTTTCGCCGTCGCCGTTTTGCCGTCGCCGTTTCGCCGTCGCCGTTTCGCCGTCGCCGTTTCGCCGTCGCCGTTTCGCCGTCGCACGTTTCGCCGTCGCCGTTTCGCCGTCGCCCATTTCGCCGTCGTTAATTAAAAAATATAAATCAAAAGTTACAATTGAAGTTTTATTAAATTATTTTGATTATTTATAAAAGATTATTTTTTGTTTTTACGCGATTTTTGGGGGGTGAAACGTAATAGTTTACTGCCCCATACCGCAACTATACTTTTTAATGCTATTTCGAGGTTTTCTCACATCCCGGTTGAATTTATCCCGGTTTTCTTGATCTGTCGCGCTTCAAGTATGTTTAGCCTAGTAACCAGAGTCAAATCCGCCCTGGAGGGGTGCAGAGCGGAGCGGAGCGCTGCGGCGCCCCGTAAGGGTAGGATTTGACGATGGATTACCCTCCTTTTCGAATGCACACCCCTAAAATTGGAAACGTAATAGTTTACTGCCCCATACCGCAACTACACTTTTTAATGATATTTCGAGGTTCTCTCACATCCCGGTTGCATTTATCCCGGTTTTCTTGATCTGTCGCGCTTCAAGTATGTTTAGCCTAGTAACCAGAGTCAAATCCGCACTGGAGGGGTGCAGAGCGGAGCGGAGCGGAGCGGAGCGCAGCGGCGCCCCGTAAGGGTAGGATTTGACGATGGATTACCCTCCTTTTCGAATGCACACCCCTAAAATTGGAAGGCAAAAAAATGTAATTTTTTCACTTTTTTGGCAATACACGAGTTATTTTCCATTTTTTGATTATATTTATTACTAATATCTACTAATCACACCCCCATCTATCCGAATTTCAAAGAAAAATTCAAATCGGAGAGAAAAAATTTCACTCCATTTGAAATTTTTTGGATTATCGCAACATTTTAAGTTGGTAATAAATTTTTACTATATAAATGAAACAGCCTCATATTGTGAGTGGGTTTGAAATCCCAAAAAAAATTCCCATAGGTTAGGTTACATTTTGTTCTTCTTCTAAAACTATTAATTTTATTATAAAATTTTAATTGTAACTTTTGATTTATATTTTTTAATTAACGACGGCGAAATGGGCGACGGCGAAACGGCGACGGCGAAACGTCCTAGACCGAGCAGCGTATGCATCTTTTGTCTTCCTGAAGCAAAGCAGTTAGTTACATTTAAGGATCACGGCAAATCCAGATACAACTATTTAACTGACAATTTTAGTCTGAACCAATGAAAGGACCTCATGAGTGTTGCAATCTTTGAACAAATGGCCCAAAAATCATCCCTTATATGAGCAAACCATGACAATATATTCTTTAATGGTAAATTTAAAGTTGAAAATACATGTAAACATGAAATGTTCGTTAGCAACGTGTCAAACTTGAGTTTTATGTCTTATATCGGGGTTAAATCGCGATATAGTTATACGGAGCATAACGAAGATATAAGTTAAAATTATTTACGTTACCTATAAACGAGATATAACGTTGTTATAATTATATCAATTATAGGCGTGGTTTAAGACTGAATCGGTTTGAATTGTATAGTAGGTAACGTCACAGTTTGTAATTAATTATTTTATAGTGGTGTTGCTTCGAGCGCGGTTGTGACAGCTCGCGATTATTTCTTATAACAGCGTTATACCATAGCTATACTACCCCTGAGGTAGGTATAAGGTGACGTAGTTTTACCAGTTATAGTTATAACAGGGCTATACTACGGGGGTGCGTTCATAAATGATTACCCAATCTCCCAAGTGTGACACTGGTGCGAGAAAGTCGTTCAAAAATTAAAAGGGTGCAACCCATACCGGCGTTCAGAAATAGCTAGGTGTTTGCCCAAGAGTTACCTTTAATCGCCGCGGTCTGGACTGGAGTGTAAAGTGGGTGAACGAGCCGCGAAAGCGTATACAATCAAACAATAGATTTGTCGTGTTCTGTCAAAAACTCTTTGAACATGGAGAACGTGAATATTGGTGAATATTGTGAAAATTTTGTGAAAATATTGTGAAAATTATCACACATAATCACTTTCTACAACAGAATCAATGAAAAATTTTAAAAATGAGGTTATAGGTTATGAATTTGAAATAAACTAAAAGCACCAACACCTTGAGCCGTTCATATGAAAGCGTACAGGGTTGTCACACCATAGTCACACTCAGGCAACACCTTGTTAAATATCACCTTTACCTTGCCGTGCATTTCTGAACGCACCCCGGTTGGCTTATACACCGTTTATAGGTAGTGAAGCTTGGTATACCCGTGTTATAACCGTGATATAAAGTTATACTACGTTTATAAGTAAGGCTGATAATGTCTTGCGGAGTTCGTTTCTCCCGCCACCAAATACGACCGAGTCGCGATGTAGAACGATGCACTAAAATGATATGTTTGCGTATGCACTTCAAAATTGACAAAAATAAATGAAAATAATATATTAATTGGACTAAACACAGGTCTAATTTTGACATCGGCACCAATAAAATTTTTATGAGACCTCACACCCACATCATTTCCATCGCTAGTGCCTCATAACTCCGAACTTTTTACTTTTTTTGTATTTAATACATTTTTGGATTTGATTACTTTTTTTCACTTGATTACTTCTTAAAGGAAATATTTTTAGTCCAACTGTATCAAAAATCTTAAATTAATGTCTTAAGGCATCTTAAAATTTCTTCGAATATATTTGTATAACAAAATTGCAATTAAATATCATCTATTTAATACTGTTTTTGTTAAAATATTGTTAATGGAACATTTTTTCACGACACGTAGTAATTTTAACAGGATTAACTTATGGTGGAAATGATTATAATATATATTTTCGTTTAGATACGACATCTGAAAGGTTGGAATTTTAAGTATAGCACATCGCCGCTGTCTCAATTCTTATAAATACAAAAAATTGATATAAAATTGCATAATTTGTCTAATAGGTTTTAAGAATTATTACTTCAACATACCTTAGATAAAATATCTTGATTACAGGAGACATATAAAATATGTAACTGGAGAAGTAACAACCAAGTTATATTTTTCATTTTGAGTTTGATGTTCAAAAATTATTAAACTATAGATGGACGTTTACTGATGAAAATCGTTAGAAACATATATTTATAGCACAATTTTGTACTGATTGCAATCAGTACCGATTTCAATCTAATGTTGTTTAAATTGTTTTGTCCACTTGATATCCTTTAGAAAGAGTATCCCGGAAGAGTATTGTGTTAGGATATCATTAGTGACAATATTTTATGATCATAATCTGTGCAACAGTGTTGTTATGCAATTTAATGTTTATATTATACTTCGTGACGTGATGCGAGCCACGATCCCCAGTCTGATTGGTTCCACACGAAACGATAACATTGGTTATGAAATCAGGATTGTTTATTATTATTTCTTCTTCTTCTTCTTCTGTTGTTGGTGTTGCAGCCATGAGATCCTCCTTTTGTCTACGCTTTTTTCCCGACTATGTTTTCTTGTAGGATGCACTGAAGGAGGCGGTATCTGTTCTACGATAATTGTGCATTACGTGTCCCAGGTATTGCAATTTTCCGGTTTTAGCTGTGTCAACTACCTCCGGTTTCTCGTTCATTCTTCTGAGTTTCCCGTTATTAGTCACATGCTCTATCCATAAAACTCTTAGAATTCTCCGATGCAACCACATTTCAGAGGCCTGAAGCTTTTTCGTCGTTATCTCTGTTAGCGTCCATGCCTCGACCCCATAAAACAGCACT
This sequence comes from Podabrus alpinus, assembly GCA_932274525.1. Taxonomy (NCBI): domain Eukaryota; kingdom Metazoa; phylum Arthropoda; class Insecta; order Coleoptera; family Cantharidae; genus Podabrus; species Podabrus alpinus. Next base: position 75,994,069 of record OW026456.1, read on the forward strand.
GGAAAAACATAGCAGCGCAACATTTTGATCTTTACTTGAGCAGTCAAATTATGGTTATTAAATAGAGCGGTCATTTATGTGAACACATTTCGCGCCATCTCAATGCGTTTCTAAATTTTCAGCGAGTGGTCCCATTGTTCGTTAATAGTGGTGCCCAAATATATATAATTGTTAACCCTTTCGAAGATTTGGTTGTTTAAAATCAGTTGGCAGTTAGGGATATATGTCTTGCTGATGACCACGCACTTGGTTTTTCCCAGATTTACACCCAATCCATATTATCTACTGCTCTCCGTTAGACTGTTCATTAATTATTTTTGCAGTCCTTCCAAACTGTCTGCCAGAATCACCATACGTCAGCGTATCTAATGCTGTTTAGCTTTTGTCCATTGAGCGTGATTCCAGCTTCTAGATTGCATAGCGCTTCTCCAAATATATTGCTATGACCTCCCTTATATTAAAAGATTAGACACGTCGTTTAGTTGGGCGCCACATTCAGATAGAATGAAAAAAAAAATGCAATTGATTAAATTCGGGTGCTAAAATTTTAATCAGAGAGCTCACCAACTTGTCCCTCTTTTTTAGCTTAGTCTGAAACTCTCTCAAGGATGTGCAGGTATTAATGATTAATTAGGGATGTTGCTTATTAAGTTGAAAAGTTTGTTTTAATAATTGAAAAATATTTAATGACTTTGAGTAAAAAAATACTTAATTGTTTTTATCAGATAAACGATCCACTTCTTTATATTCTGAATGATCTTTAAAATTTTGAATACTGACCTGTAAATGTTTGATAATAATAATAAAAGATTGCATTAATTTAGGAATGATTTTTATATTCAATAATATCGCAATGCGCAAATAATCAATTTAACAAAATACACAGATATAATATCCGTCACCAGAATGTTTTACAAATAATCAAAAATGTTAAATTAAGCGATCCTTTTCCTTCTTCTGCTCTTCTAAATGCTTAAATAAATTTAAGCCTTTCCGTTATTCAAACGGGTTAAATGTTTTTATGATAATATGGTTCCTTTTGGTAAAGAGTAAAATAAAATAATAAATGTTTTGTTTCGTGAAATATTTATAAAATAGGGAAACCGAAAATGCACCTGTTACAGTCTTTTCCCAGCATCCTGTATGTAAAATGCTGAAGGCCAAAGTTAATAAAAAATAATAAACGTTTTTACAGATACCTTTGAATTTATAATCCGGACTTTTATATAAGTCTGCGCTGAAAAACACTTTCTCTTGTTAAACACTGGCGCACTATTAGACACTTCCACAATCAGATGTTGTAGTTGATATGACACACGCTGGATCTTCTCTTCAGTGGATTGACTTGTAGTTACAGTAATTATCCAAATTTAAGATTTAATTGGTGTTCTTTAAATATATTGCAAGACGGTAAGTAGTTTTAAATTACATAATCCTCGGATATTTGTGAATTGAGTTGAGTATTAACATTTTTTTTACTTTCGGAAATTTGCAACTAGGTTCGCCATCTTGATCCTCATCGACCAAATTATAGAATTGTTGGATCACGTTACAATACGACCATCGAGTTCAAACATTAAAATTCAACTAACTTTGCTTGAGCAAATTACCAATTTGAGACGATTTTAACAACTTGTGAGTCAAATTTGTTCCTTTTTGTGATTTTTATTTTAATGAAATTTTATGTAATTTCCAGAGTTGGATCCATATTTGAAGAGATTACTTATAATATGATGTTTTCCAGTCGAATTCCATCACAGTACTTGATTTGGTAACCATTCGAAGAAGTACATTTGACCATTTTCGTTATCACGTTTCACTTATCAACCTTTATTGAATTTTCACCCTTATATGTACCTTCTTACAAGTTTTTGGACATGAATTTATGATCATCATACCCAATTAGATAAAATAGAATTTTGGTTATAAACAGATTTTCATATAACAAGTTATTCAAAGAGATTTATCAATTCAAAGTTTATAAACGTAGAGGTCATGTTTTAAGATAACAAATTATGTGTAAATTTCATCATTTCTAAGATCAAGCATCTTATGAGAAGATTTTGACTTGTTCACCTTCAAATTGAATGTAGTTAGCAGGTTTTGATATAGCTTTCTCATCTTTAAAGATCTTATTAAGTTTATAATATGTGAAATAGAGTTGGATTTCTTTATCTGATAAATCTAATGTTTAAAATTAGCGTAATTTTCTTGAATATCATGATTAATTCAGTTTTGCAACTATTTGTGTTGTGTGGTGTTGTGTGGGGTCATTTTAAATCACAGCAATATGTTCAGAATAGAGATTGAACAGCAGGAGAGAGAAGATACATCCCTGTCGAATGCTTTTTCGTAGCCGCCGAAACAGGCAAACACATTGCAGTTCATATCTCTGCATTTTTGAATCAGGACTTGGACACAAAACAATGTTTCCCTCGTTCCTACTGCATCCTGAAATCCAAACTGCGTCGGTGTCACCTGTTCTCTCATAGCCTATAAATTCTTCTATGGATCATTTCCAGGAACAGTTTCAAAAACTGACTCATTAGGTTCATGGTCATTTAATCCTCGCATTTCTTTGCTCTTTGCTTCTTAGGTATCGTGATAAATTCCGATTTGAGCCATTTCTTTGGAATTTTTCCGGTATCGTATATTTGGTTATAAATTTTTGTAGCCCATTTTACTCCGTCCTCGTCAATTAATTATAAAAACTCTGTTTCATCTGTTTTATGGCTATTTCTACTTCTTGTGTTAAGATGTGTAAACCTGACTCGTCTTCCATTATGGGTAGGTCTTCATCCTCTTTCATCATCGAAATATAAGCCAACAGCTATCTCGTTGTCGTTTTAGGTTTTCTTCCAATTTATCATTTATTCACGATCCGCTGCACAAACTTTTCTCTTATATTAAGGGGGTTACCTACTGTGACCGATAATTTTTTTCGATTTTTTTTTATTACATATTTTTATAGTTTGGGGTCTTGCAAATGTGTCCAAAAAATATTAAAGTAAAATGCATCAAATTACCCGAATTATAACGGATTTTCTGTAATGGAGTTCATTATTAAAACTTTTTAAATCATGATTACATTGTAAAACGGATGTACTTTTTGTATTTTGTACTTTATACAAAATATACAAAAATATATTTAACAAATATAAGTTGTAGCTATTTGTAATTGTCTTTAGGAGTCCAAAAACAAAATTTTTTAAAAAATTGTTAAAAAAGAAGATTATTAAAAAACGACCTGTTAGTCTACCCTTAAAATCGAATTGGTTGTGAAAAAGGAGCTTAAAAGTTTTTTCTTACAAATAGAAACCCCCAGGAACATCTGGGGTTGTTAGCTAGTTTACTGCTATGTTTTTTATGGGTACAGTTACTATACAAGGTCTTCAACTGACACATTTCTTACACAATCAAATAATGTTAGGTACAAAATCCCTAAAATTGTTTGTTTATTTAATCTATTTTGACTAATTTATTATGCTAATTTTTATTTTAAAAGTTTTCACAATAAACTACTTTCAGTAAAACCTGAAAAAATAATATGAGTTACAAAAATATGTTTGTTCTTTAATAAAAAAAAAAGTTTTGGTAGGAAAATTTCAGTGACTTTTGAGCTCCTAAAAAATACACGTCTATTTGTAAATAAAGACGGGATCAAAACCGAGGTATTCGTACATAGTATATTATGTAAAAATCGGCGAGAAGGCCAAAATTTACGCATATAAGAGAGACGGCGAGCGCATCATACTGTCTAATCACAGAGCGTCTTACTATTCTAAAGAGGCGAGAACTGCCACAAAAGAAGAAATAAGTGCCGAATTTCACTTCTTCGAAGCCAAAGAATGTATTCTGTATGATGGCCCTAGTATACGCGATTAAGGGTAGGTTATGAATATCAACCACTATCCACCCGGTCTAGGACTATTGGGCGCGACCGATTGGGCGCGGAGACAACCGGGTGCCAGAACAACCGGGCGCAAAGACTATTGGGCGCAAAGACTATTGGGCGCAAATACAATTGGGCGCGAGGTAAAATTTATCCATTACGTATTAATTATTATAACTGATTAGGGGTCGTCCATAAATGACGTCACTCAATTTTAAGCAATTTTTAACTCCCCCCCCATCGTCACACTTCGTCACACAAACCGAGACCCCTCTCCAAATATTACGTCACATATCCCCTCCAAATTGTTCAAATTCCTATAATCCAAAGAAACTTTACTTTACTACAATAAAAAGAAACTTTACTAAACTTAAAAATTAACAAAAGGCCATTAGGGTCATTCCATCTCAAATCAACTGAAGAATTTACTCCACCCCCACCAAATTTGACGAAACTTGGTACACACCATCTTAGTAAGAAATAAAAAATACTATTTTAAGCATTTGTTCATAAAGGCATTTGTTTCCTTGTTTTGGTCCTTCAAAAAATCAAAAACTTGGTATGTAGACTTGTAGGAAAACGACTGTAACTTCATCCACAGTGGTCTAAATTTAAAAATAAAAAATGTTCTGGAAGGGTAAATGAACGCCCTATTCAAATATTCAACAACATTTTATTTTTTCAACCCTTAACTGGATTAATTTTCTAATATTAGCCCTATTTAAACCCCTATTTGGACCCCCTTCTGCAATAGGGAACCAACCAACAGTAACACCATTCTGAGTAATCGGCGTTGAAAGGTTTCAGTATATTTTCTAATTATTATTTATGCATCAAATAAAAGAAATCTAATAATATTTTAATTTATTTAATGAAAGTTTTATACACACTATAATATGGTCCATTAAAATTTTTTAATTTTTCAAAATTTCAGGAAAAAATGCACTTGGTTCCTTTTTGCTTACACGAACTAGGAACAAAATGATTTTTCTAAAAAACAGAAACATACTAATATCTATTATACTAATCAAAGCTAATATTAAAAAATATTGACAAATTAATGTTATTAGATTTATTAACAAATAACCTATAAATGGGAATTATTACTTGTTGAAATATAATAAAATAATTATTTTAAAAGTTAATCAAGTAGAATGACATACCTAAATGTATAAAAAAATTTCTGATCTTCAATATTTAGGTATGTCATTCTACTTGATTAACTTTTAAAATAATTATTTTATTAACAAATAACCATATAAAATTCATATTCATATTATACAAATTCATATTAAACAAATTTTTAATCTTGTTCTTGTTCAAAATCTAATGCCCCTTTATAACCATCAATATCTTCTTCAATGTTTTCGTCTCCAATCAAGTTTATGTAGAATTATTTATATATTTTACAAAGTAAGGGGGTAGAAAAGCTTTGACCAATCACAATAATTTCAGCCAGCCTTCTTCAAATGAATCACACCAATATGATTTAAATAAAATCTGTTTTTCTATTAGAAAAATTTGGTTCCCAAGTAATAAACTACATGTGGTAGTCAATAAAAGAAAAAGTCTAGGCATAAGCTGTAAATGAAATCTACCTCATTTATTTGACTAAATTGAATATTTAAAACTTTTATGACACAAAACTTGTAGGGTATGAAAATATAATAATTACTAGGTATTTAGTATACCTATTTAGTATAACCCTGCAAGAGATTTTCAAATTGGCATGTTTTAACAAGAGCAGGAAACGGTAATATTGTAAAGAAATAAATGTTTAATAAAACTCAGAGATTAAGAAAAATGTGGTGCACTGTGAATTTAAAGTTTTATGACTTAAGTGTCACCTACCAATAAATAGTTGCCGAAGCAATAATTCAGTAGAAATTAAATAACTGATATAAAATGTTCGCAAAACGGATCCAAATAGCTTTGGTTCTTGTTGAAAAATGAATGAAAGGTTTAATATTACTGCAATACAGATCCAATGAGCGTTGGGTTTCTATTGTAGAAAGTCATCTAGCAAAACACATATTTTTAGTTGGTTCCCATGCTCAATAAATGCCTTTAAAATGGATTTATATTCTGGTTCTCTTTTGTATAATGGAAAGCATCAAAATGTGATTTTAAAGGCGTGCTTAACTCATTTTTATCGAAAATGTCGGTTGGTTCCTTATTGCAGAAGGGGGTCCATTTATAAAACGGTCTTTTTATTTTGTTCATTTTTTAACTTTTTTTTTGTGCAATTCTGCTGAGCATGCATACCCAATTTGATCATGGGATGAGCATGGGTTCGGTTACTAAAAATAAATTAAGTGTAGCGAGAAACAGACAAAAATCAGTTTTTCGCCGATTTCTCAAGTTTCTTTGAACTTTATGACAAAATAGTTTAATATAAAATTAAAGATAATAAAATTCTCTACAAAAAAACTTCTATACATATTTTTCGTCAGATTCGTATTAACATAGTAATAACCGCTCAAAGTATAGCTAAGTTGCGCGATCACCGCTTTAGTTATTTAAAATGATCGGAATCGATTTTCAATTAATTGTATAGATTTTCATCATAAATATTTATTATCTGAATGTAAGTTTACCACATCATCTATAATTTTGATAAAAATTTTAGCATTATACAACACAGCAGCTAAATCAAAAATACATTATTTGATTTCTTTTGAGAACTTAATTTGTTTGCATGTTAATGCCAGCTAAATGTGACATTTTTCAGTTTACACCCTCAAACATCAGGGTGTATAACTTTGGAACTAATAAACATAGTGCGCTGATTTATTTTCAACAAACTTATTAGTTTAGATTGCCGGAACAAATATATTTTTAAGTGTTAGTTTTACACCCCCCCCCCAAACGGGTCTATTTTTCCCCTAAAAATTAATATATCTTGTTAGGACTAATAATAATACTCGACATTTATGTCGAGTATTTCAAATACAAAATACAGTATTTCAAATACAATTAAAATACATTTAAAATACAAAATACATTTCAATTACAATTTCTAAAGCGTCATTATTAGAAGGAATAAACATTTTAAAAACATTTTCTTTAAATTTTTAATTATAATTTTTTTATTGCCTAAATAAACATTTCCAGATTTAGTTTATAATTTACAAAATTGTTATAATATGTAAATAATAGTTTTATAAATTTTTCCTCGCGCCCAATTGTATTTGCGCCCAATTGTATTTGCGCCCAATAGTCTTTGCGCCCAATTGTCTTTACGGCCGGTTGTCTCCGCGCCTAATCGGACGCGCCCAATCGGTGGCGCCCAATCGGTCGCGCCCAATAGTCCGTTACCGACTATCCAGCTCATTACAGCACGAAAAAGTTTAAAACGATTTATCTCAAAACTACATTTGTCTAGTCGGGCGCACATTTTCCAAACAAACTACTTGGCGGACTAACTTGATTTTTTTAAGCATTTAGAATATATTTCAGGCTCCAGTCAGAACTTTCAATATCCAAAATATATTTAAAATTACCATTTTGCAGGCCGTGAAATGTAAATTTATTTCAGATAACTGGATCGGTCGGAAACGATGCGCCCGATTGGCGCGTCATTTAGAAACATGAGTTACGCGTCGATCTGTACCGTGTACAATTTTAAATAAAAAGATTTACAAAAATGTTAGGTGTTAGTTTAAATGTGAATAAATAAGTATCCTAAATTTTTGCTCAATAGCTGTAACACTTTTCTCAAATGTAATTCCTAAAAATCAGCTTGAAAACGACTGTTCACAGTTTACTGCCCTGCTAAGACAAGAGGTCCTATCTGCAAGTTTTGTATTTTTCACTTTATGGCATATATGTAATACTTGACATGTTTTCCATCGTTGTACTAAGTTAGAATGTCCTCTCTTAACTCTAACATATAAATATACGCCTAAAATTATTGTCCTATGTGAAAAATATCCATTAGTGCTATATCAAAATGTCCCATTTGTCCTAATTATCTCTAAACTCTTAATTTGTAGATAGGACCTCTTGTCTTAGCAGGGCAGAGTAGGTAACCCCATTAATACGTCTTATTCTAATGTACATTTATAATTTTAGATACATTTTAAATTTACAATAATTTTGGAAGATATTTCATCGAGCTGTTTCTGTAGGAGCAACAATGACAAAATCCTTTTTATCTCGTGTTTTGATGTTCCCTTCAAACATGGCTCATTTGAAGGAAAAAGGAATTAAATTACGTTTAAATTATATTAAATTAAGTTCAACTTCAATTTAGGAAGTAATTTAGTAGAAATCACCGCCTTGTTTGCTGTGTTTGGTAATTTTGAAAATGTATTGAATGTAATTTGAGGAGTCTGTTGATGTTTAAAGTGTCCTTTAATTATTGTTAATGTGTAAATCGGCATTGAAGATTTAAATATTATTGCAATATCAATAATAAAACACAAATCATAATTTGTGTGTTAATTTTTTTGATTCCAAACTGCTAAAACTAGGAATTCTTAAACAAGATAATTTTATTAAAGCATTGTATTGGGAAGGATCTAAGTTTGCAGTCGTATTTGCCTTGACGTCACCATAGGGATATGAGATTAAGATCGCAGCGCCGCTGGGTAAAAATGTGAACTACACTACTGTACATGGGTGTTTTAACAGCTAGTATATTCTTTGTTAATAGCCGCGCTGATGTTCCGTTGTATTTTACGTGTTTTTTATTCCCTTTTCCAAGTGAACTTGTTATTTTGTTAAATTACGGTTAGTGTTGTTTAGTAGTTCATCTTCCTGCAGTTAAATAATATAATATACGGTTAGGTGAGTTTTATTGTTAGATTAATTTTTGAGGTTAATTTTTAAAATTTGCAGATATGTCGGATTCTTACGAATTAAGATTAAGTCTTCTTGACTATCTCAAATATTTACAGGGGTCTGAAACATCTAGATGTGTTTATGAAGGCGAATCAGTTTTAAACGCAGGGCATGTTGTTTTATGTGGTAAAACATTATTAGAAGCGAAGCAGAACAAAATAAATATCAGCTGTTCTACTTATATGTAATAGGTGTGTAACATTCCATAAATTTTGTTCAAGTTTATGTAGTTTTGCGTTTTAGGAACGATTTATTAAAAATGTAGGTGATTTCATCTACCGATGTAAAATGTAGTAGTATAGCTATGAGACTTTTGGAACAATAGAATCTATTGTTATGCGCATTTTGCTACTGCGCATGCCCCAAGCACCCAAAAGAAGCCCCCGGGTGCATGGTACCCAAGAGGAGCCCCTTGGTGTCGATGACTTTTGTTTACATAAGCACGGGTGACATCATGTTTACATAAACATGGTCGTTATTATGTTTATATTATAAGAGGTGATATCATATGATGATATCATGTTTACATAAGCAAGAAGGTAAAAGAATCGAACACGTGTCAAGGTCAAATGACGTCAGAGGGATTTCGGCGCACTTCCGGTCGTCTTTTCCCCGGGTACCGCGAGGGGGCGCACTTCCCCTTCCGACCGGCTCGGCTCGCGGGGGGCGGCGGGGGATTATAAGTTTTAAATACCCAAAGCGCATCGTACATCAATTTATTAATACAGTTGTTTTGTTGTGGTTGTTAGAAGCACTTTTAAAAAGTAAGTTTAATTTTATATTATGTATTTTAAGAATTGTTTATTTTATTCTTTTATTTAATAGTGTCATCATCCTATGGTCATGGCCCAAAAAACGCAAAGGAAATTCGTTTTATTTACCAAAATTCATTTGGGTTAAATAATTCAAAAAGTAAATATATAACAATAGGTATAGATATTAACAACGGATTTAAACCTGCAGTAAAAATCGGATCTCGTAATGGTATCGAGTTGTTATTAACTCGAACTGAATGGAACAATATAATTTTATATCGAGAAAAAATTTATGAATACTTCGAAAGCGATATTTTAAATACGATATATTTACCTAATTTACAAATTAAGGGTGAAACATACAATAAGATGAGATTGATAAAAATGGAAAATTACTACAATGAATTTATATGTATTACAAAAGAAACTTTCCACAACCTCTTTTTGTTAAATGAAATAGTGAATTCGAGATTGAATATTTTGGAAAATTTGGAATTACAACATTTTTTTACAAGTTGTTTGTCCTCAAGTATTAGAATCGGAGGAGGTGATCACTTTGAAAATTTTCAAAGTTTGATTAAACAGGAAAGCATAGTTAAAACACAAAATGGCTATTGTTTGTTAGAAATGCTAACAATGTACCCTGAAACTGTGAAAAAAGCATTTGAAGAACACTCTTATATTTAAAAATGTAATAAAAATTGATATGTAAAAAAAGAAATTATTTAGAAATACCATGTATATTTTCTATATAAATTAAAAACTTATTTGATGTGATTTAAATTATTTTAATATCGAAATGTATGACCTTGTTTTCATTAAAAAGCATTAAATATAGAAATGTGTTTATTTTGAAAAAGACACGCGTACTGCTTAATTAGTAAAAATTTATAAAACTAAATCTTCTCATATTAATTTGTTAGTTGAATGTTGTAATTCTTGTTGATAACAAGTGCTATTAGTGTTTCTTAAAAAAAGTTTTTGAATAATAATAAATGATGGCAGATGAAGTTATGAATACGTCGCGTCGCATAAGAGAAATAATGCAAAATGCATTATTGCTAATTTCGAATAATCCTGATGAGATAAAAAAATGGTTAAATTTATCTACAAAAAACATAAAAATTTTAAATAAAGCATTAAATAAATGTGAATTAAATATAGGTGAAAAAAGACATTTGGAGTCCACTATTGGAATTTTAAAAGGTGAGTCAATATAAAATTTTAATTTCTTATTAAATTAAAAAATAGGTAATTTTTATATAATATAAAAAATTTTAATGTCGAACATGAAAAATATTTCTTATTAAATTTATAGTAAACAGTGTTTATTTATTTAACTAATTGATCGCTTCATATTTTTATTTTGTTTATTCGAATCATTGTATATATAAAATTTTAATTCCAAATTTGAAAAATATTTCTTATTAAATTATAAATTAGGTCATTTTTAATTGTAAATACGCACATTACATATAAAAACTTGAAAAAATATTTCTTATTAAATTTAATGTATATTTATTTATTTATTTAAGTAATTGATTCATTTATTTTGTTTATTCAAACATGCTAATTGATTGAGTAATTATAGAATTCGATACCATAGCCGTACTAAAAATAATTTATTTTTGAAGCCATAGGCGTAGGTAAAAATAATTTATAAGGAATAACCATGATAATTTTTATTCATTTAAAAACTTCAGTAGTTATTTTGTTTTTGGCATTACATTTTTTAGTCATACTAGGTTAATTTTTATTTTGTGTTGTAACATTCGAAAACTATTTTAGGTTATCAGACCAAGATTAAAAATATACGACATCGTGGAGCCGGAATTAACAGCGATAAAAAGCGCGGTGATCGTGTGCGTTGGGAAGACGTTCAATCGGCCTTCAAAGGACGGGTTAGGACGGGGGTGGTTATCAACCTCAAACACAAGGACCCCCAAGCCTTCCTAGAGGATGCACGATTCCTAGTTGCAATTCGAGTGAAGAAACTTTTAAAAAAGCATAACATGCTCAAAATTAATGTGGACTTTGGATGTAGTTATACAAAAGCAGGACTCGAGGAAGTAGACGTGAAACACTTTAAGTAAAAACTTTATAAATTTTATATAACTTTTTTTTAAAATAATTATATTTCAGCACCCGAAACAGCGTAATCGATGGCGCTACGGATTTAAAAAGGTGGTGGGAGGAGCACGTTCGAGCAGCCGTGATGACCCAAATGGAAGAGTTCCAATTCCGGGACAGCGGCTGGACCCTCGATGCGGTAGTAAATTTAGCAGTAAACATCAACAAATACGAACCTCTGAGGGGGTCCTCCTATATTCCGCTACCTGAAAATATTCAAGCCAAGAAAGCGTGCGTCAATGTGCAAAATGAGGACAACGCGTGCTTTTATTGGTCCATTGTATCGGCATTGCACCCTGCTTCAAGGAACTCTCATAGAGTGTCGTCCTACCCCCATTACTCTGAAGTTTTAAACTTGGACGGTTTAGAGCTCCCCATGACGCTTAGACAGGTTAGTAAATTCGAGAAATTAAACGACATCTCCGTCAACGTCTACGTCTTGGAAAAATCCGGTAACCATCATCGCGTCCTACCAGTCCTCTTGACAAAAAACAAACGAAATCGTCACGTAAATTTGTTAATGGTGCAGTCCTCCTATAAGAAACCTACAGATGATACTCCCGTAAGCTACCATTTCTGCTGGGTTAAAAATCTCAGCAGACTTGTTAAGAAACAAGCGACTTCACATAAAACATGTATTCATATTTGTGAGAGATGCATGCAATACTTTTATACGGAAGAAAAATTGCAAAGACATGAGGAGGATTGTATCGGTACGAATGAGTGTAGGGTGACGATGCCTGCCAAGGGGGAAGTGGTAAAGTTTAAAAACTATAATAATAAAGAACGGGTACCGTTTGTAATTTATATGGACATTGAAAGTTTGCTTAAACCCGTGGACAAAAAACGTGGTGAAAAGACAACGGTATATCAGGAACATGAGGCCTTCAGCCTTGGCTACTATTTTAAATGCGAGTACGACCAGAGCCTTTCTTATTACAAAAGTTACCGCGGATTGGAGTGTGCGAAATGGTTCGCTTGCGAGTTAAGACAGATTGCCGAGGATGTAGAGCCTGTTTATTGGGCGATGCAGCCGATGAAATTAACATTACAGGAAGAGCACGATTTTCAACAAGCCTCAAACTGCCATATTTGCAATAAACCGTTTTCTGAAAAAAACTTTAAAGTTCGCGATCATAATCATATTACAGGCGATTTTCGTGGGGCAGCACACAATTCTTGTAATTTAAATTACAAAGACCGCAAATCTATACCGGTAATTTGTCATAATTTAAGCGGCTACGACGCACACTTTATCATAAAGAATATAGCACAAGAAATTGAAGGATCAATATTTATTCTTCCCGTAAACAAGGATAGATATATATCTTTCACTAAATCGCTTGAAGGTTCGGCAATTAAATTTAAATTTATAGATTCGTTCAGATTTATGCCATATGCTCTAGACCAATTGGTCTCGTATTTAGACGATTTGAAGATCGTTAGGAGCGAATACCCGGACGAGCGACAATTAAAATTGTTGAGACGTAAGGGTGTTTTCCCCTACGATTACGTTCAATGTAGAGCAAATTTAGAAGAGTTAAAATTACCCGAAAAATCAGATTTTTATAGTAAATTACGCGAAGAGGCAATATCCGACGAAGATTATAATCATGCGCAGAAAGTCTGGACCGAGTTCGCAATCACAACTTTGGGGGAGTACTCGGACTTGTACTTAAAAACCGATGTGTTGTTGTTGGCGGATGTATTTGAAAATTTTAGGGATACTTGTTATAAAATCTACGGTTTAGACGCGGCCCACTACATCACCGCGCCTTCGCTCACTTGGGATAGCATGCTTAAATATACCAATGTAGAATTGGATTTGCTAACGGAGATTGACATGTTAATGTTCGTTGAGCGAGGAATTCGCGGAGGTATATCGCAGTGCTCCAACAGGTTTGCTAGGGCAAATAACCATCACATGTCCGAATACGATCCGCGCAAAGAGAGCGTTTATATTCAGTATCTCGATGTGAATAATTTATACGGATTTGCAATGTCCCAAGCTCTCCCTTCAGGAGGCTTCAAGTGGTGTAGAGATTTGAATATAGACGTTACCACAATACCCGACGATTATCAAAAGGGGTACATCTTAGAAGTAGATTTACAATACCCCCAAGATCTTCACGACCTCCACAATGACTTACCTTTTTGTCCCGAACAAATGATTCCTCCGGGGTCGAAAACTCAAAAATTACTTACCACCTTATATGACAAAGATAAATATATAATTCATTACCGAGCATTAAAACAAGCTTTACATCACGGTATTAAAATTAAAAAAATTCATCGAGTCTTGGAATTTAATCAATCCGCGTGGTTGAAACCGTACATCGACTTGAACACCTCGATGAGGACCAAGGCTCGAAACGAATTTGAAAAGACTTTCTACAAATTAATGAACAATTCTGTTTTTGGAAAGACAATGGAAAATTTAAGGAACCGAAAGACCGTAAAACTGATAACTAAATGGGACGGTCGGTATAGCGCCAAAGTTTTGATTGCGAAGCCCAATTTTCATAGTAGGGTAATTCTCGACGAGGATTGTGTCATTATAGAAATGACTACTATGGAAATTGTGATGAACAAACCCTTGTACGTAGTGCTGTGTGTTAAAATGAATAAGAAAGGCTCCCGATGCTAAAATGAATCACATATTCGAAACAAGCACAAAATTCTAAGTCGAAAGACACTTTAAAAATTTGCTCTACGAGAAATTTTTATTTTTCAAAATTTCAATTTTCTAAATTTATTTGAGTCTCTCAGGATGAATGAAACATGACAAAGATTGCTAAATCTAAATAAACTGATGATTGTCACATCAGAGATGAAACAAAAAACTTAATTAGCTCAAAATTTGTAAAAATGTATTAATCATGATAACCTAGAAAATTTAAGAATTTGTAAACCAATTTACTCTGCAAATAACATTCTCTGTAAAAATGTAAGCATATCAAAAATTATGTAATTGTTTCATGCATTTAATGTGTATATTTTCAAAGGATAAATTAACAAATTAGTTAATAAGGGTCAAATTTGTGTAACGCCTTGCAAACAACCGAGAGGGACGAGAATGAGTCAAGAAAGAATCCAAAAATTGATGGAAATGCGATATACCAATCAAACTGCTCGGGAAGATGTTCCAAAGGAAATCGAGGTTGATGCAGAAGAAAAATCTAGAATAAAAATAATTTATTAGAGAGAAATAAATTCAAAAATACATGGATTTGACTCACAAAATTCAAACAAGAATACCAATTGTATCGACTTTCAATCAAAAATCAGTTGACCTAGGGTAACTCAGCCGTGTGCACGCATTTTTCGATGCTCTCCGAAAAATATTATTTACCAGAATTTGGAGGTTAACCAAATTCATTTGACTTCGGAGAGGTTAGAAAGTTTCGTTTGTCCAACGTCGATTCTAAAAATAGATGTCAAGGACATAAACAAATGCAATGGAAATGTAATAAATTTATAAAAATTTATTCATATAAAAACTTTCTGGATAACAATAAAATTATTGCAAATTAATGGAACAACTTACCTCAATATTTTTGGAGATTCTCAATAGGAAGGATGCAAATTCGAGCACAAATTTCAGCACTACTTAATGTAAAATACCGCTTCAAACGACACCAATCATAAGTGATGACCGGTGGAATAAAGTTGAATCTTTGCAAGTAAAGATTAAGGCAGGGCGCACACACAAACAGCGAATAAATGATATCCTTTTTTGAAAATAAAAACTGCGATATGTTCAGGAGGCAGGTACAGTGAATTTATGATTTCTATGATTTGTTAAAATTTTGCCTTCAGCGTGTTAATAATAGGATTTGAGGAAAAGACTTCTAACAGAGTGTATTCTTTGATACCCTGAGTGATAAGTTAAATATAATCAAAAGTTTTTCAAAAATATTTTTAGCTTTAAAATAAGCAACAAATTTAAATTTATAAACATTTAAGCCCGCTAATGTAAAGCGAGAGTCTTGATTGGCTTAATAATCAAGCAACTTGGGATGAAGAGAGGAAACCTCTTTGTTTCGAACAATTATTTGTATTAATTTTAAAAATTTAAAAGGTTTATTCACCTTGGATTTGTAATCCAAGATTTATTTGGTATTAATGTTCTTTCATGAAAGACAGTTTGATAATTTTTCCTTTCTTTACTATAATAAAATTTGTATGGGAGTTGATGAAAGTTTTTTATTTCTTTTTTATTCAAAAAAGGAAAGCAAAGTTAAACATCCCGAGAGAGCCAATTAACATCTTTTACATCGACTCTAAATTTTGATTCATTAGGGACCCACACCTTGAATGACTCATTACCGGGAGTTTAGTAAGAAGGGGCAGTAATGTGTGTACCTTCCTGTGCCCAGCATTTATAGGCAGGAGGACATAGCATCTTTTGGCAGCCTGGCAACGTGGGGCATCGAAATCACGATAGGGGTAGTTTTGATAAAAATTTAAGGGTAAAAATCTTAAAAATTATTTTTGTTTGTGAAAATAAAACAACATTTTGATTATTATAATAATTAATTCTTTATTGACAGGTTTTGTACTTAAACATTTTCTATTTACAAATTTCTTTGATTCTTATTTACAATAATAACATTTTATAAATTGAATTCATCATGTCACATAAAAAGCAAGAGAAACCAATTGTTGAAGAAAGAGAAGCAGAAATAAAAACAACTATTGAAGACTCTTTAACTTCAAAACTAAAAGAATCCCTGGAAATTGAATCTGCACAAGAAGATATCCCAGAAACAAGTGAAGAAGCTAAACTTGATTCGCAACAAAATCTTCAACAAAGCCATTTTGACATGCAAGCACTGATGGATCAATTTCAAAAATTAAACAACAAAATAGAAACTGGAAATCAAGAGTTGAAAACACAATTAAACAACAAAATAGAAAATGGAAATCAAGAACTGAAAACACACATTAAAGAAGAAATTGCTGCTATCGATACAAAAATTGAGTTAAAAATTGAAAAGATACACAAGGAGCTGAATGACAAGATAAATGAACACGATGGAAGAATTACTGTCACGGAAACTGATGTAGAAGACTTAAAATCTAGCATGGGTCGATTAAAACAAGAAACTGATCAAAAAATTGGGCAACACTACACTGCAACGCTGGAAAAAATTGAATGCAATAAAGAAAAAATAAACACCATGGAAAATAACATTCAAAGAGAAATTTATGCTTGTGACAGAAAAATTAATGAAGTGGACACGAAAGTAGTTGACATACAAAGCAGTATGGAAGAAATAAAATTAAATAATGAAAGTTTACTCAACAGCACTGGTTTCCCACTAAGTTTAAATGAAATCACATGGCAATCTACAGGTGAAAAACCAATAAAATTCTTTTCAGACAGCAGTATAAACCCCAAGCAGTTCATTAAGTACGCGAGAAGAGCAACCACACACATAAGAGATTCTGATAAGTTAAAAAATTTTATTTGCAATTTAATGGGTGGAAACACAAGAGAATGGTTTGGCATTATTCAAGATGCATTCAAAAACTTTGATCAATTTGAAGAGCTATTTTTAAGAAGATTTTGGGATCAACAAGCCCAAGAAAAAGTGAGAAGACAACTCATGACGGGAAAATTTAATGGTTCCGAAAATAGAAATGAATATGCTGAGAAAATTATAAACAAAGTTTCCCAACTTGAACCGCCAATCGTTGAATCGGACATCATTCGTTACTTAGCAAATCATTTCAACGTTGACATCAGAAATCGTGTAACGGTGGAAAACATCACGAAAATTACAGAATTTTCGAATCTCTTAAGACGTTTTGACAGTTATTATGTGACATCCAAAACGTACAACGGTAATCTCAACAACCACTTCAACAATCTCTCGCAAAACTTCTACGAAAACAGTGAAAATCGTGAAAACCATTACAATCAAAATCGCAGTGTACATTTCAGAAACAATTTTAATAATAATCGTGATACAAATAGAGACAATTTCACCAATAATAATAATCAAAGAAACCATTTCACAAATAATAATAATACAAGAGACAATTTTACAAATAATAATTCTAGGCGTGTAAATAACATAAATCGTAGCAATGATAGGAATTATTCGCACACACATCAAAATAGAAATAACAATCATCGCAGCTACCACTTCAACAATTCAAGAAGGCAATATAGTGATTATGATGCGAGACCGCAATACAATGGGGTGAACCGTGAAAACAATCGTCTCAACCATGATGATCGTAGAGAAAGAAGAACGCGTAGCCGAAGCAATTCTCCAAACAACAGATCATCACAGCAGATCAACAATATTGCATCAACTACAACATTGGAAGAAGAATCGACAATTCAACCCAATGTAGAAAATTTTCAGTAAAAGACAGCCAAATTGATCTACAGGTGAATTCTTATCAGCATCCAAAGGAATTCATCCTGGCAGAAGACAACACAAAAATGGATACAACAAATGAGCATGATTTACCGTATATTGAGATGACAATAAATGATGTAAAAATCATAAGTTTAATAGATACTGGAGCAGAAGTATCAATATTGAATCAGGAAGTAATTGAGAAGAATAAAAAACTATTTGAAGGCAAAATAATAAAAACCAAAAGCGTTAATTTAGTAGCAGCAAACAAAAAGAAATTCTCGATGGCTAACCAAAGCATTTTTACTGAAATAAAGATAGGAAAAACAATCATAAGTGATACGATTTTAATCTTGAAAGACATAACGATGCAATGCATAATAGGTTTTGATCTCATAGAAAAATTTAAAATGATAATAAATGCTGAAAATAGAACAATAAAAATTTCTGAAGAAGTGATCCCATGGACAAATACAGGAGGAAGGGAGGAGTATGTTGAAGATATAAATTTGTTAATTGGCGATGAACGCGTTAACAACATAAATTATATTGAAAAGTTTCAAGAAGATTCAAACGATAATTATGAGTTGAATAAAAATTTTGAAATTAATGAAATTATTTGTCCGATCAAAAACAGAAATAAAGTTCTAGAAATTTTAAGTCAACATTTAAATTTGACAAACGATCAAGCCAGCTTCGCTAAAAATTATGTGCATGAACTCCACATAATGGAAAACAAGCTATTTAAATGCAAAAATTATCCTATTCCGTTTGCATACAAAAAGCAAGTTAATCAAGAAATAAAAAAAATGATCCAGGATGGTATCATAAAGAAATCACCCACTTCCTATCTCAACCCATTGGTAATAGTCAAAAAGAAAGACAATAGTCTACGCCTTTGTTTAGATGCAAGATCACTTAACGCAATAACCAAACCACAATTTGAGATGCCTGAAAACATAGAATCGCTCTTATCAAGAATTGGTAACGCGAGAATTTTCACGAAGTTAGATCTCAAAAACTCTTTTTGGTTAATCAAATTACATCCGAACTCTCAAAAATACACTGGTTTATCCATTGACGGAAACACGTATACATTTTTAGTTGTACCTTTTGGTCTGTCAACATCAACATCAGCTTTGGTGCACGCAATTCAAGCAATATTGAACAAATACAATAATTTCTCAGGACATTATGTAGACGACATAATCATTTTTAGTCATTCCGAAGAACAACACTATCTACACTTGAAAACAATCATAGAAGCTCTAGATGAAGCAGGATTAAAATTGAATCTTGACAAGTGTGAATTTTTTCAAAAATCAATCAATTATTTAGGCTATGTAATTTCTGATCAAGGAATAAGAGTTGATCAAGAAAAACTTTTACAAATTAAAAATTATCCAAGGCCTCACAACATAAAAACTTTAAGAGCATATCTAGGTCTTATGAATTATTACAAGAGATTTGTACCAAACTATTCTTATCTAACAATAGTATTGCTTCAATTATTAAAGAAGAACACGAAATGGGAATGGTCGACGGATAAAGAAAACGCTTTCATCCAAATGAAAGAAGCTCTATACGACAATGTAAGATTGATACATCCGGATTTTAGTAAGAAGTTCATCTTAAAGACAGACGCTAGTAATTTTGCGATTGCAGGAGCATTAGTCCAAATGCATGATGATATAGAGGTACCAATCAATTTTATCTCAAGAACTTTGAGAAAATCAGAGATTAACTACTCCACGTCAGAAAAAGAAATGCTTGCAATAGTTTATGCGTTGACCAAACTAAAATTTTATTTAATAGGAAGTCGATTTGAAATACACACGGATCACTCGGCACTTACATTTCTAATGGGCACGAAATTTTCCAATAACCGAATATACAGATGGGCTTTGTTGATACAAGAATTTTCATTTGACGTGATATACATAAAAGGCAAAGACAATGTCATAGCTGATGCTCTGAGCAGAAAAGATAACCCAAAATCAGACACAAAAGAATTTTTAATAGCATTAAACAGACTGCACACTGATGAAAAACCATTCACAGAACAAGAAGTTAGGATGGCACAACAAAATCCATGTTTCGAAATTTTAAAACTAAAACTCAATCATAGAGATCCACGTACAATGCAGTCATTCAAATACAAAAATGGGGTAATCATAAAAATCATTCGAGGCATAGAATTATATATCATAGATGAACCAACCACAATACTGATATGTGAAGCTCTACACAATCAATACGGGCATCTTGGAATACGCAAATCATGGATGTTATTTCGCGAAAATTACTTTAGTGCTAAAGACTTAAAAATCATAAAAAGAACCATTAATAAGTGTAAATTATGTCTCCTAGCAAAATATAAAAACTATCACAACGAAAATATCATTAAGAGTGTTAAACTACAATACCCAGGTGAATTAATATCAATAGACTACATAGGAAATCTCATACCGAGCAACAAATTTAAAAATATCTTCGTCATCGTAGATGCATTCACGAAATATGTGAAATTATATCCCACTTATGCGTACACTACTGACATTTCGATAAACAAACTAGAATTATTTAGCAATCAAGTAATAAAACCATCACGCATATTAGCTGATAATGCCACATATTTTGTAAACGATCGGTTCAAACAACATTTTCAACAGCAAGGCATTAAAGTTACATACTGCTCTATCAGGCATCCGCAAGGAAACATGTGTGAGCGTTACATACAAGAAACAATAAAATTTCTAAGGATACTGGTTCACCAAAATCATCGATCTTGGCACAATAAGCTTGAGATGGTAGAAAACTACATCAATCACACACCCAGCACGACGACCGAACAAACGCCACATTTCTTGATGACTGGAACACATTCACCTAGACCTTGGATAGTAAACCAACCTGCAATAAAATATGCAGAAATAATTGAACAGGTCAGAGAAAGATTACGAAGAAGGAGTGATACTTACACGACCAAGATGAATGCCAAAATTGCTAAACGCACCAATTTTGATCCTGGTGACTTTGTTATTGTAAAGAGTTCCAGAACGAGTAGAAGAAATCTAGATCAATGCATGAAGCTTCAACTTCCATTTGAAGGACCTTACTTGATAAACAGAAAAGTTGGCGAATCCACTTATCTATTAACGCATCCTAATACTGGCAACATTCGTGGTAAATTTCACATAGAAATGTTGTATGCTTGTGACAATGATAACAATGACAACATTGAGGCTGAGACACTTGAAGAAGCTGACGAATTTGATGATTCTGATGAATAAAATGTTATGTCAAAAATTTAGATAATTTAATTAGTTACAATTTTAATTTTACAAACAATTTAATTTAAAAGGGAATTTAATGACAAAAATTTTAAGTTTATTTTACAATCAAGTTAATTCATAATTTAAAAATTTCAATTTCAAAAGACATAAAGTTTGCAACATTTTAAATAAGTCATTGAAGGATATCACAAGAGTGAAAAGCCATTCGCACAAACAAAAAGACAAGTATAACTTGAAATGGAGGAGATTGACGCATACAATCTTGAAAAATACATTTAGGCTAATAGAATCAAAATCAATCAGTCACAAATATCAAAAATCAGAGAGATACTTAAAAAAAAAAAAAAAAAAGGGAAAATTTTATAACATTTCAACACAAAAATTTTTGAAATTGAATCTTCAATCTAAAATTAAATTTATCTTTTGATGCAATTTGAAATGGATTATGCTGTGTGTTAAAATGAATAAGAAAGGCTCCCGATGCTAAAATGAATCACATATTCGAAACAAGCACAAAATTCTAAGTCGAAAGACACTTTAAAAATTTGCTCTACGAGAAATTTTTATTTTTCAAAATTTCAATTTTCTAAATTTATTTGAGTCTCTCAGGATGAATGAAACATGACAAAGATTGCTAAATCTAAATAAACTGATGATTGTCACATCAGAGATGAAACAAAAAACTTAATTAGCTCAAAATTTGTAAAAATGTATTAATCATGATAACCTAGAAAATTTAAGAATTTGTAAACCAATTTACTCTGCAAATAACATTCTCTGTAAAAATGTAAGCATATCAAAAATTATGTAATTGTTTCATGCATTTAATGTGTATATTTTCAAAGGATAAATTAACAAATTAGTTAATAAGGGTCAAATTTGTGTAACGCCTTGCAAACAACCGAGAGGGACGAGAATGAGTCAAGAAAGAATCCAAAAATTGATGGAAATGCGATATACCAATCAAACTGCTCGGGAAGATGTTCCAAAGGAAATCGAGGTTGATGCAGAAGAAAAATCTAGAATAAAAATAATTTATTAGAGAGAAATAAATTCAAAAATACATGGATTTGACTCACAAAATTCAAACAAGAATACCAATTGTATCGACTTTCAATCAAAAATCAGTTGACCTAGGGTAACTCAGCCGTGTGCACGCATTTTTCGATGCTCTCCGAAAAATATTATTTACCAGAATTTGG
This sequence comes from Podabrus alpinus, assembly GCA_932274525.1. Taxonomy (NCBI): domain Eukaryota; kingdom Metazoa; phylum Arthropoda; class Insecta; order Coleoptera; family Cantharidae; genus Podabrus; species Podabrus alpinus. The sequence continues at coordinate 76,016,566 of OW026456.1, forward strand.
AGGTTAACCAAATTCATTTGACTTCGGAGAGGTTAGAAAGTTTCGTTTGTCCAACGTCGATTCTAAAAATAGATGTCAAGGACATAAACAAATGCAATGGAAATGTAATAAATTTATAAAAATTTATTCATATAAAAACTTTCTGGATAACAATAAAATTATTGCAAATTAATGGAACAACTTACCTCAATATTTTTGGAGATTCTCAATAGGAAGGATGCAAATTCGAGCACAAATTTCAGCACTACTTAATGTAAAATACCGCTTCAAACGACACCAATCATAAGTGATGACCGGTGGAATAAAGTTGAATCTTTGCAAGTAAAGATTAAGGCAGGGCGCACACACAAACAGCGAATAAATGATATCCTTTTTTGAAAATAAAAACTGCGATATGTTCAGGAGGCAGGTACAGTGAATTTATGATTTCTATGATTTGTTAAAATTTTGCCTTCAGCGTGTTAATAATAGGATTTGAGGAAAAGACTTCTAACAGAGTGTATTCTTTGATACCCTGAGTGATAAGTTAAATATAATCAAAAGTTTTTCAAAAATATTTTTAGCTTTAAAATAAGCAACAAATTTAAATTTATAAACATTTAAGCCCGCTAATGTAAAGCGAGAGTCTTGATTGGCTTAATAATCAAGCAACTTGGGATGAAGAGAGGAAACCTCTTTGTTTCGAACAATTATTTGTATTAATTTTAAAAATTTAAAAGGTTTATTCACCTTGGATTTGTAATCCAAGATTTATTTGGTATTAATGTTCTTTCATGAAAGACAGTTTGATAATTTTTCCTTTCTTTACTATAATAAAATTTGTATGGGAGTTGATGAAAGTTTTTTATTTCTTTTTTATTCAAAAAAGGAAAGCAAAGTTAAACATCCCGAGAGAGCCAATTAACATCTTTTACATCGACTCTAAATTTTGATTCATTAGGGACCCACACCTTGAATGACTCATTACCGGGAGTTTAGTAAGAAGGGGCAGTAATGTGTGTACCTTCCTGTGCCCAGCATTTATAGGCAGGAGGACATAGCAGTAGGTATGGCCATTTTGGACATATCCAAAATTTGCCTTTATTCGTTTCATTACGATTTTATGGCAAATTTAGGTTACGATAACAAGGTAATGTACTGCGACACCGATTCACTAATTTATCAAATCAAATGTCCAGATTTTTATGCTATCATGAAAAAAAATATTCAATTGTTCGATACCAGCGATTATCCCCCGAATAATATTCACGGAATACCGCTCGCTAATAAGAAGGTTCCCGGTCTTATGAAAGACGAAATGAACGCTAAAATTATCACCGATTTTGTTGGACTTAGATCTAAAATGTATAGTGTGCGTGTGGGTAGCCAAAAGACAATAAAAAAGGCCAAGGGTGTCAAGGGTTATGTTGTGAAAAAAAACATTAGTTTTAACGATTATATAAACTGTTTAGTTCATAAGAATAATATAGTAAGGGATCAAAATTCTATTCGTTCAATGAACCACAACGTTGTGACGATTAAGCAAACAAAGCTTGCTTTAAGCGCCAACGACGATAAACGTAAGTTGATTGAGGGAAGCTTTGATACGTTTGCGTGGGGTCATTGGAGGATTATGAATTGATTGTTTTGTGTACGTATAAATTTAACAGTAATTATTATTATTATTAAGTATTTGTATATATTATTATCTATTTTAATAAATTATTATTTTTGCGTGGAGTCATTGGAGGATTTTGAGATGATTGTTTTGTGTATGTATAAATTTAACAGTAATTATTATTAAGTATTTGTATATATTGTTATTTATTTTAATAAATTATTATTATTTATATCAAGCAATTGTTATTAATTAAACCTTTTTCTAACCTTTTACTCTAGGACATACAGGGTGAACTTATATAATACTATAATAAAGCATCATTATAATTTGATATAATAATTTAATATAATAAAAAAATGTTTACAATAATGCATTTGATGAAATCCAAGAAGGTGCAGGGTAACCGATCCATTTGACGTACACCTGATTACCCTTCTTGCGTAGTATTTTTTCAATTAAAAATGTGTTCGGATATGAAGTTTTCTGTAATTCTTCCTTATAAAATTGACCTTTGATGGGTGAACCCGCATGATCTTCAAGCATATAAGTCGTAGGATTGCCTCTATTAACTTTTTTAATTTTAAATAATTCTGCAGTCCAATTTGCGTGGTAGCCCTTATCAAAAATTGTTTTATATTTAGAAATTCTAACGTAATCGTTTAATTTAAATACCGGTTTTTGTTGATGCATTTTCTTATAATCGTAAACGTCCAATTTAGTGTAGGGTGTTACGTCACAAGGTTTCATATGTATTGTACGATGATGAGTGTTATTGTATTTTTCAGTCACTTTTTGAATAATATCAATCCATTTATAATTACCTCTAAAGCTAAATTCCTTATAAAGCCAATTTTTAAATGTTCGAATCACGCGCTCAACGATCGAGGCCTTTTTTATGCTAAATGTAGAATAATGGTTAATTTTATTTAAAGTCATTAACGCTTTAAAGTTTTTATTATAAAATTCTTTTCCATCGTCGGACTGAATATTTTTAGGAAGACGCCCTTGTTTTAAAATTAATTTCATTGCTTCGGTAACCTCTGCACCATTTTTTGATTTGAGCGGTTGAGTCCATAGAAATTTTGAATAGCAGTCGATAATTAGTAAAATATACTTGTAACCCTTATTAATTTTTGCATAAGTAATAAACTCCGCGAGATCTATTTGCCATAAATCGTCTAAATGCCTGATGATGACGGGTCTTCTAGGAAAATTTTTTCGTGCAGCTCGATGAATTTCGTTTACTATACCAAGTTTAGACATCTTTTAAATTGTCGAGCAATCGTTCTATATTGTAAATACGTACACCTATCGATTCGAGTTCTTGTTCTAAACTAGCTTTTAAATCCTTTTCTGTGTTATTTACGTAATGCAAATCGGTAATTATAGATTCCAACTTATTATTGATATTTGCATAGTTATTAATTAAAATTAACACTTGTTTTTCCAAATTATGAAAAACGTTTTTGATATCAATATCCTCCAATCTCGAAATAATCAAAGTAGTAAATTCATTAAATTTTAAATTTATTAATGTAACAAGATCGTTCATTTTATCGGACGCGAGCTGATCAGATGTGTTAACTTGCTTGAAAATTTCACCGGAAGCAACATTTACATCATTCGTACATTGTTTTATTAAAATTCCAATCTTTTCCATATCACTTGAAAGAAAATCAAATAGAATTTGTTCGCTTTTATGAATCGAACCGTCTACGTATTTTTTTGAAGCTGCATCTGCATCGTCTAGCACATCCCCTATTAACGTTAATCGTTTATTGCGTAAATCAAAATTACCATCACTTGTAAGATTAAACCCTATACCGGGATCACCCTTGCGTCCCCCTTGACCGTGAGGTTTACCTTCACGTCCAAAAATGTCTACGCTCATTTTGTAAATGAATACCTTTGACTAATGCGGTACGTATTTATTAATTATTCCTTACTCGATTATTCCTGCTTCTCGCAATTCCTCTAAAATAGATATAATCTCATTATCATGCCCGGTGTTTCCAGCTCTTTTTGAGGCGTAAAGCAACATTAAACGCTCAACCAATTCTGAAGGAGTATTCCAATAAACGTATTCGGGGTGTCTATTGTTAACATGTTTAAAAATTCCGCTTCCAAAGGAAGTCGAGGGGGATATGTTTGGTGGTTTATTAGTTTTTCTTCCTACTGGTGTCGAAGGTGGAAATAGAGGTTTAATAATTCGGGTATATTTAAACGATTTACCTCCTCTAATTTGACCGATAGGATTAAAATTACGCTTATGTGCGCTACTCGAAATCAAAATGTTCTTGTATACTTTTAAATCCGCTTCGCTATAATGCTGAGGACGTTTCTTAAACATTAGATCATACAGCCCCGAGGTCCCTGTAAATTTATGATCGGCAATGTTGAAATCATTACCATGAAACGTAATATCTTTATTTCCAATTTTCCAAGTTTGAAAAGTGCTATCGTAGTAAACCCCAAACGTATGATCCATTTCATGTTTGGTATCGCCTATGGCCATATCAATGTACTGCCTCGATAATGACTCACCATCATTTTCAGTATAGTTATCGATCTCGTCGTTTTCGTTATCTTCTTCTTCTTCTTCATCAGATTCCACTTTTTTATTTGTAGCGTTTTTTACGCCTTCGACTTTTAATTTTATATTTGTATTGGAGGTCTTTACACTTGGACTCTTTGAATTTGAAACTTTAGCGATTGTTTCAAGCGGATCTACTATAGGCTTGTATAGCTCTTGTGCGAATCTTTGGGTTTTAATTTCACCGAGTTTCAACCCCCGTAACTTTTGCTTGATAGCTTTACGCGCCCTGATAATTTTTTTTGTTAGATCTATCTCTTCGGGTTTCATTTTAAATCGGCTTATTCTTACGGGTCTATCAACTGCTATAGGTAACAGATCAATCAGGTCGATCAGCTTCACCTGCTATACATAGGTAACGGGTCGATCAGCTTCAACTGCTATAGGTAACGGGTCGATCAGCTTCAACTGCTATAGGTAACGGGTCGAACAACTTCAACTGCTATTGACGACGGAGCTGTCGAGGTTCGTGCGCTAAGATCCGCGAATAATTGTATAATAACGACTCGATGTGTAGGTATTATGATATATAACAATCGAAACCTCTCCGATACCTGCCATCTGTTATGTAGGCTTCGGTATCAATCACCACGAAGCTGTGGGGATATCTCCAACATTCCGTACACATTGTTTTAAATTTTTCAAATGACATGTCGGTGCTCACATGATCATGATAAACGTGTTTCAAATTTAAAGTATCTTGTTTAAATAATATTATAAAATTTGCGTTATCTCTTATTAACTGCTTAGGTATTTTCGAATAGGTCTGAGTGAGATAGAAAGAGTCGATTAAGTTGTGTCTACCCATACAGAAGTAATCTCGCGCGTTGGAGCTTTTATCAGTGATGACGTCATCAAACACCATCAGGGAGTACGGTTTAGCTTCACTTACGGGTATTACGTCTTCATTTTTTTCAAAAGTATAATAACCTATACCTTTAATAGAACTCAATAAAGTTTTCAAGTACCGATACTTTGGCTGATGTAAAGACTTCGAAAACACGTAAACATTTTTAAATTTCAGTCCGTTGGGTTCCTCTATAAGACTTATAATGATATTTGTTTTACCTGAACCTGAACAACCCGCAATGATTGCTCTAACAGAGTTAGGAAATAATTTGTTACGCCTTTTTTCATAATTTTTTGTGAAATCGTGATTAGCTACTTTTAAAGACGTCGACTGCTCTACGAACTTCATTATGATATGATGTTCGGAGCGATCTGCATCTAAATATAAGTGTGGTCGCGTTCAAACTCAGTAAATGATTATCCATCAAGGTGAGGGGTTGATCAATTCGCTTATAAACAAGCTCCCGTTCGAGTTACACATACCCGGCTACAATTATTGTGGTCCCGGTACTAAACTACAAAAACGCTTAGCTAGAGGTGATCCCGGAATAAATTTGTTAGACGAGGCTTGCAAGCAGCACGATATAGCATACTCTCAAAATAAGAATTTGGAGGATCGACATCGAGCCGATTACTTATTACAAGAACGAGCTTGGGAACGCGTAAAGTCTAAAGACGCCGGATTCGGTGAAAAAGCGGCCGCGTGGACTATCGCTAATACGATGAAAGCTAAAAGGAAGATGGGGATGGGTATTTGTAAGCGTAAGACCATATTAGGAAAAGCAATTATAAAGAAAATTGCAAATTCGATGAATATATCTGAAGGGGGGAGTAAAAAAAATATTAAAAATGCCCTTCTCGCAGCGAAACGCATAATCAAGCACATGGGTGGTAAACGAAATATTAAATTACCACGAGTGATACCGGTTCCTAAAGAAGGCGGCGTGTTACCCTTTCTCATACCTTTATTTGCGGGTTTGAGTGCCGTAGGTGCTTTAGCGGGTGGTGCAGGAGGAATTGCAAAGGCCGTGATTGATGCTAAAGCGGCAAAACGTAAATTGGAAGAAACCGGGCGTCACAATAAGACTATGGAAGCAATCGCCATGGGAAAGAAAAACGGTATGGCTTTGTATCTAAAACCATATAAAACGGGAAGCGCGTTGTATTTGAAACCTTCTTATTCAAAAAACTAAATAATTTACCTCGAAGAGCTCTGACAGATGTGGATTTAAGAAAATTTGCTAAAAATATTCCTAATTTTAGAGGTGTTTTTATGAGAGATACCTTGCCTTCGAGGCCAAAAAAAATCGAGTGCGGTATAATTAATTTGGACGTTAATTCAGGACCAGGGACGCACTGGACGTGTTACAAAAAACATTATTCCATTGTAAAATTCTACAATAGCTTTGGTGATCTCAGGCCTCCGCTGGAAGTGATAAATTATTTCAAGGGTTGTCTAATAGATTACAATTATAATAGAGAACAAAATTTTAATACTGTAATATGCGGTCATCTGTGTTTGAAATTTTTAACAAGCGATTTGTAATAATTATGTTTATTTTTTATCAATAAATATAAGCGTAATTTATAAATTTTTTAGTTATGTCTACAACGTTTTCTTTGGTGGACGTTGGTAACGTCCTAAGTATCGATTATTTTCCTCCTATTATGCTAGATCCCAAGAAGAACTACTGTCTAGGACTAGCAGGTTTTTACGGATGTAATTCTATACGAAATATATACAAAGGTAATGATAAATTTTATTACGACGACAAAGTCATCGTTATTCCGCATGGTGTTTACGAGATTAACGAATTAAACAAGTATTTAAAATCCGTCATGGGAGATAAGTTCAATATGTGGGCTAACAATAATACTTTAAAATGCGAAATTTTTTCGATGTACGAAATTGATTTTACAAAATCGGATAATATTGGACGCATGCTGGGATTTACGCCTAAAAAACTTATAGCGGGCGTTAGACACAAATCCGATTTAAATGTGCAAATTCTTAAAGCAACCAACATTCACGTAGAATGTAACATAACCGCAGGTGCATATCGTAACAATACTTCTGCTCACACAATTTTTGAATTCGATATATCCGTCGGACCTGGTTATAGATTATCAAAAGAGCCCACAAACATTATATATTTACCTGTAATAACTGATACGATTCATAACATAACTTTGAGGCTTATCGATCAGACCGGTGAGTTGGTAGATTTTGGAAACGAGCCTGTTGCTGTAAGGCTCGAGTTGAAGGAAAATGGGCATAAATATTAATAATAATAATAATAATCTATCGAGTGCTATTAGTAATATAAACGCATCGAGGGTTAAATCCTACATCAGTACGCATTCAAACGTAGCTGGTTTAACACCTGCGCAAATACATTTTTTAAAATCTTTAGGTCTTAAAGTTGTACAAAATGCAAGACGAAAGGGCGCTACAAACAATTTTCGGTGACGTGTCTTCCCCCGACTACGTGATTGAAAATTTTACAAGAACATATCACCCATACACTTTAAATTCGTTTGGAAACTCTGACGAAATTCGAATCGTTATAGAAAAGGGTGAGCTAATTACCTCCACCTTCGATAGTAAGCTGTACGTTGAAGGAATCGTTACACCTGCCGATGTTACTAAACCGTTTACTCTCAATGATCCTCTGTTTTTATTTGACGAAATACGTTATCAGTTGGGTGATGTCTCTATAGATTCGTGCAAAAGTCCTGGTCTATCAAGTTCAATTTATGGTCGATGTGCGTACAATTCCGATGAGAAGAAGTCTTTATCGGGTGCAGGTTGGAATACCGCCGACAATGACAATTCAAATATTTTAGAGCCAACCAAGAAAACGTTCACAACGTTAATCCCTTTAAAACATTGCTTGGGATTTTGTGCAAGTTACCCTCGTAACATTGTAAACATTCGTCAAGAGCTTATTTTATTTAGAAGCAAATCGGATATTGATTTTTACATGTGCGAGTCCGATTGCTCGATAAAAATTACTAAAATAACTTGGAGGGTCGATCATGTGTTGCCTAGTGACGAAGCTAAATTAGAAATTTATAATCGAATAAATCAACAAGAATTAATTAAGGTGGGTTTTCATTCTCGAGGACTTTTCCAGTATCCGGCCCTCCCGACTTCGACCAATGTTCTGGTTTGGCCTGTTCAAAATACCATCGGCGCACGTCGACCGCGCTTCTTTCTTATGGCGTTTCAGACGAATAAAAAGGATAATAAAGAGGCCAACGCCTCGGCCTTATCTAACGCTGAAATTTCGGACGTTGTTGTATATCTAAACCACAGAAGATACCCTTATGAAAAACGAGTCAACGATTTTTCTAAAAATCGTTACATGTTGGCATATTCAGACTACTTAAATTTTCAAAAAAAATACATGGATAAGGCTTTTGGTGAGCCTCTCCTCGATTACGATGAATTCAAAACGGGTCCCGTATTCGTCATAGATACTAGCGAACAAAACGAATTAAGCGATGAGCCCGTCCTCTCGGTCAAAGCCGAAATTGAAGGAAGCGTAAACTTTCCCGCAAACACTTCGGCAACTCTTTTAATCTTATATGATGTTACCTTAACATACTCACCGTTTACCGGACTTGTAAATTTGGCTTAATAATAGTAATAATAAGATTATATTTTATATTGTAATAGATTATTTTATAAATAAATAAAAAGAATTTGTTTTATACGATTTTTTATTTACCAATACGTACTATACATTACATATTATTTTGAGAAGCATTAAATTTAGGCTTCCCATAAATATAAAAAAGTGCTACGAGACATAAAACAATGATGATACTAAATAGGGCCCCGAATATGTCCGCCATTAGGTAAAAGTTGAAATATCTGTCTCTCAGCTTGTCCAAACTTAGCATTAAATATTCTCCTGGACCGCTTCTTCTACTTAAAGTAGCGTCTGATGCTTTGAAGAATGCACGAGTACGCACACAATCGGTTTATGACACCTACCTTAAATCGACTCTTACTTCTCAGGATATTAATGCGTCGGGATCTGAATCAACCAACACTTCTTATACGAGTTTATTCTTGATTGAACGAATTCTGGGTTCCAACAAAGATAAAACTACAGTTGGAATTCCGTTAACAAGTTTTTTAATCAAATCAACAAATTTCAACATATAACAAGAACCCAAACAATCAAACAATCTTTATAAACTACTATTCTACGCACTGATTATTAAAAGGTAGCTAACCTGTGATTTGTATCGTGCGCACTATTTTCTTTCTTCTAATATTCCACTTTCCAATCTCCAATCTGCTTCTCATCTTGTTGGTACGACTCTATCCTCAACACGGATAGCGCGTATCACAACAAATGCCCCCTGCTAAGTTTATCCACAGTAGTGCGATGCAACTAACTTGGTAAATCTTCGCATTCATTCAACATCTTCATTCATTCTTCACACCCTTCTTCCATACATGACCCCCTTTCATACCATTCAATTGACCCTGACTTCCCTCTAACATCTTCATTCATTCTCTCTCTTGCTCCAATCACCACCTGTTCCTAACGCTTTTATTCTTTTGCATCGACTTAGGGTCCTCAAACTCAGCGATGTCTTATTCCCAACTGGACTGGCTTTAGCCAAGCCTCTTACGTTCTCCCTGTACTGTGCAGTCTTACCCTAACATACCCTCGGGCTATGTTGGTGCGTACACCTCCCTCTTAATGGACCTGCATATCCTGCAGTAGTCACTTACATTTATCCCTTCCCTTCCCTTTGTAGCGTCAGTGGTTTGTAAACATAAACTTGAGAATGCGCACGAGATTACCCGTGTAAAATTATTTTACTTCGATGTACGAGGTACTGTTAATCATCAGTCAATTTATTCTTATGGTGAATCTTCTTCTTGCGGGTCCGCAACGTATGACTATAATATGTTGATGTGAAACTTTCCTAATTTCTCCCCCCTGATGTGCCACCAAGTACACATTAAAATCGAATTAAAAATCGAATAGTTGTCGTATAATGACAACTTCACAAATATTCTTCGTCCGGTTTGAGGTTCTCAAACTCTTAACGACTACCCTGTCCCCTATATTGAATGACAGTCGCTTTCGGATTCTTCTATTCATCCGTTCTTCATACTTCCTCGAACTTCGATGCGCGTTTTCTCTTGATCAACAAAACGATTGTTGTTAAAAATAAGTCGCATTGTCTGCTAATATGCGCTCGGGTTTGATTACGTCGTTTGCGAAATTTTCTCGGCAATAAAAGGTGGTAGCTTTATTCGCTATGTACAGCTCATTTGCCGCCATGCTTTTAAGAAGCCATTGATCCCTGATTTGACTGAATTCCGGACTCCTTTGACTCCTGTAAATATTTTCTATGAATAAACCCCGTGTCCCTGATTTAAATTTGTTTGCGCGTCTAAAATGTCCTTCAACTTCTTCTTACTATTTCATATAATCTTTCACATATATCTTCTGACACTCGCAGTGCATTCACTTGTCGAGTATCTACTGATACCTTAAATTATTATTGTAGCGCATAGCTTACAATAACACCCCTGTAGATTTTCTTGTAGATTCTTGAAGACTTCTTGTCGACTCTTATTCACCCCTCATCTTCCCTGCTGAAGGCATCCGCGATCAAATTATCTTTCTCATCATGAGAATTAACACGGAGTAATCCGTCTCAATCAAAAATCTATTTCCCTTAAACTATTTTAACTGGTTCAATGCGCACACAATTGCTAACATTTCCTTGAAACTATTGAAGATATCTTCATGTACCTGTCCTCAATTCCAACGTGTACCTTTTTTAATGACGTTAAGAAACCTAACGTTTTTCACCACTCCGAGAAAACTTCGCAACGTAAATTCCGTGTTCGCGGCTAAATTTTAACCTCCTCCAATCTATCATTGTCGACTGAGATTCCTACTCGGTCTACCGTGAACCCTAAAAATTTTACTCGATTCAACATAAATTGACATTTTGATAAATTTAGTTTAAGCCCTGTTTGTTCCAACGTGCTTAATACCTCTTCCAACTGTCGTAAATGATCTTCGTCGTTGTCCGAAAATACCAACATGTCATCAACATAGTGGACAAGATAGTCTTCGTGCCTTTTGAGTACTTATCTAAAATACTCCTGTCTTATCGTTAATAGATTTAATTGCATTTTCTATCTCCGTTGACAGTGACATCTAATTTATTAATTAATTTCAAACTTTTGCCTAAATCGGGTTGTTCATTTGACTTTTCCATTTTATCGATGGTTTGATTATTTTTCAATCTTTTACCGACAATGGAATTGTTAATGATTGATTTCAAAGGTTGGCCTAAAATTGGTTGTTTTATTTGAATTCAAATGTGGTTCTAAAATTGATTTGTTTATCCACATTCATTTTCTAATGTGAGCCTAAATATGACTCTTCGTTTATTGGTGAATTCTAATGTGTACCTAAAATTGATCCTTTGTTATTTTCTAATGGGAGCCTAAATATGACTCTTCGTTTAATGGTGAATTCTAATGTGTACCTAAAATTGATCTTTTATTGAATTCTAACGCGTACCTAAACTTGATAATGCGCCTCTATGTACTCTTCCCGGGGTACATAGGTATTAACCCCCCTTCGCTTCCTTTCCGCTTATGGAAAGTACGACCCCGAACATACATGCACCGCGGCTCGCGTGTTAGCCGTCGGTCGGTTCGTGGTGTCGATCGCCATCCGATAGACATCCCTGTTGATGTCTTTTGGCGGTGCGTCTTTCTCCCGATCGCGTTGTCGCCAGCCTTTTCGATCCATACCGCCGTAAACCTGGCATGCCCCCATGCGCGGATGATCGTACCCCCCTGATGCTGGTCTGTTCCAACTAAATTGCTGGTCCTGCATCACCTTTTGTTGCGCGCGCCAGTCGCTTCCTTCCCGTAACCCATACGGAACTGTCGCTGGTCGCGTTTTCTCCCCCTTAACCCCCATGCTTCCGTTGAATCTCTTTACGAATCCGATGAACCCTTCCATCGTCTCGACCTTGGTCTCGATACCAATACGGGCGTTCACATCCTTCCCGGAATGCCCCCCGATTGCACTGACCAACAGTACTTCAACCTCGCGTGGCTCTACCTGCTGTGCTGGGTTAATTCCATTAACCGCACAATTCTCGTTAGCCGCGATTACCTCTGCCCCCTTTTTATCAATATTAGTGATTTTTTCACTCTCCCCTTGCATTCTCTCTTCACTAACATTCACCCTTGACAATTTTCCCTCCTGTCTATTGAATGTTTCCTCGATCTCTGTAAAGAGGACGTCCTGTTGGTCAAATCGTTTATTCATACCAGCATTCCTTTCCTCAATTTTCCCACTCAAACTTTCATTCACCTGATCAAAACTTTTATTCATACTGGCGTATCCAGCCTCAATTGTCTCGCTCAAGCTCGCCTTCATCTGATCCAAACCTTCCCTCAAACTTGCATTCATCTCCCCAATTTGTTCACTCAACTGATCAAAACCTTTTTCCCTACTGGCATTCCTCTTATCCTTCTTTTCACTCTCTTCCTTCATGCTTGCATACATCTCTCTCAACATTGCCATTATCTGGTCCACATCTTGTACTGGCTCTATGCTTTCATACCCCACATTTACTCTCCCCCTACTTGCATCTCTACTGCGCGTATTCATGTTTAATCTTTGTTGGATCTTAAGCTGTCGTATATTTCTGATTTGAATTCTTGCCCCTTATCGTTGAGGTGCCACTTTTTATGTGGCTTTAAACGATTGAATTCTCGCCCTCTAGTTGGGTGCCATTTTTATGTACCGTCTGATGCTTTGAAGAATGCACGAGTACGCACACAATCGGTTTATGACACCTACCTTAAATCGACTCTTACTTCTCAGGGTATTAATGCGTCGGGATCTGAATCAACCAACACTTCTTATACGAGTTTATTCTTGATTGAACGAATTCTGGGTTCCAACAAAGATAAAACTACAGTTGGAATTCCGTTAACAAGTTTTTTAATCAAATCAACAAATTTCAACATATAACAAGAACCCAAACAATCAAACAATCTTTATAAACTACTATTCTACGCACTGATTATTAAAAGGTAGCTAACCTGTGATTTGTATCGTGCGCACTATTTTCTTTCTTCTAATATTCCACTTTCCAATCTCCAATCTGCTTCTCATCTTGTTGGTACGACTCTATCCTCAACACGGATAGCGCGTATCACAACAAATTTTGAAGTTCAAAATATGTTTCATAATATAAAATCGGTTTATCGTTCTCGATTGTTAGCCTATGTGTGAGAACGTACTGGTCTTGTTGTATTATTTCAATATGCATTTCCTCGAATTTTTCACACGGTTTTGGTAGCTCGCTTATTTCCAGATATTGAGTACAAATTATGGCCGATTTTAAACCTCTGGGACAGGTAATAATTATGGTATTGTTCCAAATTGCGCCTATCACATATAACAAAGCGACATTCATTTTTTACGGAGCTGATGCACATGTACTAATTATAAATACTATATTGAGAGCTTCCCGTTTTGGAGTGGTATTATATTGATATATTTCTTTTTTTAAACACTCGACACTGACAATCGCACGGCTTTATTTACGCACAATATTGTTGTATAATTGTTATTTACTACGCATTTACATATATTTAATTTATTCACTCACTCACATAAATGATTCGAATAATCTGCGCGATGCTACCGGATAGGGGAGTGCGCTTTAATCCCCCGCCGCCCCCCGCGAGCCGAGCCGGTCGGAAGGGGAAGTGCGCCCCCTCGCGGTACCCGGGGAAAAGACGACCGGAAGTGCGCCGAAATCCCTCTGACGTCATTTGACCTTGACACGTGTTCGATTCTTTTACCTTCTTGCTTATGTAAACATGATATCATCATATGATATCACCTCTTATAATATAAACATAATAACGACCATGTTTATGTAAACATGATGTCACCCGTGCTTATGTAAACAAAAGTCATCGACACCAAGGGGCTCCTCTTGGGTACCATGCACCCGGGGGCTTCTTTTGGGTGCTTGGGGCATGCGCAGTAGCAAAATGTGCATAACAATAGATTCTATTGTTCCAAAAGTCTCATAGCTATACTACTAAATGTGTATGGTCCACAAAGCTACGACTCAAGAAATGTACAAGCATGTAGCAGTACCGGAAATGCCTTGTTTAAAGGAAGCAAAATTTAATTTATGATTTATTTTATTTTGATCTTACAGTTTATATTATTATAATAGGGTAATAAATATAATAGGGTAATAAATGTAAAATTTTAATTGTGATCAATGTTGCTTAAACTTATTTAAATAGTATTCATTCATTTTTTGCTGAATTTTAATTATTAATTGTAAATTTTGAAGGCAAGCCGTGCAAGCTACTTAAGATTTAAAAACCAAATGTTCAAAGAACTGATTAATTAAATTAGTTCCCGAAGAACTGGTTAATTAAATCAGTTAACGAACAACGTTAAATTAAAATAAACACAAGTTATCTTTTTTTATAAATTTTGGAGTTTTACTATAAATAAATTTATCATTTCCCAGAATTGGTTTGGAAAGATTAGTGAGACCAGATATAATAATTAAAATGTCGTGGATATGTGGCACTAATGACCACTGCTAAAGTTTGTGAAATTTCGTGTTGGCTTTCGGTTGTGTGGATTCGTTTTTCCTGTCTTTTTGTTCTGGCTGACGAACCTGGCTCTTCACTCGACGATTCACATGTTCCTACTGGCAGCTTCTGAGAAGGTTCAGCTATTGTCTTTAATTTTCTTCTTTTAACATCGGAAGCATCTCCTAAAAGTTTCGCATAAAAAACTAACCTCAAAAATATTTTAAATAAGAAATTACTTGCCTCGTGTAAAATAATCATATTCTGTAAAATGTAGTGAACACACTTTCATAAACTTTGTTACAGTTTTTCCAATTTTTAAATTTTTAATCCACTTTTCTAACATCGACCATTTCCTGAACTTCCAATTTATTTACCACAAGCGTCTGGTGTTTTTCAGCTGTGGGGAATAAATGAAAACTTAACTCCGGATTTTTCTTTGCCCAAGACGAACATTGAGGCACTGAACAATAGTGATTATTGTTCATATCGAAGTGTATTACTAGAAAATTTTATTAATCGTCGAAAACTTTTAAAATCCGCACTAAACATATTGCTGTGTTAACTACTGAATTTTTTATCTTATTATAGCGAGGGTTGAATAACAGCACTTTTTTCTCTAATTTAAAATTTCCTTGATCAGCAATGAGAATCTCAGGGTCAAAAGGTGGGTTCATGTAATCTATTGGAACTCTCATAAATTAGCTCACTTACAATCTTTCTCATAAAGATTATTTGATAGAAAGAAAATATCAAAATTGCATCTGCTTTTCTCTTTGATCTATAACTGCAAAAATTTGAAATGAAACTCATACGCTACCAATTGAAAAATAAATGAATTTATTAAACACAATAAAATTCTTAAAAACAAATATTGGTTTTTCTCATTATTAACAAATTAAATCGTACAAGAAACATTAATACCACCCCAAAGTTTATGCGCAACCAAATTTAAAATGTAAACAAATTCGTCTATACGCGAGTAAAACTGCAACGCACAACAAAGTTTCTTACCGGAGAATTTATGTCCTTTCGCACTCTCTCCTTCTTTAAATCGTGGCACGTGAAAGATTTGTATCGCCGTGATTGGAAGCCGCTCCTGATTTTAACTTGGACACATCAAATAAGACGAACTATTCCATAAACTTCCTTCCTTGGACCACGATCAATCATAGGTAAGTAAACTTAATCTCTTCTATGATAATTTTCTTTAATTTCATCAAAAAAATTATAACCATCAAAATTCCATTGGTTCGTCGAATTGATTAAATTAATTATTAGAATATCTTCTCTTTCAAAGAAAAACTTCCAGCACGTTTTAACATTACCGTGAACGTTAACCAAATTTTCAATTTACATCGTCCCTATTTCATGGACGAAATTCAAGTTATATCTCAACGTCACCGTGAACGTTTACCAAGTCTCCACAATTACGTCCTTCCGTTCCCATGGACGGAACTAGAGTTCTTTTTCCACTCCGTTATCAATCTTTCCAAAATTACCCACACCAACGTTTTCACTCGCGCATGCATTTTCCCGCAAACCGCCACTTATTTTAAAATTCAAAAATCCTATGTTCACAACTAAATAAATCAATTTAATTTGTTATTTCATTTTTTAAAATTAAATACTACAATAACCAATATTTATCTTTTACAACCTAATTCTTTTTATCTTTCAGGGTTTTAATAGCGGATGCATCCTTCATCTTGCTGAGTCAAAGCAGCTAGTTAATTCTTCAGATCAAGGAGAAATCAGATACAATTAATCAACTACCCATTATGGTCTGATTAAATGAAAAGGACTTTATGAGTGTTCCAACCTTTAAAAAAAATGACATAAAATCATACCTTATCGAGCAATTAGCACAAAAATCATAATCTGAACAAAATATCACAGCAATATGCAAAATAAATGTTACATGTACACTACGGTAGTTCGCCAAATTCCGCTAGGTGCCGTGTTGCTTATCATTACTTCCCTATGTAGAGAACTAATAATAGTCAATTTTTGTTTTCCTTATGGGTTAAACACAATAAGATTTGAAAAACCGTCATATCGTATAGGAGAAATTTACATGAAATAAACACATTTATGTAGAATCATTTTAATGTGGCATTACTCTTACATGCAACACAAAATAAAATCTAGTGCAGTTTTAGTTAACACTGTCAAAACGTGCAATCCGTTCCTCACTGTACCATTGGTTAATTATTTTGTAATTTTCTATGGATACGCAATTGGAGTGTATATTTCTAGATAGATACTAAGAAGGCATATTTCTTCATTTAAATACATAATGTGTAGATCAATTCTAAACCTGCCATTGGGAATAAGTGGAGGAAACTGAGTTTCATCGATAACAAAATTGCAGGCGTAATATGTAATATCCTGAAAATGATACACTTTAGATAAATAAATTGTATTACCAGCAACCTGAAGCACCTTTTCAAAATAAATCTTTGTAATATTGCCGCAATCCTTTATTCGTTGAACACCTATTATATTTGATTGAAAACATTTTTCTACATTGGCTTGAAAACGTATCGGAAAGTGACGATATTCGTTACTCAAAAACTTTTTTACTTGTACAACTACCTAAAAATATAAAATGTTTTCTTATTAGAAATGCGCACAACACTAACATGAATGTGAGCATTGTAACCTGAAATCTGGCGCTATGTAGTAGCTATTTTGCAGATTAACATATTTGTGAAGAAGTAGACTAATAAAAATGGCATAGTAAGTACTTATAATAAAATTTGAAAATTAATCAAATAATGAACAAACGTAGCTGAAGTTAACTCTCATAAAACGACTAGGTAATGCCACCAAATAGCTACCTAGCAGAAACTCGGTTACTTCTTGCCCCTTTACGATGGGACTAATAAAGAATTAACCTAGTAAGAACATTTGTAAGTGCTTAAAACCAACATTACCTCAGCTTTATTTGCGATGGTAATTTTCATCTTGAATGTCAAGTTGATAACCGGGGTAGTCCGATTGTACTTATTTGTTTTAACTTCAGCAAAATAGTAATACTTTTCACTATAATTCCTTAGTTCCATTCGAACATCTTTAATCTTGAAGCTATGTTGATGAAACTGAAATGTAGACCATTATAGTAATTTTTCTAATTCAGTCAAATTATTCATTGTTTTTATTTTTTTCTAAATTTTCACAGTGTAATAAAAAACTAAATTTTGACATGCATTTCCTTTGAAGTAACTAATTGATAACTTAACAAAACCTTTTTGAAATATGTCAATTTTAACTACTGTAATAATATGTCGATTGTAGTAATTCCTTTATCTCTTAAAGGTTATTAAACTTTAAAGAAAGATGGAGCTAAAATAAAATTTTGATTTTCATTGGCTAGTTTAGTCAAGCTTAAAATTTAAAGACATTTAAGAATTAAAGAAAAGAATCAGATTTGACACAGAAGTTATATAATTTGATAACAATTTTGAATAGAATCGGCGGACTCCAATCGCCACCTTCTCATGCAAGCTTCTGTAAACAGGAGCTTACTTATTTTTTTGTTATTGCCATTGATGTTCGGATAGGCTAGCTCTTGATGTTGTGCATCTGGTGGGATAAAGAAAGCGTCATCTACTATGAATTGCTTCCGAAGAATGTAACCATCACTTCTGAGGTTTGTTGTCAACAACTGCGTCGCCTGAAGGCTGCAATTGAAGAAAAATGGCCGGCAAGACGGCATCAAGTGGTTTCGTTGCATGACAATTAATGCCCGTCCGCACACTGCTAACATTGCAAAAGCAGCTATTCAAGACCTCGGTAATTCCACATCCGCCCTATTCTCCTGATCTTGCTTCACCAGATTTTCTTCGTTTTCGCTCTCTATCCAACAATCTCCGCGGAATTTCATTTAATAACGAAGTTGACCTTCAAAAGTGTCTCGACGACTTCTTCACCTCCAAACCACCGGATTTCTTCAGGCGTGGAAACGAAAAACTATCAGATCGTTGGTAGTCAATCATAACAATGCAGGAGAATATAATTATTATTGATTAGTTTATGAATTTTTTATATTTCAAATCAAATCAAATCGTGCAGCTCTACAACCCTGGGTGGGTCTTGGCTGACTTCACAACCTCTTTCCATCTTTCTCGTTCTGACATCAGTGTCTCCACCTCATTTTCGTCTATTCCTGGAGTTTTAGAGTTTTTTGATATTTAAAATTTAAATTTTAAATTAAAAAAAACCGCAATACGATTATAAATATGTACATAATTAAAGCTTAAAATTCTTGACAAAAAAGTTTTTATACATATTTATTGTTAGAATTTGCAGTTTTAGAAAGACAATGTTTAATAAATGATGAAACTGTGCGTACCGAACTAAACGACAAATTTGATAGCTTTTGTTGCACAATTTAGTGCAAATTTGGATAGTCATTACTATGCGAATGACTTTATATGTATATTTTTCATGCTTTAATACCTAAGCTATTACACTTGAAATTTAAAACAATTTACACGAATAATAATTTAACTTAAGTATTATAAAAATGAGTACAATACCTTCGACAAAATAGCTTCATTACAGTAGACATGATGGTAAAAATATAATAGGAGTAATATCACACAAATAGTTTTCATTTTGTTCTTTATATAGACACAATTTTAAGAGCAAGTGGACGTTTCAATATTTTGTTTACGTGTAACAAGTAAGACTAAAACATGACAGATAAATACTTATGTATAATATGTACATAGTATTATATCCTTCAAAAACATCATTACAATAATATACTATATTCAGTATGATTGTATCTAAATTTTTTTATGATGATATCTGGCTTTCGACTTTAAGCATATTACTTGTAGTTTCCGCATTGAATTACGTGACACAAACCACGATTCACAATGCTGATTGGTTCAATACGACACGTAAACATCGGTTAACCAACCAGAATTGCAAACGTGGTGCTGGATCATGTGTCCATAAACTAAGCTTTACTAGGGGGAACGCGACCATACTTAAAAAACCATAATAATTATTTTATCAAGCTTAAATTGGTTGTGCTATCTGAGGTAAAATGCAAATTACTTGGAGAGACAAGATTGTAAATTTATGGAGGATTTTCCAAAAAGACCAATATTGAAATAATTTAATTTTAAAAAATTAGTACAAATGCATACATTTTGGAGCCCAAAACAATTCTAATAAAAACAATAATGAATTAAATAAGTAATAAGAAACTTTAATAAATTTTAAAGGAACGGGGAGTAAAATTGAATTAAAAACTTTTATGGCATACTCATCGTGGTTTCCGAATTATTATTCGAATATTGGTATGCTCAAGGCTAATATTTATAGGACAGTCAGTTAAATTGGTAGCGATGACTGGAAATTTTGTTGGGAAATCTGTGAGAGACAGCTGGATCATGTTTACCCTGGAACCGCCTCTATTTTTTTTTCAAAATCTAAGATTTAATTCATAATTTTATGGACCTCCTATAATGACTATGTTAGTAAAAATATATTAATGAAAGACGCCAGAACTAAAATAGCTGCCTGGAACGCCAATGGATTGGTTCATCATTGCCACGAACTCAAAACATTTATCACAAATCATGAGCTAGACATCTTATTAATATCTGAAACACATATAACCGATAAAAGTTACATCAAAATATCTGGTTACACAATTATACCATACCCAACTTTCATAAGATTTTATAAACTATTTATTAATTTTGTAAATAAGCTATGAGTCATTGCATATCAAAAATTCCAATTTTGCTCAAATTTGGTATCCTTCCTTCTCAGTCCTGTTACCCTAATGAGGGTTTGGTGACCCATCTCGTTCTATCTCTTTATATGCATATGATGTACTTTCAAATTGTTTTCACATACATAGAGGATCTACTTGTTTTTTATTTTCCTGTTTCCTCCCTAGGTTAACCACCTAGAGAGGGAGTATATTTATGCAATGGGATACATAATAATATAATAAACAATAACATAACAATTAAATGACACAAGAATGGTGGTGATACATGGTGGTGAAAATAATGTTGATGAGTTTATAACAATTTTTATTAAGTTAATAAAATTAATAAAGGAACAAATGAGCGCTACTACGGCAGCGGCTAAATAGAGAGAAAATGATAATAAAATTTAAATATGAATGAGTGAATTGAATTAATAACTTTAACATAATTTTTTTATTTTATTTTATTTTTTTTTTGATTAATTTACTTGTTTAACGTGGGTTCCGAACCACGTGAAGTGTACTACACTTCATTTCGAGATGGATTTTCTTGGCAGCTTACCTCGGTGGTTGGCCATTGCCTGCCGAGGAGAGACGGTCAGAATAAAGTTCTTACCCTGCCCGGATTCGAATTGAGCGTTTCGCATTAGCAGTAGACGCACTTAACTGCCACGCTATGACCACCTCTGTTTAAGATCATGTGTGTATTTTAGACTACAACTGTCCATGGCAGCCCCTTTTTAATGTTTCAATTTTATGTTTATCAATTGCCATGATTACGGTTTATGTTTTCGAGATGATTTTAAGTTACGATTGTCAGAAATACATGTTTTTTACAATTATGCTAACCGATTTATTCCATGAATAAAAACTCTACATTACAGTCCACTTGCTTTATACTTGTCTACCAATTAGCATTTAATCATCCGGCGAAGTAAAGAGCTCATAAGGTTTTTTGTAACGAATTGCATCGATTCTACAAGAACACGTTTCAACCGAGCAAAACATTTTGGTCCTTCGAGCCGGATGTATTTCGTCTTCATAAGACACCTTACAAGATTAATTGGTATCCAAAAAAGGATAAACAGCACTCATCGCGCAGCTAAGTAAATTCCATTGCAATTATCTAATAGCTAAAATTGTAGATAAAATTACGAGACAATTTTCCCGCAAAAATTGTCAGCAATACATTTGAAAGGCGTCATCTACTTAAGGTCACGCCAACCGCACGGAATTTCTCTGGAACTACAGGGCTACAACGCCATCCCGAAGAAATATCCAACTACTTAAGGTCACGCCAACAGCACGGAATTTCTCTGGAACTACAGGGCTACAACGCCATCCCGAAGAAATATCCAACAAATTGGTAACAAATTCAATCCTACTTATTTTATGTGTTTTGCTTATGTAAAAAAGTACAGGGTAATACAAAGGATAAAATTGCATTCACTTGCCATTTAATAATTCATTTATTCATATTTAATTCATTTATTTATAATGGAAGCTTTACGATTTGAAAGAACTGCGTTAAAAAGTCAATTGACAAGGTTTAAAACATTCATTCAAAAGGTTACGAACCAAAGCGTAACCAATGAGGTTATTTGCGAATTAAAGAAAAGGCTTGACCTTATGTCAAACGTGTTGTCAAAATTTGAAAAACTACATAATCAAATTGGTATTTCATGTCTAGAAAGTGATAATTATGATCAAAACAAAGAAGATGAATCTATGGCACATTTTGAAGATGTTTATTTTGAGCAAACAAGCATTGCAGAAACCTTAATAAACAATTTCACGCAAAAATCTGCAATAGATTCAAATAATCCCTCTAGACCAGTATCTCCTGCTGAAAGTGTAAATTCAATTGAAAGTCTTAATTCAAGCAATCGTTCAAAACGCAATTCCGCCTCAAGAATTCATGATGGTAATGACAACGCCAGACATTACATCAATTTACCGAAAATAAATTTAATAAAGTTTAACGGTGATATTAAATTTTGGTTAGAATTCAAATCAATCTTTCAAAGTCTAATACATGATAATGATAATTTAACCAAAATACAAAAGCTTCACTATTAAAAATCAACCTTAACTGATGACGCTAAGTCAGTTATAGGTTCTATAGAATTCACAGCCAACAGTTACGATGTGGCGTGGAAAACGCTTAATACAAGGTTTGATCAACTTAAATTAATTATTAAAAATCATTTAAATGCCATTATGGAGCTTGAAAATCAAACAAAGGAATCAGCTCAAGGCTTAAGAAAAATAAACGACTCCTTATGTATGCACATCTCTGCTGCTAAATCTCTAGCAAAGACAGAGGCGATTTTTGAAACTCTCTTAGTTATGTTGGTCTCAAACAAATTAGATTCCATAACGCGACGTGAATGGGAATTAACATTCAACAAAACTATTTCCACTTTACCCTCTTTAGAGGAATTCGGTACGTTCCTCACATCACATGCCAATTTATTAGAAAATATCGAAAAGGGGCACACACGGGAAGTAAAGGCAAATTATGTTGATAGAAGCAAATTTAAAACTAAATCATTCTTAGTAAACAATTCGTCATGTTCATTATGCAATAAAAGTCATTACCTAGGTCAATGTTCAGAGTTCTTAAAACTAAATGCAAGAGAGAGAGCAAATAAAGTTCAACAACTTAAGTTATGTTTTAATTGTTTGTCTAAAAGTCATTTAAAAAATCAATGTCAATCAAAATATTCTTGTAAAACGTGTAGGTCACGGCATCACACTCTCCTCCACACTCCGTTACAAAGTTCGAATGTTTCTGTTCAACCGGTAGTAGCAATCTCTTCGGTTTCTCCCGAACCTGAACCCATTCAAACTATCTCTGCTTTCTGCACAACAGCCTCACAAGTTTTACTGCCAACTCTTCTTCTTCTGCACTTTCCGTATTAGGCATTTAAATTCCTGTTACGGTTCCCATCTCTTCCTCGGTCTACCGAGGCTTCTCTTTCCTCCTGGTTTATACTTGTAAATTTTTGAAGGAAGCCTATCTTCGGTCATTCGTTCCAAATGTTCTTTCCATCTTGTTTTATTTTCTTTTAGTTTTTCGTTCATACTGAAGATGTTTAGTTCATTTCTAATGTCGGTATTTCTAATATGATCTAACTTGCTGCAACCCTTCACTGTTCTTAAAAATCTCATCTCCGTCGCCTGAATAGAACTTTCTTGTTTTTTTGTTAGTACCCACGACTCGCTCCCGTACATCATTGTTGGAACCGCGACTGTTTTATAAAATTTGATTCGCGTGTCTTTTCGTGTTTTCTTTTTCAAACATCTTCTTATAGTACCGCATATATATCCAAATTTGTTCAGCTTCTGTTCGGTATCCCTATCACGCTCGTATGATAAATCGCATCCTAAGTAGCAGTAGTGGCTTACTTGTTCGATTGGATTGTTGTTTACTACTATTTTTGCTCGCTTTGGTTCTTTACCTTTAAAAGCCATGACTTTTGATTTCTTTATGGATATCTTTAAGTCGTATTCCCGACATATGCAACTGAGGTTATAGATTCCTCTTTGTAATTCGTTTTCAGTTTCAAATATGAGCGCTACGTCGTCTGCATATAAAATTGCGTTTAGCTTTGTTAATCGGTCCAGTAGTATCCCCCCGTCTATTGTAAGTTTCCACCTGCGCATAGCATCGTCCAAATAAATATTAAATAATGTAGGGGATAAACTGCATCCTTGCTTTAGTCCTTTATTAGTTATTATGCTGTCCGTAGTTCTGCCATTTATATCTAGGACTATAGAAGTGTTTTTATATATTCCTTTCAGTATCGCAATCAGGTGTTTTGGGTATCCTCTCTTTTCCATTATGGACCATAATTTTTCTCTATTCAGACTATCGAAGGCTTTTTCAAAATCTACAAAGGCTATAAAAGTTGCTCGATTAAACTCTCTATGTTTTTCTATAAGTTGGCGTAAAGTGAAAACGGCATCTGTTGTTGACCGTCCTTTTCTAAAACCCATCTGATCTTCTATGAGGAGATGTTCTGTAATTGTTTTTACTCGTGTATTTATAATTCGGGCATATATTTTATAAACTGCGTTCAAAAGGCTGATTCCTCGGTAGTTGTCGCATTTAGTTTTGTCGCCTTTTTTAAAGATTGAAATCACTTTTGTTTCCTGCCAGCTCTGTGGTATTTTTCGTTTCTTCCAGCACATATTGTAGAGGTGTAGCAGTCTAAGGTTTAGCATTGTCCCTCCGTATTTAAGGAGTTCTGTATTTATATTATCCATGCCTGTTGCTTTCCTATTTTTGGAAGCTTTTAAAGCTTCTTGCAATTCCTCCATACTAATATCATCTAGTCCTTTCGGATCATCGATAACTAATTCCTCATCTACTTGGACACTTTCATCATACCATAAATTTTTGTAATGGTCTATCCATTTCTGTTCTTCTATGTTATTGAGTTGGACCGTTTCTTTTTCGGATTTATTTAGAAGTTTTAACGCTTTATACGCTATCATCTGTCGTCCATGAATGTCATGCTCAATATTACTAATGTATCGGTCCCAGGATTCTTGATGCGCTGTTCTTACCAAACTCTTTGCTACGTTTCTTTTTGTTTTGTAGGTTTCTTGGTTTTCTGCTGTTGGATGAGCGATGTATTTTCTATACTCATCATGCTTCTCTTTAACGGCTTCTTCGATTTCCGGTGTCCACAGTCTTAGACCTCTTCTTCTTCTATATTTTCGCTTCATTCCTAGAGCTTCGTTAGCTGCTTTTTTAATTATTGCTTCTATATTTGACCATTCCTCATCAACATCACTCTTAGTTATTAAATTTCCCAGTTCTGTGATCATCCTTTGTTGATAAAGGAGTCTTATACTTTCCTCTTGTAGTAAGTACGCTTTGTAAACTTCTTCTTTTTGTTTTATCTCAGGAATTTTTTTTGGTGTTATCCATTTAGCGTAAGTATCTATTTGAGTTATAACAAGGTAATGGTCTGTGCCAACATCATATCCTCTGTGAACTCTTGTATCCTTCACTTGTCCAGCTATTTTGCTGTTAGTTATTACATAATCTATTATAGATCGTTGTCCCCGTGCTGACCATGTATATTTGTGAATATCTTTTTTGCGATAGAAGGTGTTTGTGATTTTGAGATCGTTAAAGGAAGCAAAATCCCTAAGAAAATTTCCATTATTATTGCAGACTGGTTCGCCAAATATTCCTACAACCTTGGGTATTGGGTTGTTGCCCACTCTCGCATTCAAATCCCCAAGAAGAATCAGTTGATCCTGTTTGTTATATTTGTCCATAATTTCTTGGAGATTTTCGTAAAAAGCAATGGATTCGTCAGTTTTTCCCTCTTCCGGAGCATAGACTGCTACTATCGTCAAATTTCCTCTCTCAGTTTTGAGTCTTATTGTTATTATTATTTCATTTATGAATTCGTAGTTTTTTATTTGTTTTTCCCATTTTTTGTGTATATATACTGCTATACCCTTAGCCGCTCTTTCGTGCTGTGCTACCCCGCTGTAAATCATTATATAGTCTTCAACATACTTTGTACCTCTCATTTTCTTTTTTGTTTCTGATATCGCTGCAAAATCTATACCTTGTTTAGTCATAATTGCTGCTATCTCTAATTCCTTGTGTGTCATACTTCTGACATTCCATGCAGCCAATATTATTTTATTCGCAATCCATTTTCGTTTGTCCTTTTTCGTTGCATTATTCGTCATCATTGATCCATACCGATATCCGAGGCAATTTTGGGAACTGCAAGTATTATCCTTTTTTACGAGAGTTGGCTACTAACCATCCTGCTCAACATCCTAACCTGGAGGGCCGGATTATTTCTTTTCAGGGTTTTCTTCCCATAGATTTATTGTCTTTCTGGACTAAAGAGGTTAAATCTCCCCTGCTTGGTAGCTCTTCCGCTCTTTTGAATGCATTGAGAAGTAAATTAATAAATTTATTCTTCTTCTGTTCATCGGACCGTTGGCTGGTTTTCATCTGTAACCCTAGACAGGGGCCCTTACTGGGTGCTATCATCCGGAGCCAGATGAACCAAGGTTTTTTTACAAGGTTGTTACTCCTTCCCCTCCTCCTTCTTCCTCCGGGCTTGGGACCGGCATAGGCGGAGTTCTGCCAACTGCTTCCGCAAAGATTCTTGACGCATTTGGAAACTTCCAATCCGTCAGAATATTACTCGATTCTGGTTCACAATCGAATTTCATTCGCACCGACGTGTGCCAAAGGTTAAACTTGCCTACTCAAAGTGCAAGCATTACAGTTGCAGGTTTGAGCAATTCAAACACTCATCATGTAAAATCAAGATGTGACTTTGAGCTAAAAGCACATCACGGTAATTTCAAAATCAAGCTTTCTTGTTTAATCATTGATGAAATTACAGGAAGTGTCCCGAGTTTCAATCTGAATCGAGACAGCTTCCAACTTCCAAGCAACATTCGCTTATCAGATTCCTGGTTTGATAAACCTGGAAAAATTGACATTTTAATAGGTTCTCCTATCTTTTTCGAGCTTCTGTGTATTGGACAAATTAGGCTAGGTCCCGAACTTCCAATACTTCAGAAAACCCAGCTAAGTTGGATTATTTCTGGTCCTACTAGCACCAATTTAGTCACACAAGTGCAATGCCACTTCAATAGATCAAACGATCTTCAAGATCAGATAACTCGATTTTGGGAAATCGACAGTTATCCCACAGAAAAGGTCTTCTCATCTGAAGAAAACAAATGTGAGTCGCATTTCATGCAAACCACAAAACGAAGCACTACAGGGCGTTGTATAGTTTCAATTCCTTTCAAGGAAACCCCCCTTCTTTTAGGTGATTCCTTTCTGACAGCGAAGAGAAGATTTCTCTCTCTGGAACGGCAATTAGAAGCCAATCCTAAACTTCAGGAAAGCTACTGTGCTTTCATGAAAGAATACATAGAGTTGGGTCACATGTCGATATCAGATCCCAAAGTTAAGCTGGTTTATTATCTTCCACACCACGGGGTCCATAAATCCGACAGCTTAACTACAAAACTTCGTGTCGTTTTTAATGGTTCCTCTGCAACCACAACAGGTCATTCGTTGAATAGTATCCAAATGGTTGGTCCCACTATTCAACAAGATTTATTCTCAATTTTAATTCGTTTCCGAAAATATCCTTACGCTTTCGCTGCGGACATCGAGAAGATGTACCGACAAGTGGAAATAGAGCCTAGTCAAAGGCCACTCCAACGAATACTGTGGCGGTCTTCAATCGCAAGCCCCATAGAACATTATGACCTAAATACCGTGACTTATGGAACCGCCTCCTCATCTTATCTTGCCATCCGATCCTTAACACAATTAGGTATCGAATGCGAAAGCTCGCTCCCAGAAATTTCTAAAATTATAAAGCGCGACTTCTATGTTGATGACCTACTTTCTGGTGCTTCCAGCGTAGAAACCGCATGTGAAATATGTTCGCAAATTTCAATAGTTCTAAGTGCAGGTTGTTTCAAACTTAGAAAGTGGATTTCAAACAATCCCGACGTACTAGCTAGCATCCCTCATGCTGATCTACACCCCGGTATTCTACAATTTGGAGACCGTGAACAATCACATACTCTTGGCCTCACATGGTTGTTCCGAACAGACCATTTCAAGTTTTCAATCTCACATCAATCGTCTTCAAAAATCACTAAAAGGCAAATGCTTTCTGAGATTTCTCAAATCTTTGATCCATTAGGGTTAATTACCCCTTGCACGTTTGTGGCCAAGATTTTCATGCAAAGGCTTTGGCTTGAAAAGCTTGATTGGGACGAGCAAGTTCCAATCGATATGGAAAAACGATGGCTTTCTTACAAATCTGAATTGTCAGGTCTTAATGACCTTAAAATACCAAGACACGTCACATGTGTCGATCCAATATCCATCCAAATTCATGGATTTTGCGACGCGTCGATGGAAGGTTACGGAGCCTGTATATATTTGCGTTCAAAAAATGTCCATAATCACATTTACCAAAAATTATTATGTTCAAAGTCAAGGGTTGCACCCTTAAAACCGATTACTATCCCCAAACTTGAGCTTTGTGGAGCATTACTGTTAAGTAAACTACTAAAAACTGTTTTAAAAGCTGTAGATTTACAACCTACTTCTTGTTTTCTTTGGTCCGATTCAACCATCGTACTAGGATGGTTAAAGACAACCCCAAACCTTCTTAAAACTTTCGTTTGCAACAGGGTTGCTGACATTCAGAATGTCACTGCTAACGCGGTTTGGCGGCATGTGCCTACGAAATCCAATCCCGCCGATCTTTTATCGCGAGGAGCAAGTCCTCAATTTCTAAATGAATCCACATTATGGTGGGACGGCCCCTCTTGGCTACAGGAAGACGAAACTTCTTGGCCAAATCTTGCGCTTGGTAACGCTGAACTTCCTGAATTCAAAAGGGAGGTCAAGGTTCTCGTTTCTTCTAAACAAGAATCATTTCCTTTCAACAATTATTCTAATTTAACTCGCCTTGAGCGAATATTTGCATTTTGTTTGCGGTTTAGAAACAATTGCTCTGTCTCTAAAACCAATAGAATTTATGGATTTTTAACACCAAAAGAGCTTACCAACTCATTAAGAAAATTAATCAAATTTTCGCAATTGGACTCTTACAATGATGAGATCAAGTTGCTTGCTTTAGGTTTACCCTTAAAGACCTCTTCTTCTCTAGTTAGTTTAAACCCGTTCGTTGATGATGAAGGTTTAATACGAGTAGGTGGAAGACTCCTCAACACTAAATATTCTTACGATAAGAAGCACCCACTTCTAATTGATGGGAAACACCCTTTAGCAAAACTTCTCGCTTCTCGTGAACATTTGAAATTGCTTCACGCAGGCCCCCAACTCCTTCTGTCTACCTTACGTGACAGATTCTGGATTACATCCGGTAGGAATGTAGTAAAACACATCGTTCATAAATGTGTAAAGTGTTTCAGATTCACTACTTCTATTACTAGGCCTATAATGGGTAACCTGCCATCAGCTCGTGCTGAAGAATCATTTCCTTTTCAACACGTTGGCATCGATTTTGCCGGTCCCATAAACCTTAAAGATCGAAAAGGTCGTGGGTCTAAAACCACAAAAGCTTATTTTTGCATTTACGTTTGCTTTGCAACTAAAGCAGTGCATTTAGAACTTGTAACAAGTCTTTCAACTGATCATTTTATCATGGCATTTCGGCGATTTGTCTCCCTAAGAGGCAAACCATCACACGTTTATTCAGACAACGGTACTAACTTCGTAGGCGCGAATAACGATTTGCTTGAATTAGAAAAATTTCTTAAGCAACAAGAATCTTCAATTCCAGAAATTGTTGCTTGCGAAGGAATTCACTGGCATTTCATACCAGCTCATAGCCCTCACTTTGGAGGCTTATGGGAAGCAGGTGTTAAATCCTGTAAATATCACCTAAAACGAGTAATAGGTGAGCATATTTTGGTCTATGAAGAACTCTGTACTTTGCTATATCAGGTAGAATCCATTCTGAACTCCAGACCTCTTGCTCCCTTATCAACCGATCCCAACGATCTGCAACCGTTGACACCCGGTCATTTCTTGGTTGGGCGACCACTTACTTCGCTTCCAAATTCAGATGTTACATCTATATCTGAAAATAGACTGGATGCTTTCCAAAAAATTCAAGGATTTGTACAGCATCTTTGGCGAAGGTGGAGTAAAGAATATGTGTCTGAACTTCAGCAAAGAGTGAAGTGGAAACTGCACCAATCAGAGCTTTCGTCTGGCACTCTCGTCCTAATAAAGGAAAACAACCTTCCACCTTTAAAATGGAAAATGGGTAGAGTTCTCTCCGTGCATCCTGGTTCCGATGGTATAAATCGCGTCGCGACCATTCGGACTTCTAATGGACATGTGAAAAGAGCATTTTCTAAAATTTGCCCTCTACCAAGTTCGGTAAACAAGTGCATCGATTGACGATTAATGTATTGCTTTCGGTCGCTAATAAGTGTTCATTACCTAAAAAACTAATATTGACTTTATTTATTTTGTTTATGCGTAACATTTATGTGTAATTTTAATATTTAAGTAACTGTTCAATTTTATTATGTTTCGTTTTCTTTCTTGAAATCCCTTCAGAATTTCAACCCGGGCGATATGTTTAAAATCATGTGTGTATTTTAGACTACAACTGTCCATGGCAGCCCCTTTTTAATGTTTCAATTTTATGTTTATCAATTGCCATGATTACGGTTTATGTTTTCGAGATGATTTTAAGTTACGATTGTCAGAAATACATGTTTTTTACAATTATGCTAACCGATTTATTCCATGAATAAAAACTCTACGTTACAGTCCACTTGCTTTATACTTGTCTACCAATTAGCATTTAATCATCCGGCGAAGTAAAGAGCTCATAAGGTTTTTTGTAACGAATTGCATCGATTCTACAAGAACACGTTTCAACCGAGCAAAACAACCTCTTTATACCAAGTAATTTGGTATCCTTTTAAGTTATTCAAAATAAACAGACCAATATTTTTTTGTTTGGCCCTAAAGAAGTTTATTTACATTGTATAGCCCTGCAAAATAATTAAAATTTGGCTTGTAGAGCTTTGATAAATAATTTCTACTGGCCGAATCGTACCACTAAGGCCCAGTTGTTCAGTTTCGGGTTATCTTTTAACCTGTGTTATTTTTCATAGAAATGATTGTTTCAAGAATTGTTTCCATGGAAAATAATTCAGGTTAAAAGATAACCCGAAACTGAACAACTGGGCCTTAGAGATACGAATTTTTGTGTGAAATGACGATATTTAATATGCCATTTTAGGGAGGTTTTTTGTGTATATAATTAATGTCACAAAATGGGTGTGATGATCAAAATTTGACTCTGAGTGCCCCTCCCGCAAAACGAAGTAATTTAAAATTCTCAAAAAAAGATATTCTACTTTTGGCTATTTACATACCAAATTTTAGAGTGGGTACGCTTTTGGTTTAGGAGTGCAATGGAAATGAATGATCGTGGCCATAAATCGAAATACTTTACCAAAATTACCAAGAAAACCAAACGCTTGCCCAATCTAACATTTGGTATACGAGTAGCCAAAAGTATAATAAAGATAGTATATCTTTGATGTTTTTATAAAGAACTTAAGTCAAAAGCCACAAGTTTTTTCGGTCCGTATTTCTTTCGAAATGAGGAAGGACCTACCGGAATGGTGTGAGATATCGACACATGCGCAATACATTTTTGTTTCCAAAAATCTAAGAGTTAAACATCGACAACTTATGGTTCCAACTGGATGGTGCTACGTGCCACACAGACACCGAAACCATCGATTTATTGAAAGGACAATTCGGTGACAACATTATTGCAAGAAATGGTCCTATCAATTGACCTCCAAGATCGTGTGATTTGACGCCTCCAGATTATTTTTTTTTGGGTATGTTAAATTCATGGTTTATGCAAATAAACCAACTCTGGAAGCATTGTAGGTCAATATTCAGCAAGCTATTTATGAAATAAGGCCGTCAAAAATTGGACTGATCAGATGCGCTTCGGAATGATTAGTTGTGGTGGTCACATGCCGGAAATCATTTTCAAATCATAAATGGCATTTACATTCATAAAAAAATAATTAAAAAAACATTCCATCAATTTTTTAATGTTTTATTTCAATTTGAAGTTCTCGTGCAGCTAAAAAACACCCTATATAAACATATTTATGCAGAATCATTTTAATACATTGTTCCTATGTGCAACACAAAATAAAATAAAGTGCTGTTTTAATTAACATTGTCAAAACGTGCAATCCGTTCCCCGCTGTACCATTGGTTATAATTATTTTGTAATTTTTAGTTTTTTGGGTATACAATTGGAGTGTATACTTCTAAATAGATACACGAAAACGATATTTCTTCATCTAGATACATCATGTGTAGATCAATTCTAAATCTACCACTGGGAATAAGTGGAGGAAAGTGAGTTTCATCGAAAACAAAATTGCAAAAGTGATATATAATATCCTGAAAATGAAAACTTTAGATAAAATTTTATGACGAGCAACCTGAAGAACCTTTTCAAAATAAAAACTTGTAACGTTACCGCAATCTTTCACTCGTTGAATACCTAGTGCATTTAATTTAAAACTTTGTTGTAGATTGGCTTGGAAACGTATCGGAAAGTGGCGATATTCGTTACTCAAAAACTTTTTTACTTGTACAATTACCTAAAAATATAAATTGTTTTCTTATTAGAAATGCGCACCACACTAACATAAATATGAGCATTGAAACCTGAAATCTGTCGGTATTTAGTAGCTATTTCGCAGTACTCGTATTTAAGTAATTTGACATTTGCATATTCAACAGTAGAAATGTTTTAAAAATATTTATATATTTATTTGTGAAGAAGTTGACTAATCATCATCATCTTCACGTGTTAGACTTATTGTCCGATACGTCACTCTTCATTAGTCTCCCCATCTTATTTTAGGTCGACCAATATTGCTCATGTTGACTAATAAAAATGATAAACTTCTTCTTGTTCGGCACGCCCGTATCCGGGCAGCGTGGCATCATTCATGATAAACAGTTGTTAACTGTATCTCTCCATCTTTCTCTGTCCATTGCGTTGTGTGCGCATTGCTGCACTGTTGAGCCAGTCATTTGCTTTATTTGGTCAACGTACCGAGAGGGAGACCGACCTCTTGGTCTCTTACCCTCTATCTTGCCCTGGACCACGAGTCTCTCGAGCGTTCCATCTCCGCGTCTCATAATGTGTCCGAAATATTTTAATATAGCTCTATTTATGGATGTGCTCAATCTTTCCTTTATGTTAAGTTCCTTCAGGATGGACACATTTGTACGCCTCTCCGTCCATGACACCCTCAGCATTCTACGCCAACAGAACATCTCAAAAGCCTCTATTCGTCGTCTATCTGCCGATTTGATTGTCCAGCTTTCTGAGGCGTACGTCAT
Source organism: Podabrus alpinus (assembly GCA_932274525.1). Classification (NCBI taxonomy): domain Eukaryota; kingdom Metazoa; phylum Arthropoda; class Insecta; order Coleoptera; family Cantharidae; genus Podabrus; species Podabrus alpinus. Next base: position 76,049,967 of record OW026456.1, read on the forward strand.
TATTGGGAAAATCAGAGATTGGATAATTCTCATTTTAGTGGACTTCGATATTCCTCGATCTTTCCATATTCTCGTCAGTTTTGCCACTCCTGTCTTTGCCAGCGTGATTCTGCGTCTGATTTCGCTTTCGCATTCTCCAGTTCTTGTGATGTGGACGCCCAGGTATACCGTACCCTCCACAGTTTCAATCCCGCCTATTTCTCCGATATTCCGTTGATTCTCACTTGCCCTATCCACAATCATCACTTTACTCTTATTTGTATTTATTTTGAGACCATATTCTTCGCTTGTCGCTTTAATTCTCTCCAGGATCTCTGTCAGTTCTTCTTCTGACGCCGCTAGCAGTGTCGTGTCATCTGCATATCTTAAGTTAAATATTTTTCTTCCGCCTATCGATATTCCTCCTTTCCATCCCTCTGTAGCGACGCGCATTATCCATTCTCCGTATATATTGAATAGAATCGGCGAGATAATGCACCCCTGTCTCACTCCTCTTCCTACTTTGAAAGTCTTTGATAGTTGGTCATTCACTCTGACTTGTGCCTCGTTAGAAGCGTATAGTTTGCTGATGAGGGAGGTAAGGTGTGGGGGGGACGCCAAGTATTGTATTAATGTACCAAAGTTTGTCCCATTCCACGCAGTCGAAAGCCTTCTGATAGTCTAGGAAGCAGAAGTATCCCTTAGTGTTAAATTCTCTGAGTTTCTCGACAATTTGTCTAGCGTTTAGAACCTGTTCTCTTGTGCCTCTGCCTGGCATAAATCCGGCCTGTTCATTCGGTATTTGTGGATGTATGTAGGCTTTCAGTCTCTCGTTGATGATCCACAGTAACACCTTACTGGCATGCGAGATAAGGGCGATTGTTCTATAGTTGCTACATTTATTTTTCGCTCCTTTCTTGTGGATTGGCACGAATATAGACTTTACCCAATCGTCAGGCCATCTTCCCGAATGCCACACTTTGTTACATATACAGTTCAACATATCAATACCCTGTTGTCCGGCTGCCTTAATCATTTCTGCCACGATTTCGTCATATCCTGACGCTTTATTTCTTTTAAGTGCCATTGTGGCCGCAGCGATTTCGGATTTGAGAATGTCTGGTTCATGTTCCGCGTTTTCCATATTTTTGATGTTTGTCTGTGCGTCCGCTTTTCCCTTCATTAGATTTTCGCAGTATTGTTTCCATCGTTCGAGAACTCCCTCGAAGTTGGTTATTGCTATACCTTTTTCGTCTTGTATGGTATTTGTCTTTGGTTTGAATTCTCGAGCAATCGTGCGTATTTTCCGGAACATATCTCCAGTCTCATTTCTGCTCGAGTGGGCCTCTACTTCCTTGCACATGTCACTGAGATACAGTTCTTTATCTTTTCGAGATTCTTTTTTTATAGTTTTGCAGTATTCGGTGTAAGCCTTGCAGTTATTTCTTGTCATGCCTAGAGACTTTAATTTCTTCCTTTCTTCAATGATCTTCCATGTCCTATCTGATATCCATGGCTTTCTGTTGTTGTTGTTGTTGCTATTGCCCTTTCTTGTATTGTCTTCATTTGACTTTTTTGCGGCGTCATTTAATTTTTCTTTCATTGTCTCCCTTAGATCATTTGCATTGAGAGCGTTCTTGCGTTCATCGGGTATGCTTCCCAGGGTCTCCTGTGCTTCGATTTTATACCTTTCGTTTTTGTATAGATGCCATCGGTTTCTTTGTATGTCCTTCTTAGGTGTGCATTTAAGTTTGAGGCGAAACTCGGCAGCCAGCAGTTGGTGGTCGGTCCCGCAGTCGGCTCCTGGGTAGGTTTTCACGTCTTTCAGGGAGCTTCTCCATCTCTGTCTGATCAGGATGTAGTCAATCTGATTTCGATACCTTTCTCCAGGCGACCTCCATGTATATAAATGTCGGGGGTGGTGTTTGAACATAGTGTTTGCAACGATAAATCTGTTGTCTGCGCAGAAGTTGATCAGTCTTTCTCCCCGGTCGTTACGGTTTCCCAGACCGAATTCTCCCACAGGCTGTCCATGATTTCCCCCCACTCGGGTCTCTTTGCCCACCTTGGCATTAAAGTCTCCTACTATCATGATTATCTCTCTTTCTGGTATTGGTTTCATTGTATCTTCAAGCACAGAGTAAAAGTCTTCTATTTCTTCATCCTCACCGGTGGCGGCAGGGGCATATATTTGTATCAGGTTAAGCGGGAATGGTGTCGCATTTAGCTTAATGGTAGCTATTCGAGCGTTAACGGCTTGGTATCCTAGCACGCACTTGGCGATTTTTTTGTTTACAAGGAAGGCTGTCCCTTCTCTTTTTATAGATTCGTGTCCGGAGAAATATATCATATTGTCGCTGCTTGTCTTAAAGTGGCCGCTGTCTGTCCAGTGTGTTTCAGATATCCCCACTAAGTCAAATTTCTCCAATTCTCGCTCCAGTATTTGAAGCTTTCCGGTGGTATTAAGGCCTCTGACTTTCCACGTTCCCACTTTTATCATCTTTCTCAGATGCAGCTGTCGTAGTTGGTTTTGTTGTTGTTGTTGGCCAGTCGCATACTTTCCATGCAATGCCTGTCCTTCCACATGTACATGGCCGGTCGCACATTTCTCGCCTCCAGACCCGGAATCCAGGAAGCGCCGGTCGCTACTCGGTTCGCATGGCACATCTATATTTCGGTATGTTTTCATGTCATGCTGCTCTCTTGGGACAATTTATGGATGCAGTGGGGGTCCCTCTCCCTTCTGCCTCTTTATTTCAGCCGCCCATTCTGGGACAGACGCTGTTTGTAGTCGCCCAAAAAACATGTTGACTAATAAAAATGATAAACTTATTAGTTATAATATTATTTGAAAATTAATAAAATGAACAAACGTAACTGAAAATATGTATCTCTTGTAAAACGACCAATACCGCCAAATACCTACAGAACAGTAACAATAATATATTTACAGAATCTTGCCCTTTTACGAAGGGGCCTACGATTAACGCCAACCTTACCTCGACTTTATCTTTGACGGTAATTTTCATCTTGAATGTGAAGTTGATAGCCGGGGTAGTACGATTGTACTTAAATGTTTTAATTTCAACGAAATATAAATACTTTTCACTGTAATTCATTAGTTCCATTCGAACATCCTTGATTTTGAAGCCATGTTGATGGAACTGCAATGTAGATTATTATAGTAATTATAGTAATAAAAACTAGGTACAAAAATGCAATGCTTTTCAAGATATTTAGTGATAATTTCATGATATTTCAATATTTACTATACTGTGATTCCGTTATCTCTTAAAGGTTTTCAAACTTTAAAGAATGGCGGGGTTAAAATAAAATCGTAGAATTTCATTGGTTTTGTTAACCCATGTAATAATAATAACTCATGCTATCTCTGGTAACATACTTTACGTCGATGTTATTTAATTAACCGTAATGTTGCTAGTAAACTTTGGACCCACTTTGTGTTTAATTCATAAGTACCCGAACGAGTACAACGGGCGAGCCTTGTTTATTTTGTAAAGTGCCGGTTTCTGTTAATCATACATAAATAACTATTTACCACGAAGTTAAAGATACTGTAATGTTCTTTGCTTGGCTGTAGTAGCTAGTCAAAAGGATGAACAAGTTAATAAATTAAAAATTTAAATGAACGTTGGATTGTTATAGAAATCATGGCAAAATGATAAAACGATTAACTCGTTAATGAAATAAAAATTATATCATGTTAAAATAATTATTAGTTGTAGTTAAAATTTGTTAGTTAAAAAAAATTTGTTGTAAAACTAGGTAAATATATAATTAGTGATGTTATGCAAACTTAAAAAAAGGTTTCATGGTGACTTTTGTGTAATGGATTGATATAATAAACGAAACGGACGATTATTCGCTTCCAAAATAAACATTCAAGTGCATCAAATTCAAATGTACGGTTCGTTCCTAAAAAAAACAATTATTTGAATTAAAATCAAGTGTTGAAATTATCGATTTTTTTACCTGCCAATGAAAACTTTAAAACATTAAAAACAGACAGGCGTTGGAAATTGCAACAAAAATGATATCCTTGGTAACGTGTTTGTTGACCTGAACAACCGTAATAATTTCATGAAGATGGGTACGTAATTTTTGTTGTTCCAGAAATATTTATAAAAAATTGTGTTAAAAAACCTGAAATAGGGTTGAGTGAATGTAAATTGTGCTAAAAAGAGGTTATATTACGTAATAATAGTAAAATTTTGATAAATGCACTCACCAATTATTACAAATATGTTATTTACGGCGGTGAATATAGAAAAATTATGCGAAGGTTAAATGGTTGACCACACAACAGTGAAATAGAGAAGATTTATGGGAGAACGAACGAAAAGCCAAGTAAAATGAAAAAATGATGCAATTGGAAAGTGAGGTTAGAAATCTTTAACTATACAGTGCGGAACTTTAAAACACAAATAAAGGTCAGAAATCTTTTTAATTTATAAACATTTATTTGCATAAATTTATTTTATAATAAGAAAATTTGTTATATTTAATTTTAAGGCGTGTGCGTAAAACTTTAATTGTTACTATGACGACCATTTATAAAATTTTATGAAAATTTCATTAAAATCGAATTGCCATGATAAATTTATTTTCAATTTAAATCAATTAAATAAATATTGTTATTTGATGAATTATGTTCATTTTTGAAAATTAGTAAATGCAGTAAAGAAAATTTATTAACACTAAAGAATTTTTTTTATATAAAATTAAGAGCTAGCCGTGGTGACCTACAAAATTTTATACACAAAAGTTATCATTGTGGGATAAGCATTCCAGGTAAGGGTAAATTTCATCGAAAGCATAAATTTAATTAATAAGGTAAAGGGGAATATTACATATTTATTTATCGTACCAACGTAAAGGCTCAGTACATAGCAATACATTTTCATTATGACACATTTCATTAAAGATAAATTTGTCTGATCAAGAATTATTATTTCAACATACCTTAGATAAAATACCTTCATTATAGGAGACATCGAAAATATGATGTTATTGGAGAAGTAACAACCAAGTTATATTTTTCATTTTGATGCTGATATTCTAAAAATTGTAAACCATAGGTGGACGTGTACTGATAAAATTCGTTACAGACATGTATTTATAGCAAAATTTTCCACCAGATAATAATATTATTTCAATCAGTACCGATTTCAATGTAATGTTGTTTAAATTGTCTTGCTCACATGACATCCAATGTCATATCCTTTCAGAAAGCGTATCTTCGAATATTATGAGTTGGTACCTATTGTGCTAGGATATCATCCCAAGTAGCATTTTTATCTAAATAGCAACTACGAATTTCAATAGCTGGCTATTAGCTAGTTGTTAGCTAGCTAATACATCTATTTCAATAGCAATTGGTTATGACTAGCTAATAGTTGGCTAATAGTGCTTAATAATAGTTGGTTTTTAGCTACACAGCTAATAGTTGGCTAATTGTGGCTAATAATAGTTGGTTTTTAGCTACACAACTAATAGTTGGCTAATAGTGCTTAATAATAGTTGGTTTTTAGCTACACAGCTAATAGTTGGCTAATTGTGGTTAATAATAGTTGGTTTTTAGCTACACAGCTAATAGTTGGCTAATTGTGGTTAATAATAGTTGGTTTTTAGCTACACAGCTAATAGTTGGCTAATTGTGGCTAATAATAGTTGGTTTTTAGCTACACAACTAATAGTTGGCTAATAGTGCTTAATAATAGTTGGTTTTTAGCTACACAGCTAATAGTTGGCTAATTGTGGTTAATAATAGTTGGTTTTTAGCTACACAACTAATAGTTGGCTAATTGTGCTTAATAATAGTTGGTTTTTTGCTACACAACTATTAGTTGGCTAATTGTGGTTAATAATAGTTGGTTTTTAGCTACACAACTAATAGTTGGTTAATTGTGCTTAATAATAGTTGGTTTTTAGCTACACAACTAATAGTTGGCTAATTGTGCTTAATAATAGTTGGTTTTTAGCTACACAACTAATAGTTGGCTAATTGTGCTTAATAATAGTTGGTTTTTAACTAACAGCTAATATGATGATTTGACTAATTATTTTATTCATATAGTTTTTAAAAATAGCTAAGTTATAGCAACTTTATCTTCTAATATTATGTAAACGAACCATGATGCACGTTTTAATGTACAGAATCAATTTATTAAATTTAGTATATTACTCGTTTTCACATCTACGATCAAAACTACGGATGTGTTTCTGCTAGCGTTCCTGCAAACCGTTTGGTGTAATGTTGCAAGCTATTTGAAGAGAGCTTTGAAAATTAATGGGATAGTGACATTTAAATACCTAGGGAATGAAATTACAAGCGTAATTTATAGCGTATCTTCAATCTGATGATAACTTTTGTAAAATTTTTATTACGAGTCAAGTAGGCCGAGCAGTCGAAGGCGGCAGATTTAACTTTTGGTTCACAAAACTGTTGGGTTTAAACCCCATACCTATCCAATTGTTTGGATAGGTATGTTACATTATTATTTTGAGTTTTATACAATTCCAACAAGGAACCGCGTTAGCAGAGTACGTAGAGTGGTTACGTCGTATTACGAGGGTCCCGGGTTCAAATCCCAGTCAAGGACGGTAAGTAAAAAAAAAATTACATTTAAAAATAATCAATTTAGTATTACAGTTATTAATTAATAATTAAGAATTTAATGTTACAGGTTTAATACATCAGGATAATCAAGTTAAATACATCATTAATGAAAAAAACTCGGGGATCCATCAGGACGCGCATTACAACCCGCATTTATAATAATAATACTAAATGTATCAAATAAAAAATCGAGTAAAATTACAAATTAAATTTTTTTATTATAAAAATTTATATTTAAATTAATTGGCGAATTCAAAATTTCGAATTTAGCGAATTCAAAATTTCGAATTTTGCGACTAGCAAAATTCAGAAATATTTCAACCAGTCATTTAATTGCTTAATGGCTGGCTTTTTTGCTAACTAATGACGCGTTATTTAGCTAGCTATTTGCTAAGAAAAAGTGGGCCACTTTAGCCATATTGCCACAATATAGTCACATTTTAGCTACTATTTAGTTTGTTGCCACAGCTGATGCAGCCACCAACCACAGCTATTAGCCAACTATTAGCTGTATTTTTGCACTAGCTTTTTTGCTAACTAATGACGCATTATTTAGCTAGCTATTTGCTAAGAAAAAGTGGGCCATTTTAGCAGTTTTGCCACAATATAGTCGACTTTTAAACACTATTTAGTTGGCTGTATTAGTTAATGTAGCCATTAACCATAGCTAATAGCCAACTATTAGCTAGTTTTTAGCATCAAAATGCTACTTGGGATTAGTGCTAAATTTTGCATGATAATGATCTGTGCAAAATATTATTCAATATATTTGTGATTTAAGCCACGATCCACAGTCTGATTGGTTGGAAAAAAGACTGCTCTTTCCAAAAGAAAAATCCAAAAAACCAAAAAATAAAATTACTAAGGAAACTCTCTCGAAGTACATCGACGAGGCCCTAGCGCAGACAAACGCAAGCCGCCCCCGTCCCTCAATTCAAAGCTAGAAATAATAAAAATTATTAATTAACTAATTAAACACTTTTTGCGTAAATATCCCTATTTCGGTCATTTACAGCAAATAAACTAAATTTTGCCGCTTGGCTCCTTTTTGTATAACTGCGTCCAATTTAACTATAATTTTATAAATTGTTGATGTATTGCAACAAACAACAAAACCTGACAAAATAATTTGAGTAACAAAAATATGTTGGTTCTTTAATAAAAAAAAAGTTTTAATTGGAAAATTTCAGTGACTTTTGAGCTCCTAAAAAATACACGTCTTTTTGTAAATAAAGACGGGATAAAAACCGAGGTATTCGTACATTATTATGTAAAAATTGACGAGAAGGCCAAAATTTACGCAAATAAGAGAGACGGCGACCGCATTATACTGTCTAATCACCGAGCGTCTTAGTACCCGACAGAGGCGAGAACTGCCACAAAAGAAGAAATAAGTGCCGAACTTCACTTCTTCGAAGCCGAAGAATGTATTCTGTATGGCCCTAAGTATACCCGATAAAGGGTAGGTTACGAATATCAACCACTATCCACCTCATTACAGCACGAAAAAGTTTAAAACGATTTATCTCAAAACTACATTTCTCAAGTCGGGCGCTCATTTTCCAAAGAAACTGCTCTACGGATTGACTTTATTTTTTTTAGGCATTTAGAGTACATTTCAGACTACGGTTGGAATCTCAAATATCCAAAATATATTTAAAATTACCATTTTCCGGGCCATGAAAGGTAAATATTTTGATGTAAAAATCGAAGTTTTTTTTTGCAACCATCGCCATTTTGTCATTTGTTTTTAAATTTAGATTTCCGAGGTTCCAACCGTAGCCACATTCATAGAGAACAAAATGTACCAAAGTTCGTTTATTTTAGATAACTATACGACGGTCAGAAACCTGCGCCTTATTGGACAGTCATTTCGAGACATGAGTTACGCTTTGATATGTTACTTGTTACAATTTGCAATAAAACGCTTTGCAAAAATTTTAGGTATTACTTTAAACATGAATAAATAAGAATCCAAAATTTCAGCTCAATAGTTTTAACAGTTTTCTCAAATTTAATTCCTAAATATCAGCTTCAAAACTACTGTTCACAGTAGGTAACCCCCTTAAGAAAAAATATTACTTTTTCAACAGCATTATTATTACTAAAGCAGCGGCGGCTCGTGGGGTAAAATCTTAGGTAGGCCAGCTTGTTAAATACAGAAAAAAAACTCCGACGGGGGGGGGGGTATTTTTGAAGTAATATTTATTAAATAATATATCCTTGAAATATTAAATTCAACTGTTAATTTTCAGTTTTTAATTCTCAATAATTATTAATTGTGAAAATTAAAATATTTTTATTTGTATAGGGTGTCCCAACAAGAGCGCCGGATTTAAATTAGCCGCCATTTTGTCAATACGAGTTGTACGGTGATTTTGCTTTGACTGTCGTCACGTACAGACCACGCGATTTAAGAATATGGAAAAGTATTCAAACGAACAACGTTTAATTATTGTAAAAACACATTACAAAAATGGTGAAAGTTTTGCGAAAACAGTTCGCCAATTACGTCAAGTTTTCGGTCGCAATTATGCGCCAAATGAATCGACAGTGAGGCGTTTAATTACAAAATTTGAGACCAAATTTACGCTGATGGATCAGAAGACCATTGTTCGTCGTCGTCCTTGTCTGTCACTCGAAAATATATCCACAGTAAGGGAATCTGTGGCCGAGAATCCAGGAACTTCCATTCGGCATCGTGGTCAAGAATTAAACATTTCCAGAAGCACTATGCAACGAATTTTGGTTAAAAATCTGCATTTGCACGCGTACAAGGTTCAATTGGTGCAAGAAATCAAGCCAAGTGACCATGAGCAGCGCCATGGATTTGCTGATTGGGTGTTAGAACATCATCAAATTAATGCGGATTTTTCGAAGAAAGTCGGTTTTCCAGATGAGGCACATTTTCAACTCGACGGATATGTAAATAAGCAAAACTGTCGGATTTGGGGTGCTGAAAATCCTCGTGTGATACTCGAACAACCAATGCATCCACCACGAGTAACTGTTTGGTGTGCATTTTGGGCTGGCGGAGTGATTGGGCGGTATTTCTTTGAAAATGCGGCTGGAAATGCGCCAACTGTTAATTGTGTGCGGTATCGCGAAATGTTAACGGAGTTTTTGTGGCCCGAATTGGATGTAATTGATGTGGAGGACATGTTTTTCCAACAAGACGGTGCGACCTGCCACACAGCAGGTGAAACAATGGTGTTACTGCAGACCAAGTTTCCAGGCCGTGTCATTTCCCGATTTGACGATCAACATTGACCACCAAGATCGTGCGATCTAACGCCGATGAACTTTTTTCTTTGGGGCTATGTGAAGGAAAACGTGTATGCGAATAAGCCTGAAACAGTTGAACATCTTAAAGAGGAAATACGGCGCGTTATTGGTGAAATACAGCCACATTTATGCGAAAACATTATTCAAAATTTCAACAAAAGAATAACCCTGTGCCAGAGGTTTCGTGGTGGCCATTTGCCTGATGTTGTATTTCACGTTTAATCGGAACTATTTTTCTTTATGTTGAAATAAAAATGTTTGCTTAATTCAAAAAATAAATGTGTTTTTCTTTAAAATTAAATCCGGCGCTCTTGTTGGGACACCCTTTAAAATAAAACGGTGAAAGATATTATAGTATACTACTATATATTATGTTTCTATGTATGTACCTAATTGTAAAATGTGATTATAAAAAATATAATATTTTTAATTAATCATCGATAAGAACTCCACGACGACTTTTATGACACGAATTCAAGTTATTAGGTTTTGCTTTACCATTCTGAAGTTATTTTTGATAACTCCTGAAGACAATCCTGAAATAAGTTAAATTCTTTTACAAGAATAGCACATTTGATTTAAACAATTATTATTTACCTACAAACCAACATACCAATAATATATAGTTCATAGCAAAATTACATGAACACGCGTAGTAAATACTACAAAGTTTCAAATATTTATTGTACAGTGCAACATAGCGCATAATAATCCACGGCCTACCCAGCCTGTTATCATATGGTACGTGATTCATACGTTTCAGTATGCGAGTAAATATCGGCTTTCACTGCCTATTGAATACTCATACAAATAAAAATTACCGACTTTTACTGATGTATTATTTAAATTTTGAATATATTGCGATGTCCGAAACTGACCACCACGTCAATAGAAATGATAACGTCACGATTTAAAAATTTGTTTATTAATAAAGAGCACATGACTTATTTGTTCGAACGTAAAAGTTTTATCTGAAACCAAGAATTTAGTTTAACGTCACAAATTTATATGAAGAAAGGGTCACGGAACGAGATAACAAAGTAAATTCAAATGCAACGTTTTAATTCTGTTAATAAAATTGTTTGTTAAAAATTATAAATTAATTTAATTAGTAATAAGAAATGTAATTTGAAATCAAAATAATTGTTCAATGTTAGTTTATAAAAATGTGTTAAAACATAAAGCTTAAATAAGAATAATTTTACACGTATCGGAGTGCATCGCAATTCAATGTATCACAAATGGGAAAGACATTTTCTTCAAAAGTTTACTGGAAGATCACAGGAAATGCAAGAACTTTAATTTAATCTGAAACATAAAAATTTTATTAAAATTTTACAAATCACTTTGGGCTTGAGCCGAACCTGCAAACTGTAACGTCAAATAAATTGATTTTATTTTCGATCAATGAAAAAAATCACATTTGCCTTGAAAAACACAGGTAACGATGGTAAAATAATTGAGAAAAGGAGGTTGTTGAATTAATTCGATGAATGGCGTGGTGAAATTTAAGCGTCCTACAAGAAAATAATTTTATTAGTAAAAAGTGCGATTCAAACCGAATAAAAGGTATAAAATTTAAAAAGTAAATTTAACTTACGTGTGTTACAAGTGTTTTTGGATCAAAATATTGAAGGATCGAGGATATTTTCACAAATAACGATAAACGAATTTACACGTGTTGGAAAAGGCATCCACTCATATTTATGCGACTGTACACCATCGATAAGAAATTGATACTGGGTTTCATGGTCATTCATCTTGGTAACCAGAAAAGAACCAGATTTTTAAAGGTAAAGCCAAACCATTTTCATTTTAACAAAAATTAGTGCGGACTTATAAAAATTTCTACCGCGTGACTTCGACATAGCATTTATAGTTTTGGGGTAATATTAAGGATTTATTTAATTGATGTTCACGATTTATTTAGAAATAATTACATTTTATATAATAAAATTTACCATTGCATTATAAAACGGAGCATAATTTTTGTAATCATTCCGAGGACCACGACATTCTATTTCAGCTTCACGATTTGGTCAAGGAAGGAACCCAACGTGAGAAAAGGTAGGTCTGTGCTCACCGAAATTGTTAAGCCCAGGTATAAATTTCTTTTATTTGCATTTATCAATAAAATTTTGCATACATTTCTATTGACGGGGTACATTTACGTACACCCGTACAAGACATTAGTATAATAACGTGCAGCCCTAGTAAAGCTCCGAGGGTACACAGCAATTTTTGGCGTCACAACGTGGAGCTCGAGTCACCTCGAACCACGAATACAGAATTAAGTTATCATAACTAAAAATACTAGATAGGTTAATTACAACGAGAAATTAAAAAAAAAAAAAATTAATTACAACGTCAACATTAAAACTAAAAATTTTCTTATTACTAAAATTAAAAATACGTCATAATTTACTTAATAACTATTTCCTTAAAATTAATTTGAATAAATATTTAAAACATAAATCAAAATGGCAGAAAAATCTGATAGGACGTTGAGGTATGAAAAGAAAAATCCGGAAGTAACAGGTATGGAAGATGTAGGTACGGAAGACACATTAATAGAAATGGAAAAGGAAGAGGACAGGTTAGAAGAAGTAACATTAAGTATTGAGGAAGAGAAAACCGCCAGCGAAACATCGGTAGAAACAAATATTGATGAAACACCAAAGGTCGTGATAATAAAAGAGCAGCAACGATGGGATATGATGATGGCATTCATGGCAGAAATGAAAAAAGACACACAAAAGACAAGTAAGGAATTAAAAAATTTAATCATAGAAAGCAAAGTGGACTCTAAAAAGGAGTCGAATGAATTGAATGAGAAAATAGAAGTAGTTATTAAAAATACAGAAGACACGAAGAGGGAACTCAGGGAGAATTTACAAAAATGTAAAGAAGAAATTGAAAATAAATTTGCTCAGGCAATAAATGACACAAATTCAAATGTACAAAAGATAAAAGAAAATGTATACGAACTAAAGGAAGAGGTATCAGAAATTAGAAGTCAAATAGTACCGGAAATTGATATCAATAGGAAAATTATACAGACAAGACAAAATTTGGAAATTATAATTGAAAGTTCAAAACAGGATGTGAAACAAGAGGTATGTAAATTAGCAAATCGGGTAGAAATAAAATTAAATGATCAAGGGGAAAAGTTAAAACAAATAGAAGAAATCGCTAAAATAAAAAATGAAAGTGTAAACAGTTCAATAACTTTATCGGCTTTACAAGACATTACGTGGCCGACAAACAACGGGCAAGCCATTAAGTTCTACGAAAAAGGGGACTTTAACCCTAAACAGTTTATAAAATACACGAACCGCAGCACAAGTCACATCCGCGATGTGAATAAATTTAAAAATTGCATCTGCTCAATGATGGGTGGCAATGCTAAAAAATGGTTCGGGTGTGTGCAAGATAAATTCGAAGATTTTGTCGGTTTCGAAAGACTATTTCTAGATCGTTATTGGGACAAGCAAGCTCAGGGGCGAATACGCAACGAGTTAATGAACGGAAAATTTAAAGGGCACGGTCGCCGCAATGATTACGCGGAAAATATCATTAACGAGGTAACGCAACTTGAACCGGAAGTATCCGAGGAAGAAATCGTTGAGCACTTAGCTAATCACTTTTGCCAAGACATAATTAACCGGGTAGCTCTTGAAAATATTAACACAATATCAGAATTATCAAAATTGTTAAGGAGAACAGATGCGGATAACATGGACGAAAGAGCCAATAGGCCAAGTTATAATAACGCGACTAGAAATTTCAATAATTATTCAGGGGGGCAACACGACTCAAATAATCAGCGTACTTACTACAATAATGGGAATGACAATCGCAATAATCGGGACAACAGGTACAACCGGTATGAAAGATCGGGAAATTATAATCAAAATAATAATAATCATACGGGGTACAACAATTTTGAAAATCGCAGGGGCGCTAATAATAATTTTAATGCAAACAATCGGGATAGTCAGGACAATCGCAATGCGGGATACAACTTTAATAGAGGCAATTTCGGTAGAGGTAACTATTACGGAAATAATAGAAATTATAACCAGGGTAATCGTGGACGTTTCCAAAGAGGAAGCAGGTACGAGTCAAATTGGCGTAGTTATGACAATCGCACGAACGATCGAGACAACCAACAAGGGGGCAACGAACGATATCCAAACCGTACGTCAGCTAATACAAATGACCGACCGATTAATAGTGTTACGATAAATAGGACACCTGCTGTGGAAGAAGAAACATCTTCTCCACAGGATTTTCAATAAACGGCGTGCCAAGGAATATGCAGATAAGCTCTTATCAGCATCCCAAAGAGTTTATAAGCATAGAAAATACGGGGGGGTTAAATAATGAAAATAAATTTGATTTGTTGCCATACATAATGGTGGATATTAATAACGTTCAGGTAAATTGTTTGATAGATACAGGGGCAGATATTTCATTAATAAATCAGGGGGTAATCACGAAAAACTATGAAAATTTTAAAGATTTAATTTTAAAAACAAAGGTAGTAAATTTGGTAACGCCAAACCAGAAAAAGTTCTCGTCTGCGAACGAAAGCGTACTCGCAACAATTAAAATAGGGGATGTAATTATAAAGGAATCGATCTTAATTATTAAAAATTTATCTATGCAATGCATACTCGGAATAGACTTAATTAATAAATTTAATATGACCATTGATGCAGAACGGAAAGTAGTAAAACTATTAAACAAAGAGATCACTTGGACAAACAATTTAGGTAATCAAATCACTGATGGGAATGAACCGGAAATGTTAGTAGAAAATTTAATAGAAGGGGAATATAATATTAATTATGTTAATTATGACAGGGAAAGAGGTTTAAGAAATGTTAATTGGGATACACAGTTAGTAAATGAATACAAAGGGGATTTGAAAAACATACAATTAGATTGTCCAAATAATTACACCCACGAAGTCATAAAATTATTCACGAAATACGATGCATTGATAAATCAGGAGTCGGGTACCGCGAAAAATTACGTACACAAGCTGCAAATTATCAAGGACAAGCTATTCCGCTGTAAAACTTACCCTATCCCTCAATGTTACAAACATCAGGTACAATTAGAAATTTAAAAAAAATGCTAAATGACGGCATCATAATAAAATCTCCGACAGCTTATTTAAACCCACTCGTTATTGTTAAAAAGAAAGACGGTAGTTTAAGATTATGTTTAGACGCAAGGGGGTTAAACGCAGTCACAAAACCTCAGTTCGAGAGCCCTGAAACTATGGAGTCATTATTATCGAAATTGGGATCATCAAAAACTTTTAGTAAACTCGACTTAAGAAATTCGTTTTGGCTAATTAAATTGCATGAAGACTCACAGCAGTACACAGGTTTTAGCGTCGACGGTAACGCGTATATTTTTAGAGTTGTTCCATTTGGATTATCCACCAGCAGCGCAGCACTCATTGGTGCATTACAAGTCATTCTCAACCAATTTAGTCATTTTTGTGCACACTATGTCGACGACATAATAATCTTCAGCTAAAATGAAGAAATTCATAAAGTTCACTTAGACAAAATTTTAAAAGCATTAAATGACGCAGACTTGAAGCTCAACATAGAAAAATGTGAGTTCTACAAGACGCGAGTTCAATATTTGGGGTACATAATTTCAAACGAGGGTATTAAGATAGACGATGGGAAAATAATAGAAATCAAAAACTACCGTAGGCCATTTAACTTAAAGTCATTAAGATCATTTTTAGGGTTAATGAATTATTATAAAAGGTTCGTACCTAACTATTCCAATTTAACAGTTCCGTTACTTGAGCTATTGAGGAAATCGGTAAGATGGAAATGGGACGATGATAAACAGAAAGCTTTTGATCAAATGAAAAACACGTTATATGAGAACGTCAAACTACTACATCCGAATTTTAAAGAAAAGTTTATATTAAAGACAGACGCAAGTCATTTTGCGGTCGGTGGAGCCCTAATACAGATGCGTGATGGGGAGGAAGAACCGATAAGTTTTGTTTCGCGAACTTTAAAGAAATCGGAGCTTAATTATTCCACGTCCGAGAAAGAAATGTTAGCTATCGTGTTTGCGCTTACAAAATTAAAATTTTATTTAATTGGTAACCGTTTTGAAATCCACACAGACCACTCCGCGTTGACATTTTTAATGCGTACAAAATTCACGAATAATAGAATTTATCGGTGGAGCTTGCTCATTATGGAGTACTCATTCGACATCGTGCATATTAAAGGAAAAAATAATATTGTGGCAGATGCGCTTAGTAGAAAGGATAACCCGGTAAATAAGCCGAAAGAAATTTTAATTGCATTAAACCAACTGCTTGATGACGAAATTCCATTTACACGTCAGGATGTCTTACTAGCTCAGGAAAATGAATGTTTTGATAACTTAAAAATTAAATTAGATAATAACGACCGAGAAAATACAAATTCATTTAAATATAAGAATGACGTAATCATAAAAACTTTGAGAAATTTAGAATTATATGTGGTAGATGAACCTACCACCGTAAAAATTACAAGCGCGTTACATTTAAAATTTGGGCACGCGGGGATCAAGAAAACATGGCTTATGTTCAGGGAAAATTACTTCTGCCATAAAGATTTAAAAATTATAAAGCGTACCATTAACCAATGTACATTATGTCAAATGGGAAAATTAAAAAATTTTCACAACCAAAATATCGTGCAAAGCTTAAAACTAGAACAACCTGGGGAGTTAGTTGCAGTTGATTATATCGGTAATTTAATACCCAGTAGTGAGTTTCATAACATCTTCGTCATAGTTGATGCCTTCACAAAATTCGTCCAATTATATCCGACAGTATCATGTACAACGGACATTTCACTGGAACTTTTGGATCGTTTCTGTAACGAAATTATTAAGCCAAAAAGAATTTTAGTTGACAATGCAACTTACTTTGATAACCAACGTTTTAGACAGCATTGGGAAGAACGTGGTGTAAAAGTCACGTATTGTTCCATACGACATCCACAAGGAAACATCTGTGAGAGGTATGTCCAGGAAACGATTAAATTCCTTAGACTACTGGTACACAATGATCATACATCCTGGCATAGTAAACTCGAAATGGTAGAAAATTTCATTAATCATACCCCAAGCATAGCTACGGAAAGAACGCCACACTTCCTTATGATAGGTCAGCAACCGGAACGACCATGGGTGTATGACCAGCCTGAAAAAGAATATAATGAAATACTTGAAGACGTTAGAAAGAGACTCAAGAAAAGAAGTCAAAAATATACCAAAAAAATGAATAGGAAGATAAAGAAAAAGTGCAATTTTGAAATAGGAGAATGGGTGATTATTAAAAGGTTACGATTGGGACGTAGAGAGCACAATGAGTGCCAGAAACTTCAACTCCCTTATGAAGGACCTTTCATCATCGATGAAAAAGTAGCCGAATGTACCTACCAAATAAGACATCCCGACTCGGATTTAATAAGAGGTCGATTCCACATCGACATGATTTATCGATGGGACGATGGGACAATTATGGTTAATTATAGCGAAACTTAAGATTAATGGCGAAACTTAAATAAATCAATTATAATAACAACTTCAATTAAAAATACCGCTGAAGAAATAGTAGGAAATATAAAAATCCAAATAGCAATGTGAATATGAGTTGAAGCTATTGGAATATGAAGACTTTAGAAGAAATTGACCAAGAGGGAAGAATTCATAATAAAATTGCTACATTTAAATACTTGGGTAATTAGAAAAATTTCATGAAATGAAGAGTTATTAAGAATTTGATTAAATAAATGATTTAAAGTTAATAATGTAAACAAAAGAATTTAGTTAATTATAGGGAAAAGTATAACTAGAATTTGGGTGAAACAGGTGAAGTTAAGATAAGTGAGTAAGAAATTAATTCGAAAAAGATCAGGAAGCATTAGATAATTAAATTGGTATTCAATATTGAGAATTAAGAAATAAATGGGGGTAAATAAATTAAATGACGAAGATAGATAAATGTATAGATAGATACCCGAATGTACCGAAATGACAGGGCACGGGTGTAAAAGTTTTGAATAAATGATTATGAAGTTATATGAGATAAAATATAAGAGACCAAAAGTAGGTCAAAGATTAAATAAATGGGGAATTATATAGGAAAATATGGATTAAAAGGAGATAAAGAATACTAATAAATAGAAAGAATTATGAATTAAAAGTGAATGATGGAAAATTATAAAAATTGAAAGTAGGAATCACCCAAAGAAATAGGCCAAAAGATGAAAAGATTAAATTAAAATAAAGAGTCAAGTTTTATAAATAAAAAGTAGGTAAAATTTAAAAAGTTTAGAATTTAAAGAATTTGAAAATGTTATCAGAAATCTTGGTCAAGTTTGTTAGTCAAAATAAACAAGTAGGTTAGTTTGAATTTTTATATAATTAGTTAAAGTTGTGTTAAAAAGATTAGTTCGGAATTTTTCGAATAGTTTTACATTTTAGTTAGTTAATTTTGAATAGGATTAGTTAGTTTTATTGAATTCATTTAGTTAATGTTTGATATAATTTAGTGAGTTATTTTTGAATGTTAGTTACAATAATTATTAAACGCTACATTATAAATTTAGTTTGTTGTGTTAATGAGAAGTTACACGTGTGTGTTAAAATAAAAATTCACCACGAAAATCAGTATTTCCGGATAAATTTTGATTTAAACACAGGGGGCAAATGCGATGTCCGAAACTGACCACCACGTCAATAGAAATGATAACGTCACGATTTAAAAATTTGTTTATTAATAAAGAGCACATGACTTATTTGTTCGAACGTAAAAGTTTTATCTGAAACCAAGAATTTAGTTTAACGTCACAAATTTATATGAAGAAAGGGTCACGGAACGAGATAACAAAGTAAATTCAAATGCAACGTTTTAATTCTGTTAATAAAATTGTTTGTTAAAAATTATAAATTAATTTAATTAGTAATAAGAAATGTAATTTGAAATCAAAATAATTGTTCAATGTTAGTTTATAAAAATGTGTTAAAACATAAAGCTTAAATAAGAATAATTTTACACGTATCGGAGTGCATCGCAATTCAATGTATCACAAATGGGAAAGACATTTTCTTCAAAAGTTTACTGGAAGATCACAGGAAATGCAAGAACTTTAATTTAATCTGAAACATAAAAATTTTATTAAAATTTTACAAATCACTTTGGGCTTGAGCCGAACCTGCAAACTGTAACGTCAAATAAATTGATTTTATTTTCGATCAATGAAAAAAATCACATTTGCCTTGAAAAACACAGGTAACGATGGTAAAATAATTGAGAAAAGGAGGTTGTTGAATTAATTCGATGAATGGCGTGGTGAAATTTAAGCGTCCTACAAGAAAATAATTTTATTAGTAAAAAGTGCGATTCAAACCGAATAAAAGGTATAAAATTTAAAAAGTAAATTTAACTTACGTGTGTTACAAGTGTTTTTGGATCAAAATATTGAAGGATCGAGGATATTTTCACAAATAACGATAAACGAATTTACACGTGTTGGAAAAGGCATCCACTCATATTTATGCGACTGTACACCATCGATAAGAAATTGATACTGGGTTTCATGGTCATTCATCTTGGTAACCAGAAAAGAACCAGATTTTTAAAGGTAAAGCCAAACCATTTTCATTTTAACAAAAATTAGTGCGGACTTATAAAAATTTCTACCGCGTGACTTCGACATAGCATTTATAGTTTTGGGGTAATATTAAGGATTTATTTAATTGATGTTCACGATTTATTTAGAAATAATTACATTTTATATAATAAAATTTACCATTGCATTATAAAACGGAGCATAATTTTTGTAATCATTCCGAGGACCACGACATTCTATTTCAGCTTCACGATTTGGTCAAGGAAGGAACCCAACGTGAGAAAAGGTAGGTCTGTGCTCACCGAAATTGTTAAGCCCAGGTATAAATTTCTTTTATTTGCATTTATCAATAAAATTTTGCATACATTTCTATTGACGGGGTACATTTACGTACACCCGTACAAGACATTAGTATAATAACGTGCAGCCCTAGTAAAGCTCCGAGGGTACACAGCAATATATAATGAAAACAATAAAAAAATAGTAAAAATATAAACTGCATTACATTTAAAAAACTTATGATTATAGTTAAAAACAAGGTGGAACTCGCTTTAGCGGCAGTTCTTAGGCTTCTATACAGCTACCTTTCTGGTGTGGAAAGTTGTTATTATCTGGTTATTTTTGATCGCCATATAATGTAACACCACATAATCAGATAATCTGCACCAATTAAATTTTTTGCGATTGGTAATTATCATTTACTATATAAGTAATAACAATCAAACTTTTCCATTCTATTAGAAATTTTACTTCTCTGTAATGTATGGTCCTTTTTTTGAGGTGGACCAATCCTCTCCTTTCTCTTTTATTTATAACTTAACTTCACTAACCACATCAATAAAAAATTATTTTTTCACATCAAAGTAAAACAAGTAGTTTATATAGGGAGACCTCTTCGAAAATATCTTTAACTTAGTAAATTTCTTTCGAACATTTGCGTATTTATAAATTGCATTAGTGAATCGAAGCAACGGATTAACAGATTAACGCAATACTATATAGACGAAGTATTTAAAATATAACAACGTATCAGTTGATCAACGTTATGATTGGCTCTGAAACATGCGGACGGACACGAAGCCAGACCATAAGGCTTCTTTCTATACCTTGTATAGAAGCCTAAATAAGGCTTCTTGTTATACTTTGTATAGAAGCCTAAAAGTAGCGCACTGGCTACCCAGTTCTTAGACCTCTATGCACACAGAGTATTTCCAACACGATTTGAAACGCTCTGTATGATTTTGAATTATGAGGACGGACAGACGGACGGACAGACACGGAGCCAGATCATAAGGCTTCTTGTTATACTTTGTATAGAAGCCTAAAAGTAACTAGAATTTTTGTTGGTAAAACCGTGTAAAACTAGCTTTAACTGATTTCGCGGAAAAAAGTTAACCTTAAATACATACCAAAAACAAATGTCAATAATAATTATAACCTACAATATTGACACATAAAAATATTACTTATCAGTCTGTTACCTATGTTGACAGCCCAATATTGCTCTGTTAACTTATCAGACGACTTGACAGACTGGTAACTGCTAAAAGTCATTGGTGAATACAAATATATCACATTAACAGACTGTTATTGACTTGACTCTCTGTTAGCAACTTAACAGAGCTTGGTGAATACGGCTGTAAATGTCACTGATTACATTTTTGCTTGGAAAAACAAAAACACGTCTGGACTAGTCGACTGTTTACTCGCGACACCGGCAGGCCGCTTGTGTTAAATTAATAATAATTATTAATAATATTAAAATTAATTATTAATAATGAAATTATCATCTTAAACCTAGTAAAACACTTAAATATTAGTGGGATATTCGAATGTTTAATATGCCGTAGTTGGTAATTTGTTCGAGAGAAATTCGTCCAACTCAGCATTTGTACGACTGAACATTTAATCGACAGGGCATTTTCAAACAAATTTCTGTCGCACATAACGCTGTCGAACAAATTACCTAGAATCGAGTATTCGAATACTCGATTTCCCAGCCCTCGTAAATATAACACTACCATAACACACCAGCTACAAGATTTTTTTTTAATTAATTTGATTTTGATTAAAAAATATTAGTTTTTTGATATCTATGATATCAAAACCCTAAAATAGCATCGTCCGAACCAAGTTACGTGATATAACATGCTTCGAAAATATTATTTTTAAAGCATGGTATATAAGTTACGTTCGTAATATAGATTGTACCATAATTGCTGACTTTCGATGTGATAAATACTGAAGAAAGATATGATTTCGCGCTATGCTGAAGAAAAATTGGTCACAAAGTTGCTAATGATTGTAATTTTACATACAATTTCTTAACGGTGTGGATATATTGTTCAAAAGATAAAAATACAAATAACGGATAAGCAGATAATGCAATAAATGGATAAACAGAATAACGGATCAACAGATCAACAGATCAGCGGATCAATGTATCAACGTATCAATATATCAACGTATCAACGTATCAATGTATCAACGTATCAATGTATCAACGTATCAATGTATCAACGTATCAATGTATCAACGTATCAACGTATCAACGTATCAATGTATCAACGTATCAATGTATCAACGTATCAAAGGATCAACAATTTACTATATAGGTTACACTTTGTATTAAAAATTTAGGTAATACTTTTGAAAAGGAATCGATATAGCAAGTACCACTAATTTATAAACATGAACAACTCAAGCAATTATTCTAGCAGCGACTTTTCCGATTCCGATTTTGATTCTGATGAAAGCAATACAAAACATCATCTAACCTGTAATAATAATAATAAATTGCATTAGCGAATCGAATCAACGGATTAACAGATTAACGCAATACTATATAGACGAAGTATTTACAATATAACAACGTTTCAGTTGATCAACGTTATGATTGGCTCTGAAACATGCGGACCGACACGAAGCCAGACCATAAGGCTTCTTTCTATACCTTGCATAGAAGCCTAAATATGGCTTCTTGTTATACTTTGTACAGAAGCCTAAAAGTAGCGCACTGGCTACCCAGTTCTTAGACCTCTATACACACAGTATTTCCAGCACGATTTGAAACGCTCTGTATGATTTTGAATTATGCGGACAGACGGACGGACGGACAGACACCGAGCCAGATCATAAGGCTTCTTGCTATACTTTGTATAGAAGCCTAAAAGGCTTCTTGCTATACTTTGTATAGAAGCCTAAAAAGTATTTGTTGGCGGAAGAAGTGCTGCATATCTTTAGACAAATTAGCGACGCAGATTGCAGCGCCCTGGGAATGGATCCGAAATACTCACGACCCGAGTGGATGATCGTGACGGTTTTACCGGTTGTTCCTCCTTCCGCGAGACCCGCAGCTTTCATGGGCGATTCGCCGAAGAAACGTCAAGACGATTTGACAAATAAATTGGCCCTAATCATAAATATACCTTGTATAGAAGCCTAAAAGTAGCGCACTGGCTACCCAGTTCTTAGACCTCTATACACACAGAGTATTTCCAACACGATTTGAAACGCTCTGTATGATTTTGAATTATGCGGACGGACGGACAGACGGACAGACGGACGGACAGACGGACAGACACCGAGCCAGATCATAAGGCTTCTTGGTATACTTTGTATAGAAGCCTAATTATTTTTTCACATCAAAGTAAAACAAGTAGTTTATATAGGGAGACCTCTTCGAAAATATCTTTAACTTAGTAAATTTCCTTCGAACATTTGGGTATTTATAAATTGCATTAGCGAATCGAAGCAACGGATTAACAGATTAACGCAATACTATACAGACGAAGTATTTAATATATAACAGCGTATCAGTTGATCAACGTTATGATTGGCTCTGAAACATGCGGACGGACACGAAGCCAGACCATAAAGCTTCTTTCTATACCTTGTATAGAAGCCTAAAAGTAGCGCACTGGCTACCCAGTTCTTAGACCTCTATACACACAGAGTATTTCCAACACGATTTGAAACGCTCTGTATGATTTTGAATTATGCGGACGGACAGACGGACAGACAGACGGACACGGAGCCAGATCATAAGGCTTCTTGCTATACTTTGTATAGAAGCCTAAAATTCAATGAAATAATCCACGGCCTAAAGCATCACAAGTTGCCGAGTAGGCTAGGGGCCACTTGAAAACAATTATACTTTAAAAAAATTATAGCGCGGTGAATTTTGTTATGTATTTTTGTACTTTTGAGTATAAATAATGAAAACAATAAAAAAATAACAACAATTAATTGTATTTAATACTAATATTAAAATATATAAAACATATAAAACATATTATATTTTTGGGTAGGCCTGGCCTAACCTGCCTGGTCGGTAAAACCGCCACTGTACTAAAGCTTCAAGTTTCACCCATTTTTTCACTTGATTACTTCTTAAAGGAAATATTTTTAGTCCAACTGTATCATAAATCTTAAATTAATGTCTTAAGGCATCTTAAAATTTTTTCGAATAATAATAATAATAATATATTTGTATAACAAACTTGCAATTAAATTTCATCTATTTAATTCTGTTTTTTGTTAAAATATTGTAAAAGAAACCTTTTTTCACGACACGTAGTAATTTAGCAGGATTAACTTGTGGTGGAAATAAACATAATATACATTTTCGTTTAGTTACGACATCCGAAAGTTGGAATTTTAAGTATAGCACATCACCGCTGTCTCAATTCTTATAAATACCAAAAATTGATATAAAATTGCATAATTTGTCTGATAGATTTTAATAATTATTACTTCAACATACCTTAGATAAAATATCTTGATTACAGGAGACACATAAAATATGTAACTGGAGAAGTAACAACCAAGTTATATTTTTCATTTTGAGTTTGATATTCAAAAAATATTGAACAATAGATGGACGTTTACTGATAAAAATCGTTAGAAACATAATATATTTATAGCACAATTTTGTACTGATTACAATCAGTACCGATTTCAATTTAATGTTGTTTAAATTGTTTTGTCCACATAATATCCTTTAGAAAGAGTAACCCGGAAGAGTATTGTGTTAGTATATCATTAGTACTTTTATGATCATAATCTGGACAGTGTTATGCACTAATGTATCAACCCACAAAAATGACATTTTTGAGTTATTAATGCAGTTTTATTCAAAATTAAGTGTCTAAAGCCCGTCTTACATCAGGACATTTCTGGCGTCAGTTCTTGAGCCATTTCTGCGCAGAGACAAGTTCATAGTATTTGCGCGTGCGTATACCGTTGTGCGCAGAAATGGCTCAAGAAATGACGCCAGAAATGTCCTGATGTAAGACGGGCTTTACATTATAGAAAATGGCTCATAGCAATTAAAAAATTTTTGAAGCTGTAATTAATGAAAAACACTTAGTACATAATTCTATATAGAGTTTTAATAATTTGCACCAATAGGTCAAGTCCCTTGAATCATTATTACTTATATTACACGCGCTTGTGTGTTTTGTACTAATGTCTCAAGTATGTAGCTTAAACCATTAATGCAAATTGTAATCGTTTATGATAAGCTAAGCGCTAATAGTACAGGCTTGCGTATTGTATGACTTTATATAAGTAGTGGAAGCTAAAACATTTTCTGGGCAGAATTTTGATTGCAAATGCCCAAAAAATGTACGAAAAAAGTTTCTGTAGACCAAAGAGAGGCAGAATTTAATAAATTTTGGACTGCAGGATCGTATGAAGCTCGATGTGCTTTGTTACAAAGCTATGTTAGCGAAACGGGAAAAAAAAGAACATATTCTGAAAATTCTAAAAGAACATTTTCAAGACAATACGTAACCTGTAATATATCCATTTGCAAAAAAATGTTTTTAAATACTTTTTCAATTAGTCAGGCTAGAATTAATGTAGCATTAACTAAATTTAGATCACAGGCTCCTCTTAATGATGGTAGGGGTCTAAACACAGAAGGTAAGAACAAAATGTCGGAATTAAAATTAAATGAGATTAGTGACTTTATAAAGCGATTTCCTAGATATAAATCTCACTACTGTCGAGATGTCACAACATCTAATTTCTTGTCTCCAAATTTAAACCTACAAAGCGTATGACCTTTACAAGACAGATTATCCAAATGGAGTTAGTAAATCAGCTTTTAAAGGCTTTTTTTTTTAATTATAATCTTCGTTTTAAAAAGCCTCAAAAGGATACATGTTTACGATGTGACGCCTTCAATGTGAAGAAAAAGGAACCGAGGGAGGTGATCTGTTAACCTTAGAACAAGAGCATAATATACATTTAGATCGCGCATTTTCTTTACGTTCCCAAATGAAAGAAGATTTAGAGATATCAAAAACTGATGATTCTGTAGAGACACTCACTTTTGATTTGCAAAAGACGCATAATTTACCATCCATGCCTACCAGCATAGTATATTATAAAAGGCAATTAAATCTTTATAATTTTGGAATTCACTGTGGGAGTAATAACAAAGGCTACTTTAACATTTGGTTAAAAACTGAGGCAGGCAAAGGTACACAAGAAATTGGTTCGTGTTTGAGAAAGTACATAAACTCAAATAAAATGAAACCTTCAGCTAGTAAGTTAATTCTTTGGGCTGATGCATGTGGCGGTCAAAACCGCAGTATAAAATTGATTGCTATGTTGGTTCACATTCTCCAGAATCATGAACATTTGCAAAACATTATAATAAGATTGACGTGACGGTGATCAGCTTAAGCGGTTAAGTGCGTTGCTGCTAATGCTGAATGCCCGGTTCGACTCCGGGCTCAGTAAAAACTTTATTCTCACCGTGTCCCCTCGGAAGGCAATGGCAAATCACCGAGGTGTAATCTGCTTAGAACAGCCTCTCTGGAGATGAAGTGTATACACTTCCCGCGGTTCGGAGCCCGCGTTAAACAAGTAGGTCCCCTATGTGTGTGATAGTACTACAAACGCACAACACATACATAGGAGAGAGGTCGCCAACATCCGGTAACGGATAGGCACGTTAAGAAGAAGATAATAAGATTTCTCCAACCAGGACATACTTATCTACCAAATGATTCAGAATTTGGAGATGTAGAATGTGCTCTGAAAACTCATACCAGACTTTACACCGACGCTGATTACATGAACGTAATGGAATCGTGTAGAAGACAGAATAAGTTTACAGTGACTAAAATAAATACTGAAGACTTTGTGTCTGCAGAACCGATTCTAAAATCTACAACCAATAGAAAACAGGGCACTAACAAGGAAAAAATATCTTGGCTTGATACATTCATGTGAGATAAAGCTACGAAAAGATGTGCCTTTGACACTTTTCATGAAAAGTAATTTAAAAGATGACCCAACAAGTTTAGACATTACAAAAAAATGTAAAGGTCGTAAGCAGGAATACGAAAAATCTTTAGAACTTCCATTGCTCTGGCCAAATGGTAAACCACTATCAGCAGCTAAAATAAAGGACTTGAAGGAAATGCAAAAATTAGTTCCTAGTGATGCCAAATATTTTTACAAATTTTTAAAAAATGTTGAAGCTTGTGAATTTGATGATGACGTTGATGGGTTTGGTCCTGAAATAGATTTTGATATTGAAGAAGTGCAATAATTTTTATAAAAATAATTTGTGATCTACATACCGAATTTTTGTGTTTAAAATATTATAGTGTTTTTTTTGTTGTTATTAACAAACAATATTAAGAGAAGACTTAATTATTATTAGAATTTAATTCAAAAATATGTATTTTATCGTTATTAGTGAAACTTTTAGTAAAGAATTAAACAAAAAATAATAAACTCTAAAAATATTAGTTTTAGCTTGTACTTATTTCTAATAATCAACTATGCAAATGCCAAATTACTTTTATTTTATAAAAAACATCCTACCAAAAATCAATTAAACTGTTGAAAAATAATCAATACGACTATAGCTTGCGACATATTTTAAAATTTGCACTAATGATTCAAGTGCCTTGGAACACTGTTATAACCCACAAGTGTCTTGGATATATTTTACGCTAATAGTTTGCGTTGTTTTACCTTGTTTTTTCTGAAATTAATTAAAAAAGCCACATCTTTACATAAAAGAACTCATCAATGATTATTCACAAATGGCATATTCCAGAAAAAAACGTGATATTAGTTATAACATGCAATTTTTTATTGTTTTTCATTTCACGCATCAAAACTGTCAGTATCTCGAAATGAGCTCTGTGTGGGTTGATACATTAGTGCATAACACTGTCCATCTGTGCAACAGTTGTTATGCAATTTAATGTTTATATTATAATTCGTGACGTGATGCGAGCCACGATCCCAATCTGATCGGTTCCACACGAAACGCTAACATTGGTTATGAAATCAGGATTGTATTTATTATTATTTCTTCTTCTTCTTCTACTTCTTCTGTTGTTGGTGTTGCAGCCATGAGATCCTCCTTTTGTCTACGCTTTTTTTCCCGACTATGTTTTCTTGTAGGATGCACTGAAGGAGCCGGTATCTGTTTTACGATAATGGTGCATTACGTGTCCCAGGTATTGCAATTTTCCGGTTTTAGCTGTGTCAACTACCTCCGGTTTCTCGTTCATTCTTCTGAGTTTCTCGTTATTAGTCACATGCTCTAACCATAAAATTCTTAGAATTCTCCGATGCAACCACATTTCAGAGGCCTGAAGCTTTTTCGTCGTTATCTCTGTTAGCGTCCATGCCTCGACCCCATAAAACAGCACTGGAAAAACATAGCAGCGCAACATTTTGATCTTTACTTGAGCAGTCAAATTATGGTTATTAAATAGAGCGGTCATTTATGTGAACACGTTAATAGTGGTGCCCAAATATACATAATTGTTAAGCCTTTCGATGATTTGGTTGTTTAAAATCAGTTGGCAGTTAGGGATATATGTCTTGCTGATGACCACCCACTTGGTTTTTCACAGATTTACACCCAATCCATATTATCTACTGCTCTCCGTTAGGCTGTTCATTAATTATTTTTGCAGTCCTTCCAAACTGTCTGCTAGAATCACCATACGTCAGCGTATCTAATGCTGTTTAGCTTTTGTCCATTGAGCGTGATTCCAGCTTCTAGATTGCATAGCGCTTCTCCAAATATATTGCTATGACCTCCCTTATATTAAAAGATTAGACACGTCGTTTAGTTGGGCGCCACATTCAGATAGAATGAAAAATATAAAAAAATGTAATTGATTAAATTCGCGTGCTAAAATTTTAATCAGAGAGCTCACCAACTTGTCCCTCTTGTTTAGCTCAGTCTGAAACTCTCTCAAGGATGTGCAGGTATTAATGATTAATTAGGGATGTTGCTTATTAAGTTGAAAAGTTTGTTTTAATAATTGAAAAATGTTTAATGACTTTGAGTAAAAAAATACTTAATTGTTTTATCAGATAAACGATCCACTTCTTTATGTTCTGAATGATCTTTAAAATTTTGAATACTGACCTGTAAATGTTGATAATAATAATAAAAGATTGCATTAATTTAGGAATGATTTTTATATTCAATAATATCGCAATGCGCAAATAATCAATTTAACAAAATACACAGATATAATATCCGTCACCAGAATGTTTTACCAATACATCGCGTGCATCACGTGACCAAACTCAGCTGTCAAACGTGCTTGTATGACAAATTTAAATTCGACGTAGGTAGGTAAATAGTGCATCGTTTTTTTTTTGTTTAAATCAGTGTAAATTAATAAATATGCCTAATTTTTGTATAGCAGTGGTTTGTGAATGCACTGGTGTGAAGGATAAAATATAGTCAATTTAATATTTTTGTTATTATGACCGGTACAAACGATTGTAAAATTGTGTTATTATTTATGAAAATGTTGGTAAATGTTAAATTACCAACTGAAATGGGTTTTTATTATATTAGTAATGTTCATAATAATTGATTGTGAGTAAGTGTAAAAGTAAAATTCAAATGGCTGCAAATATAAGTGATTATGTGAAATCGTTAAAATTTCCCAAAAGTTGAATATTTTGATATCGTGAACTATTTTGTATTTGAGAAAAGTGCATATACCCAGGAACAATTTAGAGCACATAAAAGTTTGGAGGCCTACAACTATTATTTGTGCAATTGGGTTGCAATTGTGCAATTTGTGCAACATTACTAATATAATAAAAATCCATTTCAGTTGGTAATTTAACATTTACCAACATTTTCATAAATAATAACACAATTTTACAATCGTTTGTACCGGTCATAATATCAAAAATATTAAATTGACTAGTATATTTTATCCTTCACACCAGTGCATTCACAAACCACTGCTATACAAAAATTAGGCATATTTATTAATTTACACTGATTTAAACAAAAAAAAACGATGTACTATTTACGTCGAATTTAAATTTGTCATACAAGCACGTTTGACAGCTGAGTTTGGTCAAGTGATGCACGCGATGTATAATCAAAAATGTTGAATTAAGCGATCCTTTTCCTTCTTCTGCTGTTCTAAATGCTTAAATAAATTTAAGTCTTTCCGTTATCCAAACGGGTTAAATGTTTTTATGATAATATGGTTGTTTTTGGTAAAGCGTAAAATAAAATAATAAATGTTTTGTTTCGTGAAATATTTATAAAATAGGGTAGCCGAAAATGCACCTGTTACAGTCTTTTCCCAGCATCCTGTATGTAAAATGCTGAGGGCCAAAGTTAATACAAAATAATAAACGTTTTTACAGATACCTTTGAATTTATAATCCGGACTTTTATATTAGTCTGCGCTGAAAAACACTTTCTCTTGTTAAACACTGGCGCACTATTAGACACTTCCACAATCAGATGTTGTAGTTGATATGACACACGCTGGATCTTCTCTTCAGTGGATTGACTTGTAGTTACAGTAATTATCCAAATTTAAGATTTAATTGGTGTTCTTTAAATATATTGCAAGACGGTAAGTAGTTTTAAATTACATAATCCTCGGATATTTGTGAATTGAGTTGAGTATTAACATTTTTTTTACTTTCGGAAATTTGCAACTAGGTTCGCCATCTTGATTCTCATCGACCAAATTATAGAATTGTTGGATCACGTTACAATACGACCATCGAGTTCAAACATTAAAATTCAACTAACTTTGTTTGAGCAAATTACCAATTTGAGACGATTTTAACAACTTGTGAGTCAAATTTGTTCCTTTTTGTGATTTTTATTTTAATGAAACTTTATGTAATTTCCAGAGTTGGATCCATATTTGAAGAGATTACTTATATGATGTTTTCCAGTCGAATTCCATCACAGTACTTGATTTGGTAACCATTCGAAGAAGTACATTTGACCATTTTCGTTATCACGTTTCACTTATCAACCTTTATTGAATTTTCACCCTTATGTACCTTCTTACAATTTTTGGACATGAATTTATGATCATCATACACAATTAGATAAAATAGAATTTTGGTTATAAACAGATTTTCATATACCAAGTTATTCAAAGAGATTTATCAATTCAAAGTTTATAAACGAAGAGGTTATGTTTTAAGATAACAAATTATGTGTAAATTTCATCATTTCTAAGATAAAGCATCTTATGAGAAGATTTTGACTTGTTCACCTTCAAATTGAATGTATTTAGCAAGTTTTGATATAGCTTTCTCATCTTTAAAGATCTTATTAAGTTTATAAAATGTGAAATAGAGTTGGATTTCTTTATCTGATAAATCTAATGTTTAAAATTAGCTTAATTTTCTTGAATATCATGATTAATTCAGTTTTGCAACTATTTGTGTTGTGTGGGGTCATTTTAAATCACAGCAATAGTATGTTCAGAATAGAGATTGAACAGCAGGAAAGATAAGATACATCCCTGTCTTACACCTCCGAGAATTCTCACAGCATCTTCTGTATGTATGTTTGCAAGACGCACTCTCGCTTCTTGTTCCCAATACAGATTGACTATAACTCTCAAGTCTTTTCCATTTATTCCAGTACTCCTTAGGCTATCCACCATTTTGTCATGTTGCACTCTGTCGAATGCTTTTTGGTAGCCGCCGAAACAGGCAAACACATTGCAGTTCATATCTCTGCATTTTTGAATCAGGACTTGGACAAGAAACAATGTTTCCCTGGTTCCTACTGCATCCTGAAATCCAAACTGCGTCGGTGTCACCTGTTCTCTCATAGCCTGTAAATTCTTCTATGGATCATTTCCAGGAACAGTTTCAAAAAGTGACTCATTAGGTTTATGGTCATTTAATCCTCGCATTTCTTTGCTCCTTGGTTCTTAGGTATCGTGATAAATTCCGATTTGAGCCATTTCTTTGGAATTTTTCCCGTTTCGTATATTTGGTTAAAAATTTTTGTAGCCCATCTTACTCCATCCTCGTCAATTAATTATAAAAACTCTGTTTCATCTGTTTTATGGCTATTTCTACTTCTTGTGTTAAGATGTGTAAATCTTACTCGTCTTCCATTATCGGTAGGTCTTCCCTTTCATCATAGAAATATAAGCCAACAGCTATCTCGTTGTCGTTTTAAGTTTCCTTCCAATTTATCATTTATTCACGATCCGCTGCACAAACTTTTCTCTTATATTAAGGGGGTTACCTACTGTGACCGATAAATTTTTTCGATTTTTTTTATTACATATTTTTATAGTTTGGGATCTTGCAAATGTGTCCAAAAAATATTAAAGTAAAATTCATCAAATTACCCGAATTATAACGGATTTTCTGTAATGGAGTTCATTATTAAAACTTTTTAAATCATGATTACATTGTAAAACGGAAGTACTATTTGTATTTTGTACTTTATACAAAATATACAAAAATAAATTTAACAAATATAAGTTGTAGCTATTTGTAATTGTCTTTAGGAGTCCAAAAACAAAAAAACTTTTAAAAAATGGTTAAAAAAGAAAATTATTAAAAGACGACGTGTTAGGCTACCCTTAAAATCGAATTGGTTGTGAAAAAGGAGCTTAAAAGTTTTCTCTTACAAATTGAAACCCCCAGGAACATCTGGGGTTGTTAACTAATTTACTGCTATGTTTTTTATGGGTAATGTTAGTATACAAGGTTTTCAACTGACACATTTCTTACACAATCAAATAATGTTAGGTACAAAATCCCTAAAATTGTTTGTTTTTTTAATCTATTTTGACTAATTTATTATGCTAATTTTTATTTTAAAAGTTTTAAAAATAAACTACTTTCAGTAAAACCTGAAAAAATAATATGAGTTACAAAAATATGTTGGTTCTTTAATAAAAAAAAAAGTTTTGAAAGGAAAATTTCAGTGACTTTTGAGCTCCTAAAAAATACACGTCTATTTGTAAATAAAGACGGGATAAAAACCGAGGTATTCGTACATAGTATATTATGTAAAAATCGGCGAGAAGGCCAAAATTTACGCATATAAGAGAGACGGCGAGCGCATCATACTGTCTAATTATAGAGCGTCTAAAGAGGCGAGAATTGCCACAAAAGAAGAAATAAGTGCCGAATTTCACTTCTTCGAAGCCAAAGAATGTATTCTGTATGGCCTTAGTATACACGATTAAGGGTAGGTTACGAATATCAACCACTATCCACTCGGTGTAGGACTATTGGGCGCAAAGACTATTAGGCGCAAATACAATTGGACACGAGGAAAAATTTATCCATTACGTATTAATTATTATAACTGATTAGGGGTCGTCCATAAATTAAGTCTCTCAATTTTAAGCAATTTTTAACTCCCCCCCCCCATCGTCACACTTCGTCACACAAACCGAGACCCTTCTCCAAATATTACGTCACATATCCCCCCCAAATTTTTCAAATTCCTATAATACAAAGAAACTTTACTTTACTACAATGAAAAGAAACTTTACTAAACTTAAAAATTAACAAAAGGCCATTAGGGTCATTCCATCTCAAATCAACTGAAGAATTTACTCCACCCCCACCAAATTTGACGAAACTTGGTACACACCATCTTAGTAAGAAATAAAATTACTATTTTAAGCATTTGTTCAAAAAGGCATTTGTTTCCTTGTTTTGGTCCTTCAAAAAGTCAAAAACTTAGTATGTAGACTTGTAGGAAAACGACTGTAACTTCATCCACAGTGGTCTAAATTTAAAAATAAAAAATGTCCTGGAATGGTAAATGAACGCCCTATTCAAATATTCAACAACATTTTATTTTTTCAACCCTTAACTGGATTAATTTTCTAATATTAACCCTATTGCAACCCCTATTTCTAAAACGGTTTTTTTATTTTGTTCATTTTTAACTTTTTTTTGTGCAATTGTGCTGAGCATGCATACCAAATTTGATCATGGGATGAGCATGGGTTCGGTTACTAAAAATAAATATAAAGTATAGCGAGAAACAGACAAAAATCAGTTTTTCGCCGATTTCTCAAGTTTATTTGAACTTTATGACAAAATAGTTTAATATAAAATTAAAGATAATAAAATTCTCTACAAAAAAACTTCTATACATATTTTTCGTCAGATTCGTATTAACATAGTAATAACCGCTCAAAGTATAGATAAGTTGCGCGATCACCGCTTTAGTTATTTAAAATGATCGGAATCGATTTTCAATTAATTGTATAGATTTTCATCATAAATATTTATTATCTGAATGTAAGTTTACCACATCATCTATAATTTTGATAAAAATTTTAGCATAATACAACACAGCAGTTAAATCAAAAATACATTATTTGATTTTTTTGAGAACTTATTTTGTTTGCATGTTAATGCCAGCTAAATGTGACATTTTTCAGTTTACACCTTCAAACATCAGGGTGTATAACTTTGGAACTAATAAATATAGTGCGCTGTTTTATTTTCAACAAACTTATTAGTTTAGATTGCCGGAACAAATATATTTTTAAGTGTTAGTTTTACACCCCCCCCCCCAAACGGGTCTATTTTTCCCCTAAAAATTATATTGTTAGGACTAATAATAATACTCGACATTTATGTTGAGTATTTCAAATACAAAATACAGTATTTCAAATACAATTAAAATACATTTAAAATACAAAATACATTTCAATTACAATTTCTAAAGCGTCATTATTAGAAGGAATAAACATTTTAAAAACATTTTCTTTAAATTTTTAATTATAATTTCTTATAATTTTTTAATAATGCCTAAATAAACATTTCTAGATTTAGTTAATAATTTACAAAATTGTTATAATATGTAAATAATAGTTTTATAAATTTTTCCTCGCGCCCAATTGTATTTGCGCCCAATAGTCTTTGCGCCCAATAGTCTTTGCGCCCAATTGTCTTTGCGCCCGGTTGTCTCCGCGCCCAATCGGTCGCGCCCAAACGGTGGCGCCCAATCGGTCGCGCCCAATGGTTCGTTACCGACTATCCACCTCATTACAGCACGAAAAAGTTTAAAACGATTTATCTCAAAACTACATTTCTCAAGTCGGGCGCACATTTTACAAACAAACTACTTGGCGGACTAACTTGATTCTTTTTAAGCATTTAGAATATATTTCAGGCTCCAGTTAGAACTTTCAATATCCAAAATATATTTAAAATTACCATTTTGCAGGTCGTGAAAAGTAAATATTTTGTTGTAAAAATCGAAGTTTTTACTTTAAATCCTCGCCATTTTGTCATTTTTTGTTTAAATTAAATTTTCGAGGTTCCAACTGAAGCCACATTCTTATAGATCAAGAATTTAAAAAATTCATTTATTTCAGATAACAGTATCGGTCGGAAACGATGCGCCCGATTGGCGCGTCATTTAGAAACATGAGTTACGCGTCGATCTGTACCGTGTACAATTTTTAATAAAAAGATTTACAAAAATTTTAGGTGTTAGTTTAAATGTGAATAAATAAGTATCCTAAATTTTTGCTCAATAGCTGTAACACTTTTCTCAAATGTAATTCCTAAAAATCAGCTTGAAAGCGACTGTTCACAGTAGGTAACCCCCTTAATACGTCTTATTCTAATGTTCATTTATAATTTTAGATACATTTTAAATTTACAATAATTTTGGAAGATATTATTTCATCGAGCTGTTTCTGTCGGAGCAACAATGACAAAATCCTTTTTATCTCGTGTTTTGATGTTCCCTTCAAACATGGCTCATTTGAAGGAAAAAGGAATTAAATTACGTTTAAATTAAATTAAATTAAGTTCAACTTCAATTTAGGAAGTAATTTAGAAGAAATCGCCCCCTTGTTTGCTGTGTTTGGTAATTTTGAATATGTATTGAATGTAATTTGAGGAGTCTGTTGATGTTTAAAGTGTCCTTTAATTATTGTTAATGTGTAAATCGGCATTGAAGATTTAAATATTATTGCAATATCAATAATAAAACACAAATCATAATTTGTGTGTTAATGTTTTTGATTCCAAACTGCTAAAACTAGGAATTCTGAAACAAGATAATTTTATTAAAGCATTGTATTGGGAAGGATCTAAGTTTGCAGTCGTATGTGCCATGATGTCACCACAGTAGAGAAGTAATAATAGTCCATTTTTGTTTTTCTTATGGGTTAAACAAAATATGATTTGAAAAACCGTCATCTCGTATAGGAGAAATTTGCATGAAATAAAAACATTTA
Organism: Podabrus alpinus; assembly: GCA_932274525.1. Taxonomy (NCBI): domain Eukaryota; kingdom Metazoa; phylum Arthropoda; class Insecta; order Coleoptera; family Cantharidae; genus Podabrus; species Podabrus alpinus. Next base: position 76,086,080 of record OW026456.1, read on the forward strand.
TGTAGAATCATTTTAATGTGGCATTACTCTTACATGCAACACAAAATAAAATCTAGTGCAGTTTTAGTTAACACTGTCAAAACGTTCAATCCGTTCCTCACTGTACCATTGGTTAATTATTTTGTAATTTTCTATGGATACGCAATTGGAGTGTATATTTCTAGATATTGTCATGTTTTGCTCATAGTAGGGGATGATATGACGTAATTAAGCCAAGTATTGCAGTGGTCCAAAACGTGTGCAATATGGAGATTTAACACATTTGCAATTTTTCATCTATTCACTATGATTTGGTCATTTTTGCTATGCCAGAATTTCGGATAATTAAAAATTATTAAAGTGCTGTTGCCTCAGATTTGTTTTGTACTCAGGGTAAATCTTTTAAATGAACGCCGTCTCTATAAAAAGAAAATATTAATGTGAGAGACAAAAGCATAAAATAAAATGTTAGTAATTTAATAAAATAAGGAACAAATTGGGTAATTTTGATATTTGTTAGAGTTAGGAAAAGCGAGATTAAGTGGCAATAATTAAAGTGATCAGTGATGTGAAAAGGACGGACTTATATTTCGGACAAAGAAGAGGATGTAATTTAAACGCGCCTGCTCGTGCAAAATTTGGAAATAGATAAGTTGGAAAAATACACGGACTCTCTCCACGTCCAGCGAGAAGTACAGCCGTATTCATTTTGGTTTACGAGGGACTCTCCTCACGTCCAGCAACGAGAACGGACGTATTTATTTTTGTTTTTGGGTCTATTCCGAGAGCCATCAACGAGTTGAGTGGTATTGGGAGAGGATAGTATAATTCAGAAACAAACGTTTGAAGATTATTTAAAGTCTTATGGAAAAGTGAATCAAGAAATTAAAAGTAAGAAGTGATAGTAGAATTAATTAATCAAAAAGTTCTGGAATTTATTTGAAAGTGATCGTAAAATTTTGGATACCACTGGATTTATGAAATTTATTGGTTATGGTACAAAAACGAAAATATTAATTAAAATTTGGAAATACTTACGAAATACGAAACTGGTTACCACTGTGTTAACGGGAACCCATGGTTTATTATCATCTTTGATCATCACTATATCCAAAGAAGATAGGCAGGCCATTTTCTACGAGGCGTCACCCACGAAAGCACGAGTCGCTGAACTTCGTTTTTTCGACGATTGCCGGTAAGACTGTTTTAAGAGCTCTTTTTGTGCGGTTGAAAACATTGCTAACGCGTATAGCATAATTAAAAGTGCGGTATAATTTATTTTAAAAAGGGGTACATTTTTTTAGTTTTTAAGAAAATAATTTATACGCTTAATTTGTTTCTTTCTTGATAAAATTTTATGAGTTGTTTTGATAAAAATTTAATAAACAAAGGTATTTCGTTTAAATTAGTTTATTTTGAGTACTTTTGATTTACATTTTACAGCATAGAAGTAGAACAAGTTTTGGTATAGTTTAAAGTTTTGAATTTATTCAAAATTAAGTGCACTATAGCATTTTATGCTAAGTGTTTTGTCTCTGTAATTGGACCCAATTTTCGACCCAAATCATAGAGTCTCATTGCCGAGTAGCTGAGGGTAGATAAAGAGAGCCGTATAAAGTTTTCCTCCGCTATATAAATCAACAAAGTCTTATACAGCAGCTAAACACGGCAATATATTGTCGTGTTTTTCTTGTTCTTTCTGTTAATTTGAATTGGGCGCCGTTGGAATTTTTCTTATTTGCTTATATTTTATGTAATAAAAGACAAACGCTTCAATTTGTTTTTACCAATTTATAATTTATTAAAATAATTAGCAATATGCTATTCGAAATTTAAAAATGTCCATTACCATGAAACTTTTAAAAAGTACGTTTTTGTTGTTTATTATTGAACACTCGCGAATTGTAAACTTTTATAAATTCAATACTCACAAGTGACTTCTTTTTCGTTGATCAACACTTCTTTCATATAAAACTTTGACCTATCTTTCTCGATGGTCTCACATCAACTACCTGCACTCCGCCCTTTTGAATTTCCTTCTCCTCTTCAATTGCTGCGCGCGAAATTTTTATCCGTGCATAATTTTTAAAATTTTTAATTGTAATGGACTTCAATTATTAACAAAATTTAAATACGTAATGTGTAGATCAATTCTAAATCTGCCATTGGGAATAAGTGGAGGAAACTGAGTTTCATCGATAACTAAATTGCAGGCGTAATATGTAATATCCTGAAAAGGATACACTTTAGATAAAATAAATTGTATTACCAGCAACCTGAAGCACCTTTTCAAAATAAATCTTTGTAATATTGCCGCAATCCTTTATTGGTTGAGCACCTATTATATTTGAGTGAAAACATTTTTCTAAATTGGCTTGAAAACGTATCGGAAAGTGACGATATTCGTTACTCAAAAACTTTTTTACTTGTACAACTACCTAAAAATATAAAATGCTTTCTTATTAGAAATGTGCACAACACTAACATGAATGTGAGCATTGTAACCTGAAATCTGCCGCTATGTAGTAGCTATTTTGCAGATTAACATATGTGTGAAGAAGTAGACTAATAGAAATGGCGTAGTAAGTACTTATAATAAAATTTGAAAATTAATCAAATGAACAAACGCCGCTGAATTAACTCTCATAAAACGACTAATGCCACCAAATAACTACCGAGCAGTAACTCGGTTACTTCTTGTCCCTTTACGATGGGGCTAATAAAGAATTAACCGTGTAAGAAAATTTGTAAGTGCTTAAAACCAACATTACCTCAGCTTTATTTTCGATGGTAATTTTCATCTTGAATGTAAAATTGATAACCGGGGTAGTCCGATTGTACTTATTTGTTTTAATTTCAACAAAATTGAAATACTTTTCACTATAATTCCTTAGTTCCATTCGAACATTCTTAATCTTGAAGCTATGTTGATGAAACTGAAATGTAAACCATTATAATAGTAATTTTTCTAATTCAGTCAAATTATTCATTGTTTTTATTTTTTTCTAAATTTTCACAGTGAAATAAAAAACTAAGTTTTTAAATGCATTTCCTTTAAAGTAATTAAATGATAATTTAACAAAACCTTTTCGAAATATGTCAATTTTAACTACTGTAATAATATGTCGATTGAAGTAATTCCTTTATCTCTTAAAGGTATTTAAACTTTAAAGAAAGGTGGAGCTAAAATAAAATTTTGATTTTCATTCGCTAGTTTAGTCAAGCTTAAAATTTAAAGACATTTAAGATTTAAGAAAAAAATCAGATTCGACACAGAAGTTGTGTACCTAATTTGATAACAATTTTAAATAGAATGGGCGGACTCCAATCGCCACCGTCTCATGCAAGCTTCTGTAAACAGGAGTTTACTTATTTTTTTGTTATTGCCCTTTGATGTTTGTATAGGCTAGCTCTTGATGTGCATCTGGTGGGATAAATAAGGCGTCATCTACTATGAATTGCTTCCGAAGAATGTAACCAGCACTTCTGAGGTTTGTTGGCAACAACTGCGTCACCTGGAGGCTTCAATTCAAGAAAAACGACCGGCAAGACGGCATCAAGTGGTTTTGCAGCATGACAATGCCCGTCCGCATACTGTTAACATTACAAAAGCAGCTATTCAAGACTCCTGATCTTGCTTCATCAGATTTTCATCTTTTTCGCTCTCTATCCAACAATCTCCGCGGAATTTCATGTAATAACGACGTTGCCTAACCAACGAAAAAAAATCAGATCGTTGGGAGTCAATCATAACAATGCAGGAGAATATAATTATTATAGATTAGTTCATGTATTTTTTGTATTTAAAAATTTAATTTTAAATTAGAAAATAACGCAATATATGCACATAATTAAAGCTTAAAATTCTTTACAAAAAAGTTTTTATACATATTTATTGTTAGAATTTGCAGTTTTAGAAAGACGAAGTTTAATAAATGATGAAACTGTGCGTACCGAACCAAACGAAAAATTTGATAGCTTTTGTTGCACAACTTACGTTAGTGCAATTGTGGACAGTCATTATATACTATGTTAATTACTATATTTTATGTATGTTTTCAAGCATTAATACCTAAGTTATTATACTTGAAATTTAAAAAAATTTACATGAATAATAATTTAACTGAAGTACAGATTATAAAAATGAGTACAATACCTTTGGCAAAATAGTTTCATTACAGTAGACATCGTAAACATATAATTGGAGTAATATCACACAAATAGTTTTCATTTTGCTCTTTATATTGAAACAATTCTAAGACAAGTGAACGTTTCAATATTTTGTTTACGTGCAACAAGTAACAAGTAAGACTAAAATATGAAACATACTTATGTATAATATGTACATATAATTATATCCTTCAAAAACATCATTACATTTATATAATATGTACTATAATTGATTATGATTGCATCTAGATTTTTATATGATGATCTGGCTTTCGACTTTAAGCTTATTACTCGTAGTTTCCGCATTGCATTACATGACACAAACCACGATTCACAATGCCGATTGGTTCAATACGAAACGTAAACATCGGTTAACCAACCAGAATTGCAAACGTGGTGCTGGATCATGTGTCCATAAACTAAGCTTAACTAGGGGGAACGCGACCATACTTAAAAAACCATAATAATTATTTTATCAAACTTAAATTGGTCTTAAAAAAAGTCCAATATTGAAATAATTTATTATTCATTATTATTCGAGTATTGGTATGCTCAAGGCTAATATTTACAGGACAGTCAGGTAAATTGGTAGCGATGTCGATGGCTGGAAATTTCTTTGGGAAATCTGTGAGGGACAGCTGGACCAGAGCCGTATCTAGACGGTGGCGAGATGGGCGCCCGCCAAGGGCGCAGCTACGGGGGGGGGGGGGGCGCAAAATCGGTCATGAAAAATAATTTTTGTTTAGATTAGTGCATTTTGTTAAGGACAAAAATTTCACGTTATTGAAACTTGGAGCTCTCAAAACAACCCTGAAGAGACATTGCGATACACGATGGTCCTCCAGGCGTCAAGCTGTGACAGCTCTTAAGAACAACTTATTATCAGTACACAACATTTTACAGAGCATGGCTGATAGAGATAACGACTGGAACGCCGACACAGTATCTGGGGCTATAAAACTTCTGAAACATATTGACTACGAATTTGCCTGCTTGCTAGAGATGTGGTCTGCGGTCTAGGACGTTTCGCCGTCGCCGTTTCGCCGTCGCCGTTTCGCCGTCGCCGTTTCGCCGTCGCCGCTTCGCCGTCGCCGTTTCGCCGTCGCCGTTTCGCCGTCGCCCGTTTCGCCGTCGCCGTTTCGCCGTCGCCCATTTCGCCGTCGTTAATTAAAAAATATAAATCAAAAGTTACCATTAAAATTTTATTATAAAATTTTATAATAAAATTAATAGTTTTAGAAGAAGAACAAAATGTAACCTAACCTATGGGAATTTTTTTTGGGATTTCAAACCCACTCACAATATGAGGCTGTTTCATTTATATAGTAAAAATTTATTACCAACTTAAAATGTTGCGATAATCCAAAAAATTTCAAATGGAATGAAATTTTTTCTCTCCGATTTGAATTTTTCTTTGAAATTCGGATAGATGGGGGAGTGATTAGTAGATATTAGTAATAAATATAATCTAAAAATGGAAAATAACTCGTGTATTGCCAAAAAAGTGAAAAAATTAAATTTTTTTTGCCTTCCAATTTTAGGGGTGTGCATTCGAAAAGGAGGGTAATCCATCGTCAAATCCTACCCTTACGGGGCGCCGCTGCGCTCCGCTCCGCTCTGCACCCCTCCAGGGCGGATTTGACTCTGGTTACTAGGCTAAACATACTTGAAGCGCGACAGATCAAGAAAACCGGGATAAATGCAACCGGGATGTGAGAGAACCTCGAAATAGCATTAAAAAGTATAGTTGCGGTATGGGGCAGTAAACTATTACGTTTCCAATTTTAGGGGTGTGCATTCGAAAAGGAGGGTAATCCATCGTCAAATCCTACCCTTACGGGGCGCCGCTGCGCTCCGCTCCGCTCTGCACCCCTCCAGGGCGGATTTGACTCTGGTTACTAGGCTAAACATACTTGAAGCGCGACAGATCAAGAAAACCGGGATAAATGCAACCGGGATGTGAGAGAACCTCGAAATAGCATTAAAAAGTGTAGTTGCGGTATGGGGCAGTAAACTATTACGTTTCCAATTTTAGGGGTGTGCATTCGAAAAGGAGGGTAATCCATCGTCAAATCCTACCCTTACGGGGCGCCGCTGCGCTCCGCTCCGCTCTGCACCCCTCCAGGGCGGATTTGACTCTGGTTACTAGGCTAAACATACTTGAAGCGCGATAGATCAAGAAAACCGGGATAAATGCAACCGGGATGTGAGAGAACCTCGAAATAGCATTAAAAAGTGTAGTTGCGGTATGGGGCAGTAAACTATTACGTTTCCAATTTTAGGGGTGTGCATTCGGAAAGGAGGGTAATCCATCGTCAAATCCTACCCTTACGGGGCGCCGCTGCGCTCCGCTCCGCTCTGCACCCATCCAGGGCGGATTTGACTCTGGTTACTAGGCTAAACATACTTGAAGCGCGACAGATCAAGAAAACCGGGATAAATGCAACCGGGATGTGAGAGAACCTCGAAATAGCATTATAAAATTAGCATTATAAAATAATCTTTTATAAATAATCAAAATAATTTAATAAAACTTCAATTGTAACTTTTGATTTATATTTTTTAATTAACGACGGCGAAATGGGCGACGGCGAAACGGCGACGGCGAAACGGGCGACGGCGAAACGGCGACGGCGAAGCGGCGACGGCGAAACGGCGACGGCGAAACGGCGACGGCGAAACGGCGACGGCGAAACGGCGACGGCGAAACGGCGACGGCGAAGCGTCCCATTCCGGTGGTCTGATGTTTTAATTAGCTGGGATTGCACGAACAAGTCACTACAAGGAAAATCGACCACTCTCGATGCTGCATCAAGTTTGCTTACAGGTTTGGCTAAAAAAGTTGAAGACCTACGTAAAGAAGGAATTAAGAAATACATAGAAAAAGCCAAAGCTACATGTGGTTTCTTGGAAATTACAAGTTGTTTTCCTGTTAAGAGACTGAAAAAAGTCAAAAGAATGGCTGGTGAAATGGCTGAAGATGAATCCCACTTGCTGAGTGCTGAAAAATCATTTGAGAGAGAGTGTTTCGTTGTGTTTGATAGGATTAGAAGCGAAATGGACAAGAGGGCAAACATCTACCGTTCGGTTTCATCTGACTTTAATTTTTTATCCGGAAAGTCTTTTAGCGAGTATTCTGATTCTCTTCTTGAAAAGTGTGCAGCTAATCTTGGTGCGATGTATGCCAAAGATATAGTATACGTTAGAGCTTGTGAACGAAGTAGTTACTTTCAAGTATCATGCAAAAGAGCTGATAAAGGACATCAATAAGGCCTCCCATTTGGATGTTCTGAACGTTATTTCTAATTATGAATTAAGAGACGCCTATCCGAACATTGAAATTGCGTTGAGGATATTTTTAACAATGCCTGTAAGTGTGGCGTCTTGTGAGCGTTCGTTCAGCAAGTTAAAAATGATCAAGAACTATTTAAGATCAAGTATGTCTGAAAACAGATTGACAAACTTAGCAATTCTGAATATAGAATATGATATTGCGTGTCAGATTGATTTTAACTATATCATCGACGATTTTGCACTGGTAAAAGCAAGAAAAGTACAGTTTTGACTCATGATTGATTGAGTAGAAATTGTAAAATTTCCGCGGAAGGACCCCCATTTTCGTTGGGGGGTATTTCATACCCCACAAACCCCCCGGTGTGGGGGCCCAAATGTTAAGTCCCGCCAAGGGCGCGGCCGTACCTAGATACGGCTCTGAGCTGGACCATGCTTACCCTGGAACCGCCTTTACTTTTCAAAATCTAAGATGTACTTCTTTAATTAATAAATTTAATTAATACCTTATAGCCTTTCTCCTACCGATTTTGGGTGTAAACATCTATATTTATATTTTTATATCTATATTTTTGATTAACTATAAAATTTTTATTTGGTTTAAGTATTTTAATAATATTATCCAAAGTTTCGCGCCACTTAAATTTGGCCCATTATTTTCAAGGCTAAAAAATAAATAAACTATTAATTATTTTTTTCGGCGTAGCCGGTTCGGCGTAGTCCTTTCGGCGCGAGACTAATTCGCCGCGAGCCTAATTCGCCGCGAGCCCATTTCGACGCAACCTTATTCGGCGTGAACCCAATTCGGCGTGACCCGATTCGGCGCAAGACCAATTCGACGCAAGGACAATTCGGCGGGAAATGATTTTCCGATTAATTTTAAAATTAATGCATTATTTCACAGTTTTAATCATAGATTAAACTTTAATTCACGTTTCTAAAACTACATACGATCATTAACTTGAATATGTAATGTTTTTAATATACCTACATATTATAATGTAGTTGATGTATAGCAAACAAACTACTAAATTTACTCCTTTGATTATTTATCGTAGAATCATTTCTAGGTGGTAGATTTACAAAATTCAAATTCTAAATGTAGAGGTGGGCTAATACTTTTCGCCAAAGCTGTATTTATAGAACAAACATGGTTTCATTTGTAAATCATGACGTTCAATAATTTTTAGAAATATTGTAAAACATTTTTGTTGTATTATACTTTAAGCTTTCTTTAAGGTGGCCGAAAAATTCGCTGTTCTTGTTCGGTGCAAATCTTAAAAACGAATAAATTTAATGATGTTCTAAAAACACCATCGAAAAGACTTGAAATTACAATGTGGGTGGTTTTCATAAAAAAATTTTGGAAAATTTATTTTTCAGTGTCATATTTTTATTTATTTATTACTCATTAGTAGCGCTCGGATTTTAGGCACTAAAAAACTACAAAATATGCAGGCAAATATGCTCTAAAATTTTGAAAATAAGCTATTAAAATTCACAAAGAACATTTTTTAATCGCGCAAAATGAAAAGACAACAAGGAGAATTCTTAAAATTTTATTATAATTGCACTTAAATTTTCTTAACATTTGGCATTGCAAATAATTTTCACTAATTAAAGGATTATTTTAGAGGTATTTATGTAATAGTAAACCACATTTTTGTGTAGGTAATCTGTGTAGGTAATGTTTGTACAAATTTTAAGCGACAAAGTGGCGAACTTTGATGAAGCATATTTCTGGTTTATATTGTCGGTGCCGAGACTTTCCGGAATTTATTATTTTTGGGTAATATCGTCAAAATTGTAAGACTGAGATATAGTAATACCTTGTTACAATGTAATAAATAAAAATAAATTCGGCGCCACACTAACGGATTAACTTTCCTACTCGGATTTCTCAGCCACTTTAAGTAAAATGGGCAATAAAACCCTTTTGTGGTAAGGAAGTTTAGGTGTTAATGTTAAAGAAATCATATGTGCATAAGGGAAAACCAAAATGATCCCGTATGGTATGGTATGATTCAAAGCATTTGAAAGAAACGTTACAGCAACTGCGATTTAGGAATTAGTTCTTCTTTGAAGACGTCAAGACGTAATGAAAACATTAACACGTTGTTACGAAAAATTTTCACTTTTCGCAACAACGTTGAATTTATAAATTCAACTTTTAACATCTAGCGACATATTTCGTAGCACTCTGTATAGCGAACGTGATTGACGGAGATTAAACTCGCGCATGCTATGATAAGAGGTCATTGGTGGGCGCTCGAACGCTCCGGTCATGTTTTGAAAGTACTGTGAAATGGTTATCAGTTTTTGGTTCAAAATTTTGAAAAGGGATGATTCGATTTTGGAGGGTTCCCATCCATCAATACGAATGGTTTTTTGGATCTTGCGCTTCAAACCCTTCATGGGGATGTGACATTCGTGATTTGAGGGATGGTTGATTTTTCCCGGATCGTACATTTTTTTGTTGGACCCATGGTCAGTGCTTCCTGTGAAATATTACTTCATTTTCACAATGGTAAGTCACCCAATAATTTTGTTCATTGCTTCGCAGTTACTGGATAATTAATTTAGCCAAATTTTCTTCCGTACACCTGGAGAACGATGACGTTGGAGTTCACCCTTGACCAATTTATGTATTTTTTTATGTGTAACATTTTGGTTTCCTTTTTGTCATGCATTTTTTTATTCTTAGAGTGGTCGCCAAGATTGCGATAGCCTTGCAATTTTATATTCCTGCGGCGAGGTGATATCAGTTTATCTTATCCAGTTCGCACTCGAAAGTGTGAAATGGATCGAATGTTCAGGTTGATATGTAATAAACTTAAAATTATTAATTATTGATATTTGTGTTTTATTTAATTAACTTGTTCAGGGTATTTATTTCCACTTATAACATCGAATAGCTTATGGTGAAATGCATTGACGAAGGGATTCCAAAATGATAGTAGTACGTTCGAATTTCGTATTTGAAATTCTATGTTAAACATTTTTTTTTGTGTTTATTTCGCTTTATGTTCTTTTTTTATGAAAGGCTACGATGTTCGACCCATATACAGGGTGCGACATTTCATCGAGATTGCTTTCGTTTGTTTTTCATTGGGGATTCGATATGGTTCCACTTTATCGTGGGATTTTTATATAACCATTCGAATGTGCCCTTGGTTTATGTTTGGGAGTGATTTTCGGTGGCAATGTCGTTGCTACTGTGCTTGTTTTGGTCGGCTAACACCTCTTACATCCGACATCGCGTATATCTTTGCCTTCTGACAATGAACTTCTTATTGTTAATTTTAATTGTGTTGTGTTAGCAAAGCTGTTTCCTTGATCTCTCCGGGGTGTTTCTTTCACACGATCCACGACTCTCGCTTCCAGGCTATAACGAGCTAGTTTAAAACCTAACACCAGGGCCCCACGCAAATTTAAAGTAGATGGTTTATCCTTCTGCGTGGACTTAATCTTTTCCGAGCTGACTTCTCATTAGAGCAGTAAGGAAAGATTAAGTATCACTGGCGTCCAAAGCGTGGGAGCTTCTGTATTTGCTTCTGTTTGCTACTGTTTGCTTCATTTCCATCTGTATTTTTGGTGAATGCCCGGAGATAATTTCAGGAACAGCTTTTGCATTATTTTATTGGCAATTTTGTTTTGTTGTCAATTTTATTATTATGTTTTTTTGAATGAAACATTTTTGTTTATACCGGCGGAATTATTTTTTAAGCCAACTGCGTTTGTTGATCCTTGGTTGCTGTTACGACTGTTGTTGTTTAAGTCGCGCACCGTAATTGGATTGTTTCAACGTATATTTTTTTGGTGATTGTGTAAATTCCTTGATGCCGAGTGTTTGAAGGGTTATGAAAAATATTTTTTATAATTATTTTATACCTTCGATTTAAATTAAAATTTTTATTATTATTTTATTGGTAAAGTGTTATGTGTAAATTTTTTTACCTTGATATGTGTACTGTTCGTTGCTATGTGTAGCGAATTTTATTTTTTGGTTTTCCACAAGCTACTGGGGGTGAAATCCCTTTAGCTTGCCGTGGATCTACATTACATAAGGGTGGTTGGATGGAGTAATTGTTTGTACACATATTGGTTCCATAACAGCTTGAACCATACATTACACAAGGGTGGAGGCTGGGTAATGTTGTAACTAATTGGTTCAATAACATCTTGAATCATACATTACATAAGGGTGGTTGGTTGGAGTAATTGTTTGTATCCTAATTGGTTCAATAACATCCTGAATCATACATTACACAAGGGTGGTTGGATGGAGTAATTGTTTGTAAACAAATTGGTTCCATAACAGCTTGAACCATACATTACACTAAGGGTGGAGGCTGGGTAATGTTTGTCACTGATTGGTTCAATAACATCTTGAATCATACATTACATAAGGGTGGAGGATGGGTAATGTTTGTTCACTTAATGGTTTAACAAAAACTTAAATCATACATTTCATTAGTAATGTTTGTCACTGTGGGTTCGTTAACATCTTGAATCCTATCTTACATTACATCATACATTACATAGTAATGTTTGTTCGCTATGTGGTTTAACAACACCTTAAATCATAACATTACCTAACAGGAGGTTGGGTAATGCACTCGCTATTGGTCTAATTTCATCTGAGATCACATATTCACATAAAACCCGTCATAATTATAGCATAACATCAAGCTATTAATTATTTCATCGGAATTTATTCCAACGGTTTGAGGAAATTTGTTTAAGTCTTGGTAGGACGATCTGTTGGTCAAGTTTCTTGATCAAATTATTAATTATTTTGTCATTTTGACAAACCACTTCCTATGTGTTGAGAACTATGAGTGTCTCATACTGGAAGAGTAGAATTGGTTCGAAAATATTTTTGTTCGACTATTCTCGAATGGGTCCGATGCGAGCCATTCCTTATCGACAGTCTAGATGTTTTTTTTTCTAGCTGTTCAGTTTTTTCGGTGCAGGTCCAATGCGGGCTGCCCACAGTTTTTTTCGGTGCAGGTCCAATGCGGGCTGCCAATTTTGTACTCATTGATTTTTATCTGAGACAAAATCACACACTATATGGTTTTCAGTAGCTATTGTTAGCTCTACCATATGGTTTTCGCTTCTGCGGATTTACGATGGCGTTTCGTCAATTGTGTAAATAAACCATACAATTATTATTATTATTTTTTTGATCTCAATCTTTTAGAGATTTTGATTTTTTTATTTTTTTGAAATATTTTAAGCTCATTTTTTTATTAGCAACGCTTAATATTTCTTTCCTACCAAGTACTGCTACAAACTACCTCCACACTACAGTAAATGAATAAGTTTTTTTCCGTCAATTCACAGTTCGTTTCCAGCTTCGCTTGTCTGATAATTTTTTGATTTTTTTATCTTGACCTCCGGTCAGATATCTTACTTCGGGGGTGTGTTACGAAAAATTTTCACTTTTCGCAACAACGTTGAATTTATAAATTCAACTTTTAACATCTAGCGACATATTTCGTAGCACTCTGTATAGCGAACGTGATTGACGGAGATTAAACTCGCGCATGCTATGATAAGAGGTCATTGGTGGGCGCTCGAACGCTCCGGTCATGTTTTGAAAGTACTGTGAAATGGTTATCAGTTTTTGGTTCAAAATTTTGAAAAGGGATGATTCGATTTTGGAGGGTTCCCATCCATCAATACGAATGGTTTTTTGGATCTTGCGCTTCAAACCCTTCATGGGGATGTGACATTCGTGATTTGAGGGATGGTTGATTTTTCCCGGATCGTACATTTTTTTGTTGGACCCATGGTCAGTGCTTCCTGTGAAATATTACTTCATTTTCACAATGGTAAGTCACCCAATAATTTTGTTCATTGCTTCGCAGTTACTGGATAATTAATTTAGCCAAATTTTCTTCCGTACACCTGGAGAACGATGACGTTGGAGTTCACCCTTGACCAATTTATGTATTTTTTTATGTGTAACATTTTGGTTTCCTTTTTGTCATGCATTTTTTTATTCTTAGAGTGGTCGCCAAGATTGCGATAGCCTTGCAATTTTATATTCCTGCGGCGAGGTGATATCAGTTTATCTTATCCAGTTCGCACTCGAAAGTGTGAAATGGATCGAATGTTCAGGTTGATATGTAATAAACTTAAAATTATTAATTATTGATATTTGTGTTTTATTTAATTAACTTGTTCAGGGTATTTATTTCCACTTATAACATCGAATAGCTTATGGTGAAATGCATTGACGAAGGGATTCCAAAATGATAGTAGTACGTTCGAATTTCGTATTTGAAATTCTATGTTAAACATTTTTTTTTGTGTTTATTTCGCTTTATGTTCTTTTTTTATGAAAGGCTACGATGTTCGACCCATATACAGGGTGCGACATTTCATCGAGATTGCTTTAGTTTGTTTTTCATTGGGGATTCGATATGGTTCCACTTTATCGTGGGATTTTTATATAACCATTCGAATGTGCCCTTGGTTTATGTTTGGGAGTGATTTTCGGTGGCAATGTCGTTGCTACTGTGCTTGTTTTGGTCGGCTAACACCTCTTACATCCGACATCGCGTATATCTTTGCCTTCTGACAATGAACTTCTTATTGTTAATTTTAATTGTGTTGTGTTAGCAAAGCTGTTTCCTTGATCTCTCCGGGGTGTTTCTTTCACACGATCCACGACTCTCGCTTCCAGGCTATAACGAGCTAGTTTAAAACCTAACACCAGGGCCCCACGCAAATTTAAAGTAGATGGTTTATCCTTCTGCGTGGACTTAATCTTTTCCGAGCTGACTTCTCATTAGAGCAGTAAGGAAAGATTATGTATCAACGTAACATTATTATACACACAAATGTAAAAGTTTTCAATAGTAGATAAATTAATCAAAGACCCTATACATCAAAACATTAAAATAAAATAAACAGACTTAGTGAAACTTACGAATACTACTAACAGAAATTCTAAAAATTACAAAAATATAATTTTTGTAATATTTCTATAGTCTCTTTCGACCGAAAATGAGGATATTTTAAATTCTTGCAAAGCGTCTCAAATTATTAAAAAAATTAGCGCTGAATCGTCTTAGCTCCGAATCGGGTTTGCGCCTAAATGGGCTACTCCGAATCGACCTCGCGCCGAATCGACCTCGCGCCGAATCGTCCTCACGCCGAACCGCCCTCACGCCGAAACGTCCTCGCGCCGAGACGGTATTGCGCCGAACTGGCTACGCCAAACCCGCGGCGCCGAACTAGCTACGCCGAATCGGCGGCGCCGAAAAGTCCCATTCCCCCTTGAACCCCAGAGAAGGTGATTTTTACTACCACCAGCTTCATGATGATAAGCTGCTGGAAGTGGTATTACGCGGACAGGACGTAAAGGTCGACCTGAGGAACAATGGGATCGAAATAGATTCAGCTACAATAATGAGCCGCGGTAAGAACCCCTTATCAAATCACCCCGCTAATTACCAGGGATGCAAGAGATGCAACTACGATGTTCTTTATTTGTAGTTTTAACGTAAGTAGAGGGACTACACCGAAACTGTACCACAATTGAATTTTTTAATTGCAATTTAAATTTGGTAAATATAATATCCACAATCTTAAACTCAAAAAAAAACACACCAACAAATAAATAACGCAATAGTCATATACATGATTTATATAAACCCCTATAAACGAAACCCACATAGGGATCAGACTGTTATTGTTAAATTAAACTTACTTTACAAAAAATTATCTGTGTTTACATTACATAAATTATTCTAATGATGTTTCAGTTTTTTTAAAACTGTGTGATTTCCTCCCGAAGTAGTTATATCGCAAAATATGGTCAGCTTATCATCTTTTAAAAAATGATTTGCTTCATCTTTCAAAGCGGCTTGCGTAATGAAGGATCCGTAACCGAATGGATAGGTTTTATCCAATTTATTAGAAAAACTTCTCACGAAAGTTTCCTGATTTAAGTCGTTTATTAAACCTAACCTGGCGTCGACTTGTTTAGAATCGCATGAAGTTAAAGTCACCCAAAGCGCTACATCAACAGCCCCAATTGGATTTATGCGTATATGAAAATGACAATCGTCAGATCCAGCTGCAAATGATGGCGATACAACGAAGTCTGCTCCATCTTTACAACAACGTCCATAGTTTTTCATAGTCCATATGTATCGGATTGTGGTTTGTTTTATATTTACGGAACCACTGTCCATCTGTTCACATTTTGACACAGGAACTACGGTGAAGATACTGAAAGTCACCAGTAACAGTGTGAGCGAATTATGAACCTAAAACAAAATTAAAATCGGATTAGGCTCTTGGATAGCAGTGTCGGAAAGTTTTTTAAATTTTTATTATGCCGTTGCCGGTACACCAACCACGTTATGAAAAGCAATTTCCGCAAATTTTATAAATTAATCAATATATTATAATTATGGCATAATTAAGAATTTAGCGGAAATAGAACTTGTTTGATGATTAATTTCAAGATCGTTTAATTCATAGCTTCAATAATACATTAACAGGTCTTCTAATTCGTTCAACGTGTAATCTAAATGATAATAAAAGAAACAACTCCTTTTAGCCCATATAAAAAAGGAACCTTCGTCGGTGCACTAATCTATAAAAACCCATGACGCTGTGTTATGGGTGTGCAGAAAATGCGGGTCCCCATCACAGTTAAATAATTATTAAATAATTGATTTGCTTATTTGGTTACACCATTGTTAGTTATTATAAATATTTGCAGCATTTTATGCAATGACAACGTCTACCGGTTTATAATTTCAATAATAAATTATTAGTAAAGTACTAGCAGTATCTTTAACTTAAATGCGGAACAAACATCCACAGATGGTAAAGACAGCATCTTTTTCAAAAGGGGAATTTTCGAAATAAGCGAACTAACTTTGGAAATATGCAAACCATGACGCTGGGTTTTTATAGTCGTTTTTTCACAGCAAAAATATAAAATATCCAAATATCGAAGAATTTCTAGACTATGGAATTGTGATAAAATTTGAAGGTTAAATCGATAATAAGCAATTTAATAATACAACAACTTTAATTGCGATTTGATTTAACAATAATCCGCACAATTTTTATGGACTGATGGATTTTAATATAATGGGACAAAATTTGACTTTTTCGAGTTAACGAATATTTCTACAGTTTCTTAAGTTTCGTAAAAATTAATTTAATTACATACGTTCTCAGACATTGTAAAGTTACCACATAACACAAAACAAGACAAACTTCAACTAGTTAACCTTCTCAGTAAACGAATGGGGAAGACCTTAAATTTTAATTTGGTGGGGGGGTTTTATCAATGAACTAAGACATCATAATTTATTTATTATCAACAGCTAATAAACAAAATAAAGCTACAAATTAGTTATCGCAAGACAAGAATTAATAATTTGGTAACCGGTTTCGCTTTTAAATCATTTTCAGACCAAACGCGTCAAAACATTTCCTACCATAGGAAATCAAAACATTTAAAAACAATTATTTGTGCCAGAACGTTGTATTTTTTGACGTGCTTGGACTTAATATAAAAATATTTTAAATGCATGTAAGAAAAATAAATTTTGTTTATTTCACTAAAGTTCAACCATGTGGAAACTAGGAATGCAACGCATTATGGAACCTAAGTACAACAAAAATAAGAATTTTGAGAATGAAAACTGAGTTATTGAATCTATTTTCCAGCTAAAAATATTATAAAAGGTCCAACCCTCAGACTAAAATAATTGTGAAATATTTTTAAAAATAACATGTTAAAATATTGGATATTAAATATATTTGGAATTAAATTTAAATAACTGCTATTTTTATCTTATCAATTAATTGGACCCCATATCTTCATTATGCACTTCTGTAAAATCATATTGTGGATATTTTGCGTGATTCAAAAGAGAATCAAAGTATAAATAAATTTTGAATATTATTGAACTGTTATTTTCCTTCCTCAAATATTTTTGTATCTTTCATATTTGTATACAAGCAAAATAGTTTACAATTTAAATAAATTTACGATAAACATTTGAATTTGCGCCCATCAGCTTGAAGGAAAAAAGCTGAAGTTAAGAATAAAGTTGAATTGCAAAGATAATGACTGCCTTATTGAAAATAGTGAAATAATTACAATATTTTCGAAATTTTCTCGATGAACCTTGTTACGTGCTACCTCGTAATTGTTTGAGCAATACCCGGCTGGCATACTTATGGTTGATTTATACTAAAAAAGTAACGTAGCGGAATACAACGTAGAATGTAATGTAAGAGATGCACTTATGCACTGTGGACTTTTGTCTTTGTCGTTGTCCAGACAACGACAAAAGGAAGAAGGAATCACCTTGGAAAACAAGAAAAACAACCAAGATAAAAAGGAGTTCAAAAATTTGCGAGCGATCGAAAGGTCGCAAAATAATTTGCTCCGTGAGAAATTTCGAATTTTGAATTCAAGTGCTAAGCACTACAAAGCCAATTAGTACTCCACAGTTGGGGGCTATTGGACTGCATAGAGTCATTCCACTCGACCACGAGTGTTTTGGTACGGCACCGAAAAAAACGGATTCCGATCACAGGAATTCCGAAGATTTATTCGAAGAACAGAATTTTCCAGGAGAAGCTGGAAGCCACGATCCAAAGATTACGAAAGTCCGCAGAACCACGTGCACAGCTAAGCATTACCTCGCAGGTATTTAAGTTAACATTTCTATTTTGAGTTCGTTTGTGTTTATTTTAAGAAAATGTTTGTTAATGTGTTTCATAATATGTGTTTATTAAATATTGTTCTTGTTGAATTGTGTCCTTTTTGTGTTTCCTCCGATCAAGTTCGTAAAGCTTAATAGTAGGCACCCTGAGAGCCAAAAAGAGTTAATAGAAGGTAGGTGCTCATCGATTTGTTGTCGCACGTCCTCTGTCCGTAAAAGCGACAAAAGAGGAGGTGATCACAACAGTAGGTTCCTCGAGAATAAAACTTTAACCATTACCAACGAAGAGGAATAATCATAAATCAAACCAAGCAAAGAAAAAAAGACTAGGTGCATCCAATCAAAAACAAAATCGAACCTGAAAAACAAAATTAAAAATTGATAAGAAACCAAAAGAAAGCCTAGGACAAGAAACAAACACCCAGCCAAACCTATTGGGAAACCTGAAAAACACACAAGATAAAATGAACAACCAATAAAAATGCAGATTAATCGGATGCTGACGCAACAATCCAATGACGATATACGGTTTGAAACCCGGAGAAAATTCACACACGAAACAGCCTGAAAATTTTATCAAGTTAGAAATTATTATTATTATTTTATGAAAACCTGTAATCCTCGCCAATTTGCGAGGTAAATTTGCTGAGGTTGGTAACAACCTCAAATTGTTTTTTCTATATAACTAAAGAAACTTTCATAAGGTTCCGATAAAATTGCCAAAAGTATGTCATTTTGCGCGACGAATCGCTGAGCGTCGGCCGTTGCGGCCTCCGAGTTCCTCAGGTTTACGTGCAAGACTTTGAACGATTTACTCATTATGAACATCAGTAACCGTTAAAATTGAATGTGCGTAATCCATAAGTCTTGCCTTGTATACCCTACAAGTGTTTGACCCTGTAGTGTGCTTGCTATCGCTATGTTTAGCTCTTATGCAATTGACGCACGCATGCTTCACACGATCCCCTTGCACACCACAGTCATGTGAGGCGTGTTCTGTGGATGAGCAAAAGGCGCATGCCTCAGCCCCTTTGCAATATTTTGCGGTATGCCCGAATCGTTGGCACTTGAAGCACCGAACGATTGCAATGTGGTCATGGACGCGGTAACTCTTCCAGAAAGCTCTGAACTTTCCGTCAGTGATTGCCGTCTCCCTGACCAAGGGGTGAACCTCCAGGATCCAGTTATTGTGAGTTTTTGCTTTCGTGTGGACAGGGTTCCCAGGAGCTCCCTGCCAACTTGATTGTCTCGGGGTAGTTATTGAGGAACTCATCGGCTACCTTTTCTTTCATTATAGATTTGTCCACCATTTGAATGGAAATTGATGGCCAGGTGGCTGAAGGCTCCAGGGCCACCAATTGTTATTCCTCTAAAAATTTATTGCCCACCTGATTTTTAATAGACGGTTGAGAGGATTCAACCATTACCCCGTTGTTCTTGATTAGATATAATCTATCCGGTTTCATCTTTAAATTTTCTAATTTAATGCTTGTTAGTGCGTTCTTTGTGTCGTCCGCGATTTTGCTAGAATTCCCTTCCGCGGGATAAATGATGATCTTGTATTTTTTCTAAGGTTGGCTCCGGGGGCCACTGATGGCGGCCCTCTTCATTGCTTCGAGATAATCCCTGGGTGGATTTTGCTTTTCCTCGGTTATTTGCGTCGCTATCTCCGCATTGCTAGGTTGGTTGACCTGAAGAGTCGGCGCTACGTCTAGGGAAGGGGTGGTTTTGGCCATGGCCTTGACCACCTCTTCTATGATTACCTTAGTATGGGAGGGGAGCCTGAAGGCGCTCCCGTTCCCATTTTGTTTCGTTCAATCCCATCCATACATAGAGTCTAGATCAGGCATGTCAAACATGCGGCCCGCGGGCCGCATGCGGCCCTCTACGTATTAGCCTGCGGCCCAATCCAATTTTAACAACAGCCTCCAGTTGCGGCCCGCAATCGTGTGTACAATTTAAATAAGCGCGCGCTTGGAACAAACAAAACCCCCGCCCGCGCGCCGCGCGAAGTGCTGCGAAGTCATTTGTCAGCCGACCATCAACTGAGCGCTCGAGCATAGTGTACTTACCTATTTTAAGCCTATTTTATTAAATAAGATTCAGTTGAATTAAAGATTGTTTTCAGGTGAGTTTTTAATGTACTTTTAACCGTAAAATTTTAAGAAATCTTGCTATAAAATGTGATGTTTGTGTGTGTTTCTTACTTCTTCTTTTTCGTTGGTAGTTAGTGGGTACAAATTAGTATGAAATAAAAGATTGCCGTTGTCGCGATTCCAACAGGTGTTGCTATTGGTTTAAGAATAAGCAGAATAAAATGTCACTTTCAAAACCAAGCGGAAGTAAGAGAAAAATCACAGATGAGCATCGTATGTTTCAAGAAAAATGGGAGTTGGAGTTTTTTTGCTGTGAAGTAAAAGACAAAATTATCTGTTTGATTTGTAACAGTACCATCAGTGTCCCAAAGTTATATAATATTAAACGTCACTACGACCAGCATAAAGCTAAGTATGACCAGTACACGGGAATAATTAGAGATGAAAAATTAAATGAGTTAAAATCACGACTGAAGAATCAACAACTTATGTTTACGCGTACAAAGCAAGAAAATGAATGTGCTGTTCAAGCAAGCTTCGTACTGTCGGAATTAATAGCAAAGCACTCAAAACCTTTTGTTGAAGGTGAATTTATAAAACAGTGTCTCGTAAGCGCCGCAGAAATCGTTAGTCCTGGAAGCGTGAAAGCTTTTCAAAGTATATCTTTGTCTCGAAATACTGTCGCTGAAAGAGTTACTGAGTTGGCTGGCAATATAGGAGATCAGATAAAAACTAAATCAGATACTTTCACTGCATTTTCCATTGCCTGTGACGAAAGTACAGATGTGTGTGGTGTGGCACAACTTGCTGTTTTTTTTACGTGCTGTTGATACAGAAATCAACGTTTATGAAGAGTTACTGGAATTAGTACCTTTGCACGATACCACAACTGGTGAGGATATATTTAATGCTGTTTATGAACTTTTGCAAAAATATAATCTAAATATGACAAAACTGTCTTCTGTTGCAACAGATGGAGCTCCTTCCATGACAGGAGTAAATAATGGCTTCATTACATTGTTACAGAAAAAGATCAAGGAAACTTACGATATGGTATCAGATCTTCACCATGTTCATTGTATAATCCACCAGTAAATTTTATGTTCAAAAGTGATTAAATTAGAGTCCGTTTTGAAAGCAGTGAAGAAAATGATAAACTTCATACGGTCGCGTGGCTTAAATCAACGACAATTTGCTGCACTTTTACATGATATTGAAAGTGAATACAGTGGTTTACCGTATTATACAGAGGTCCAATGGCTGTCGTGTTCTACGGTTCTCGATCGATTTTGGAAACTTAAAGAGGAGATATGCCTTTTCATGGAAGTGAAAGGACAGGATGTCAACTTACTATCCGATATATCTTTTCTACAAGATCTCTCATTTATGGTGGATATCACAAAACACTTGTCGGAATTAAACACTAAATTGCAAGGACCACTTCAAATTATAACAGATATGTATAATCAAGTGAAAGCTTTCAAATGCAAGTTGATGCTATGGGAAAAACAGTTGGAAGTTGATAATTTGTCGCATTTTCCGACTTGTAAGGCTTTCAAGGAAAGCACAAGTGACCCTATTTCGTATAACAAATATACTGAAAAAATCAAAAGTCTTCAGGCGGAATTCGAAAGGCGCTTTCAAGATTTAAAACTGCAAGAAGACCATTTTTCGCTGTTTACAGGACTTTTCACTATAGATGTCGATAAAGTTCCCGTTCACTTGCAGATGGAAGTCATTGAAATTCAATGTCAGACCCATTTGAAACAAAAATTTGAAAGTGTTGGTGCACTCGATTTTTACAAGTTCTTACCTGTTCAGTACCAAGAAATACGGAAATTTGCTTGTAAAATTATATCAATGTTTGGAAGCACCTACAAGTGTGAGCAATTATTTTCCCTCATGAAAGGTAACAAATCTCCCGCAAGATCACGATTGACCGATTCACATTTGGGTTCAGTTTTGAAATTGATTTCCGCTGATAAAATTACTCCTCAAATAGACAATTTAATTAAACAAAAAAGATGTCAAATTTCTGGGAAGAAGTTGTAACTTGTAACTCGTTTTAAAGATTATCATTAAAAAACCTTTTTCGTACTACAATCGCAATTTGTTTATTTCTTTATGACTGGGTTTTGCGGCCCACTGATTCCTCGACCTGTATGCATTTGGCCCACCTATGACTTTGAGTTTGACATGCCTGGTCTAGATGAATCCTTCCATATTCTTGACCCTTTCCAGGGCCTCCTCCCGGAAGTTAAGAGCTTCCTTACTCCTTATAAGGAACCTCCTAACTTCGTGGGCATCCTCCATGACCTTTTTTGCTTTTTTGCCATGACCTTCTCGGAGTTGCGAGTTGGTAAGTATTCGTACTTAATTACTGTCGTCATTCGTTTCCACCGGTCCGTTAGTTTCCGCTTCTTCTGAATTCGCTACGGTAGCTTTTCCTTTTTCTTTTATTTGCTCCGATTCTTTGAATTCTCTGTCGATTTGGTTTTACCTATCTTTTTTCCTTTGGCTCTTGGTTCGCTTCTTTTTATTATTTGGGTCACTGTCTTCTTTTTCCAACAATTCCATTTCTTTTTGCCTCATAAGTTTTTCAACCTCGTCTTCCTCTTCCTCAGAGCTGCTTGCTTCTATTGGTTCTGCTTCTTTTTTGGTTCTCTTTTTTCTATTCATGGTTGCCATCACGAAAGGTTCCTCAGGTTCCTTCGAATCTTCCGATTTGCGGTCTCTTTCTGATTTCTTCGTTTCATCAGTGCTCCTACTGCGGAGCACCCGGTTCTGCTCTTTGGATTTGGGTTTTGGATTCGTAAGTAGAGGGACTGCACCGAAACTGCACAACAATTGAATTTTTTAATTGCAATTTAAATTTGGTAAATATAATATCCACAATCTTAAACTCAAAAAAATACATACCATCAAATAAATAACGCCATAGTCATATACATGATTTATATATAAACCCATATAGGGAGCAGACTTTTATTGTTAAATTAAACTTTCTTTACAAAAATTTATCTGTGTTTACATTACATAAATTATTCTAATTCTGTTTCAGTTTTTTTAAAACTGTGTGATTTCCTCCCGAAGTAGTTATATCGCAAAATATGGTCAGCTTATCATCTTTTAAAAGATGATTTGCTTTATCTTTCAAAGCGGCTTGCGTAGTGAAGGATCCCCAACCGAATGGTACGTTTTTTTGCAATTCATATGTAAAACTTTTCACGAAAGCTTCCTGATTTAAGTCGTTTATTAAACCTAACCTGACGTCGGCTTGTTTAGAAGCGCATGAAATTAAATTCACCCAAAGCGCTACATCAACAACCCCAATTGGATTTATGCGTATATGAAATTGACAATCGTCAGATCCAGCTGCAAACGATGGCGATATAACGAAGTCTGCTCCATCTTTACAACAACGCCCATAGTTTTTCATAGTCCATATGTATCGGATTGTGGTTTGTTTTATATTTATGAAACTAATGTCTGTTTGTTCGCATTTTGACACCGGAACTACGGTGAAGATACTGAAAGTCACAAATAACAGTGTGAGCGAATTATGAACCTAAAACAAAATTAAAATCGGATTAGGCTCTTGGATTGCATTGTCGGAAAGTTTCTTAAATTTTTATTATGCCGTTGCCGGTACACCAACCACGCTATGAAAAGAAATTTCCGCAAATTTCATAAATTAATCATATAAATATAATTATCGCATATTTATGAATTTCGCGGAAATACCACTTGTGTGATGATTACATTCAAGATCGTCTAATTCTTAGCTCCAATAATACATTAACAGGTCTTCTAATTTTTATAAAGTGTAATCTAAATAATAATAAAAGAAACAACTCTTTTAGTCCATATAAAAAAAGGAACCTTCGTCGGTGCACTAGTTATATTCTATAATTAAAGTTCTATGACACTAGATAAATACTTCCTTTATCTAGTGTTACTGAATTTGCATTTCCCATGGGAAATGCATCAATTGCAAAACTTCAAATGTCAATAAAAGTTCCACTGCAAAATAAGTTGTCAGTAGATTAAAAATATTCGTTCATGTAGCATTATCTTTGTAGAAGTAGTTTTAGTCAAGTGTTAGAATTCAATAAAAATCAAGTTGTAATAAATTTTAATTAATAAATGAAATCAAAGTTTTAAGTGTTTTTTAAAAAATTAAATTGGGTAAACCCAAACTTAACTTACTGACCTTTAAAAAAACCATAACGTTGTGTTATGGGTGTGCAGAAAATGCGGTCCCCCCCACTCAGTTATATAATTATTAAATAATTGATTTTTTTAGTTTGTTGCATCATTGTTAGTTGTTATAAATATTTGCAGCATTTATTCAATGACAAGGTCTACCGGTTTATAATTTCAATAATAAATTATTAGTAATTAGTAAAGTACTAGCAGTATCTTGAACTTAAATTCGGAACAAACATCCACAGATGGTAAAGACAGCATCTTTTTCAAAAGGAGAATTTTCGAATTAGCAAACTCAGTTTGGAAATATGCAAACCATGACGCTGAGTTTTTCACAGCAAATATAAAATATCCAAATATCGAAGAATTTCCAGACTATGGAATTGTGATAAACTTTGAAGGTTAAATCGATAATAAGCAATTTAATAATACAACAACTTTAATGCGATTTGATTTAACAATAATCCGCACAATTTTTATGGACTGATGGATTTTAATATAATGGGACAAAATTTGACGTTTTCGAGTTAACGAATATTTCTACAGTTTCTTAAGTTTCGTAAAAATTAATTTAATTAGGTACTTACGTTCCCAAACATTGTAAAGTTACCACATAACACAAAACAAGACAAACTTCTACTAGTTTTGTTAAAAACCTTCTCAGTAAACGAATTGGGAAGACCTTAAGCCGCGTCTTCACTGCGTCGGCTTGTCGAGCGGCCGGTGCCGAACGATGTTTCATGCGGCTTTGGTGATAAGAATGACACGTCCCCATAGAATCAGCAACGGCTTGCAAGTTGCAATGAGAATTTTTTATCGCTATTACAAAAATGCATGCCATTGCAAATATAAAGATAAAATAATATTATAACATGACTATGAGGTTATGTACTTTATTTTAGATTTCATTCTGAATTATAATTTAACAGGTGCACAACCGTCGTTATTTTTTTAATTAGTTTACAAATGTGTAATTAACATTGTAGTTTAATTAAAGTGAAATTAATATTTTGTATAATCTGTGTTTGTTATTAAAAAAAATTTAAACATTATAACTATCCGTCCAAGCATACAGCATACAACAAAATGTTCGACGACGATGATTTGTTAATCGCTGCTGCAGCATACGTAGTCATTGCAAAATCGAAAAAAACGTATCAAGAAACGTAGATTTTGGGTGCGTCCTAGTTTGCAAAGTAGAAACAAATACAGTGCTAGTAATTTAATAGACGATTTGGTTACTCTACCACTAACTCGGCCACTCGAAACTAAATTTTTTCTGCTACACACTAAAGAATACACTTATTTTAGCAAATTGTTTTAATAAAAATTGTGAATATGGTCCAAACTTTTGAAAAAATCGAATTTGAACTTAGCTAATTTTCATGTAATTTAGTGGTAAAATTAACGAGATTCCCGCGCGTCGCTCATTATGTGGTCGGTCCGTGCAATGTGAATGACCCTAACACTTAGAGTATTCCGCACCGGCAGATGCAGCTCGACTCTCGTACATGTAACATCGATTATTTTTTGTTTTTAGGCGATTTTTTGGGGGTTTAAAATCCCGGTTGCCTTCATCCCGGTTTGCTTGATGGATGGCGCCTTCTCGTATGTTTAGCTCTGCCGCGTAGCGGCGTACGCGATTGAAAAACCGCCCGGAGGCCCGGAGGGCCGTAGGGTAAGTTTTTTGTTGCGCCCAATTCTGGCCGTGCCAGATCCACCCAAAAAAGTAATTTGCGTTTTCCCCATAGTTGTTTATGTTTATTTAATATTTTCTTAATTTTTTCACTTTTTCTGCAATACACGGGTTATTTTCCATTTTTTTGATTATATTTATTACTAATATCCACTAATCACACCCCCATCTATCCGAATTTCAAAGAAATATTCAAATCGGAGCGAAAAAATTTTACGCATTTTCAAGGGACCACGGGCGAACGATGCACATCGGCCGGGGTCTGCCGCATACTCGATGCGACTTTCCCGTACTTTTAAAAAGTCGATATTGGGGTTGTTTTGACCATGTTCACATTTTTTATTGTTTTAATAGACAGATATAAGCATGTTCTTTAGTGTGTAGCACTCGAAAAATTTTTTCGAGTGGCTGAGTTAGTGGTAGAGTCCCCAAGCATAAAATTGTATAGTCGAACTTCAATTTGTGTTCGTTATTACCGATTGTTCGTTATATTCGAGTTCTACTGTATCGATATTTTAGTGCTCAAATTAAGACCTTTTTAAGTGCCCAAAATTATCCTAAAAATCAATCGACGATAAAAAAAACCCTGCACATTTTAAACAACGATTTACAAAAACAATAGATGGCAAATTTAACAGAATATAATTTGGGTTTAGTTCATTTTTTCAAAAAGCCCAGTGCCCATTTTGGAGAAAAGCTGAAATTAAAGGAAATATTGCTTACTTTCACATATGATTGCAGTCCCAAGTAACATCAACGTCGGTTTTATACCGGTATACCATTGAAGTATAACGAATATGTACATATATTTTCATACCTGAAAATTAAGTACCAAAATGGTACCTAAGCGGCACATAAATTTTAGTTCATATTTACACTGTACTGTTTAGGTATAGTTTCAATGTACATATTTTCGGACCGTTATTCTGAAGGCAATTGTTGTATCGGATCGGCATTGAAATTTTATTAGCTAAAATATATTTGAACATACGGTACCGTTTAGGTAATGTTTTGATCGTTTTGTTTTGTTACTATAAAAGCGATATCTAACATGTACATGTATTTTATAAGATGGAATGTACGATATTTCCATCACCGGTTTGATACTGTCACATTTATAATAAAATAAAATAATAATAATATTAATGCACGACTCGCCTAAGCAATTATAGCAAAATGTGATGAGTAGTCAGATTGATAGGAAAGTTTTCTCGAGAGGTAATTGAACGTAGAGAGAACGGTTTGATAAGCGGTGAGAAATGTAACGACAGTCGGTAGTTGAAGTTGAAAGTGTAAACATGTTATAAAAATGTAGTTACAAAATGTGAGAAGATTTCACCCCCCTAGTTGACAACGATGTACCTAGTGACATGTAAGAATTAATTTTTGAGAAGATTTCACCCCCCTAGTTGACAACGATGTACCTAGTGACATGTAAGAATTAATTTTAAATATTAGATTTAAGGCGCATGTATATATTCGTTGTTAGTTGTTTAAATAAAATTATGAAAGTTTCGAACCCGTTTTAATTAACAAATGCATAAAAGATCCCAGTCACAAAAAGACTTGTGACAAATATGGTGGAGGGCCGTTTTGGCAGGCATTTTGGGGCATTTATCTTCAAATAAATCGCCCAAATAATTTTTTTTTTCAAATCAAATTGACTATAAATTTTTTTTTCAAAGGTTAACAGGCAATACGGTGCCGCATTATTTTAAGGATTGTTATAGCCGAATAGCGACCGATTTTTTGAGAAATAAATTTAATACATATAAATAAAATAATATAATACATGAATAAGAGGGCAAGTATCATGATAGCTTGCGGTCCAGGTCACGCGGCCGGTGTATGCAGTTCCTACCTCTTCGCATATTTATAATAAAATAAAACGAAATATTTTACAAATTATCATAATTATTATTTTAAAAACTTACGCAATACGTTAATCGATTCTATTTCCCCAAATAACAAACCAACATGCATTTTCTTGATAAAGTTAATAAATAAGTTTACAAATAAATTTTACCAATTCATTATTTTAATATTTAAATTGACTACATTTTGTTGTTACGGTTAACATGTTTATAAATAATAAGGGTTCGAATATAGTTATTCATTTTTGTTTCCAAATTTTGGTTACAATGTTTTTTTAATTGCAAATTTTAAACTAATGGAAAAGTACCGATTTAATATAGTGTCTGAAATGCAACACAGACACAGATAGGTCGACTACCGAAGTCAGGATATGATGTGTTAAATTACATATTTTTTCTTGTTTACAAGTTGATACGTAATTTATTATAAATCAATAATAAATTTTTATTAAAATGCTTAAATTATAGTGGAGTTACAAAAATTTACAGCCTAATTTTAGTTAATGTCAACAGTTATTGTCCAAAAAATAATAAACCAAAAAGTTTTGTTAAAGTTTATAAAGTTCATATAAATGTATTCCTATTAGGTAAATTTGAAAAATAGGTTCCAATGTAGGTAAATTCCGTCTTTTTATAAAAAATATTTGTTTAGAAATTAAATTTAATAACAGTAGACTGCAAACGTAATAATAAAACTACTTGTAGGTAGTTCAATGAGCTGAAATATAAAACCGCGGATGTTACATATTATGAGTTAAGAATGGGGTAATAACATTTATTAATACAAAAATTTGTTATTCCTATTAATTTAGGGAATTAAAAATTTTTAATTAGTATTATTTTAAAATTTTAACAATGTTATTTAGAATTCAATGATATTGAATGAATTGGTTTAATGAAGATTGATAATTTTTTTACGCAAGTATGTGCATATATTATTCTGAAAGTTTACATTTAATTGATTAAAATTTTTGAATAATTGAAAATTTTATTTGAAGGATTCAATTAGCAAAACAACGTTAATTAAAAACGTCATTAAAAACACCCAATAAAAACATGTTTAATTTGAATTACTCCATGCTAGATGCTATGTCAATGGTGGACACCCCCAGGTTTCCCAAATTTGTATCTCCAGGCCAATTCAACCCGTCAAATTCAAATGCGTTGACGTTTATAAACGAATACGAAGAAATTTCTAATGGCAATGGTTGGACTACAGCCCACAAAATTAACTATTTCGGTTCATTTTTAAAAGGCGCGGCATATATTTGGTATAATGATTATAGGGCAAATGTCATTAACAATGATAAAACATGGCGTGAAATTAAAGATGATTTCTCTAAAAAATTCGGCGGAGAATCGTGCATTCGTATTGCAAAAACTAAATTAATAAATCATAAGCAAGACCCAGCAGAGGGTATAAAAAAATATTTTTATGATCTAATAACACTCGCGTACGAATTTGACCCAGAATTAAAAATTGATGATTTTCGTGATTACTTTGAACGAGGATTACAATCAAAATTTTTACCGATGTATTACGCTTTAAAGAAAACGGTGATGACAAAAGATGACATAGAGGCAATTGTAAATACGATCAGTGATTTAGATGATCGAGTTCAAGGCGAAGAACTTTTGAAAATGACCTCTTTACTTAATATTGATCTAAATCATAATCAATACACTCAGCCCGCGCAGAATAATTATAATCGATTGGTCAATAATTCACCTTATGTTAATTTCAGTCCTAGTAAAAATAATTTTTCATCATTCCTTATAAAGCACGGTAATCAGGGTTCCCAGGACAAATTCACAGGAAATAGGAATACGAGAAATTACTGCCATATCTGTAATAAAACTAGACACAACACAGCATTCTGTTGGTTCAATAACATGAATAAAGGTCGATCATATTCCGAATTTAATAATAGAGCATTTCCCGTGAGAAACGCTAATTTTGCAAATATTAAAAGATACTTTCGAAATAGGGACAGACCTAATTTCGTTAGGGATAATAACTTTAATGGAAATAGAACGGGTAGGTCATTTTTAAACAATAGTAGTAACAATTATCGCAAATCAGTTAACAACACGTATTGCAACGATAGGAACAGAAATTCGTACCCAAGTCAAGCTAATGTAAGAAATGACAACATTTCCAAAAGGGTGATTCGCGGGGGAGAGCCGGTTGAGCTGTACCAATTGGGTGAATCACGACAAATGGGCGACATTCTGACTATTGAAGGACTAGTAAATAACAGACTTACAGAAATAGTTATCGATACGGGGTCGGCAAAAAATATTGTATCCAGCAACTTGGTACAACGGGTTAATAAAAATTATCATATGCAATTTCTAAAAACCGCAGGGGGGCATAGCGTTCCTGTGATCGGTGTAACCAAAATTAAATTAGAAATTAAGGGTGGAATTTTTCGAATTTCGGCACTAGTGGTAGAAAACCTACCAAAATCGATACTTTTAGGCAACGAATTTTTGCGGGAAAATAGGGCTTTGATAGACTACCAGGATAATACCATTTCGTTAAGAGGTAATTATCTAATTGTAAAGACAAGCTTCAACCAAAACCCAGATAATCAACTTAATTTAATAAATTTGAACGACTCTGCAAGTCGAACTTCAGTAATCAGTAAAACACAAAAACTCCCACTACAGACTAATAAATTAGCCACAGCGAGATCACAAACCGAAAATAGCCTAAATCAGATTACAAATGTTGGTAGAGTAAACAGTAGTAGTCATGCAAGTTCACCGAACGGAACAAGTATAAGTAACAAACCTTTGCAAATCGAAAAGAAGTCAGTCTCATTTAATAAAATACCAAGTCCTACAGTTAAAAGTGTCCCTACTAGATTAGAAAGAGATCAAGTTTCAATAGAAGATCACAAACCTAAAATTCAGCGTAACAAAACCTCCGAAAATATAGATTTATTAAAAGAATTAAGCCAAGACATACATGTAGGTAAACTAGATAATATATCTAAGGTAAAATTAAGTAAAGATTATGTATTATGTCCCAAAGAAAGGACTAAAATTGATTTATATTCGGAAAATAAAGAGCCATATTTAAGATCTTATGTATTTAATGCGAATGATGTTTTCTTAACAAAAAATAAATTAGCCTTTGTATCTATTTTACAAAACGTTAAATACAATATATTTACAGTCGATATAATTAATAACGCCAATATACCACTTAAACTGTTCAAAGGTACTACCTTGGGAAACTTAAAATTTGACAGTGAGGTGGTAAATTTATTAATTACGCATGATTCGCATGAGGAAATAAAGCGAGTTAGATTACCATCTACGGTAACTTTAGAAGATCACAAAATTAATAATGATTTATCAGACGTTCAAAAAGCTCAATTGGGGGAGTTACTTTTGGAATTTAAAGACATTTTCGCCAAACAACCAAAGGAAATGGGTTTTACAAACATAGTTAAACATAAAATAGAAGTACAGGGAGCAAAACCAGTCAAAAGTAAACCTTACAGGGTATCCCAGAGGGAACGCGAAATTATCGATAATCAAATCCAAGAAATGTTAGACGCGGGGATTATAGTTAAATCACAATCACCATGGGGAAGTCCGATAGTTCTCGTAAATAAAGCAGATAATACCAAAAGATTTTGCGTTGATTACAGAAAATTAAACAGCGTCACAAAAAAGTCGAGTTATCCCTTGCCTAATATTGATGATATTTTAACATGTTTAGAGGGGCTAAGTTTTTTACGACCCTAGATTTGTTCAGCGGTTACTGGCAAATAGGGCTCGAGGAAGATTCAAAAGAACTAACAGCTTTTATAGCTCCGGGTTACGGTTTATATCAATTTGAAGCGATGAGTTTCGGGTTGTCAAACGCAGCATCGACATTTCAGGACCTAACCGATCGCGTTTTTGAGGGAATGAAGTGGAGTGAAGTAATGGTTTATTTAGATGATACGTTAGTTTTTTCAAAAACATTCGAAGAGCATTTAGTAAGATTAAGAAAAGTTTTTGGGCGCTTAAGGGAAGCAGGTTTAACATTAAAGCCAAGTAAATGCAATTACGCCGAGACCGAAGTAAAACTGTTAGGTCATGTGGTCAATCAAGAAGGGGTTGGACCGGACGATAGTAAATTGTTAGCCATAAAAAATTTTAAAACACCCACTAATGTTAAAACCATACAAAGTTTTTTAGGTTTATGTAACTATTATCGTAAATTTATTCAAAATTTTTCAAAGATTGCCAAACCATTGTATGAAGCTACTGCTAAAACGGGTTATAAATGGACCGACGCTCAAGAGAACGCATTTGCTGAATTAAAAGACAAATTAACGTCAGCCCCGCTATTAAAACACTTCAATCCTAAAAAAGGATGCGAATTAAGGACAGACGCGAGTTTCCAGGGGTTGGGAATTATCCTCCTTCAGGAAGATGAAGACAAAATTTTACATCCCATAGCTTATGGCAGCCGGTCGTTGACAAAAGCCGAAAGAAATTATTCTATTTCAGAACTGGAAGCGTTAGCCGTCATATGGGGTTTGCAATATTTTAGACACTTAGTTTATGGCAGGCCGGTACGCATAGTATCAGACCATCACGCGTTATGCTTTTTAGCAAATCTTAAAGACGCGACGGGTCGATTAGCTAGGTGGAATTTACGTTTAGCAGAATTCGATTATACAATAGTATACAAGAGCGGAAAAACACACCACGACGCAGATTGCTTGTCGAGAAACCCAGTCTTAGAAGCTACCCAACAAGACGAAGACGAGGCTAACGATATACCCTCGTTTATAGTAGAACCAGAAGATCTAAGCGAGCTACAAAGACAAGATGAAGACATAGCTAAATTAATAGAAGCTATGGAAGACCCACAAAATGCAAACGTCAGTATAGGTTTAAAAAGAAAAATCAAAAATTTTATTTTAATCGATGGAGTCCTTTATAAAAAAAACGCTAGCGCGAACGGATTAGAAAATTTGTTGGTAATTCCCAAACATTTGAGATACGAAATACTTTTTTCGAACCATAGTGAACCATTGGCAGGTCATTTAGGCAATATTAAAACTTTGGTTAAAATTCGAAATAGATACTTTTGGGA
This sequence comes from Podabrus alpinus, assembly GCA_932274525.1. Classification (NCBI taxonomy): domain Eukaryota; kingdom Metazoa; phylum Arthropoda; class Insecta; order Coleoptera; family Cantharidae; genus Podabrus; species Podabrus alpinus. Next base: position 76,119,220 of record OW026456.1, read on the forward strand.
AGGGTTACAAAAAGACGTGGAAAAATTCATAAAAGGGTGTCCAGATTGTCAAGCTAGAAAAGGGAGAACCGACATAAAACCTCGTGGGTTTTTACAACCAATACCTGTAGGTCTACCTTTCGAGAGAGTGGGTATTGATTTGTTAGGTCCTTTTCCAAAAAGTAAAAACGGGAAAACCATGATAATAGTAGCCACAGATTATGTTACAAGGTGGGTTGAAACTAAGGCTTTGACTAACGGTCAAACGCGACATGTAGCCCAATTTATATTAGAAAATGTCATTTGTAGACACGGTTCGCCTAAATTTTTGTTAAGTGACCGAGGTAAAGTGTTTTTGTCGGAAATGATTACTGAACTAACGCGATTGATGGGTACAGTTGGACACTTTACTACCTCATATCACCCTCAGTGTAACGGTCTAACGGAAAGATTTAATAAAACTGTAGTAGATATGTTAGCAAAATACGTAGATTCAGAACAAAAAGAATGGGATACATATTTACAACACGTAACATTTGCATACAATACTTCCATCCAAGACACCACGAGATTCTCCCCATTTATGTTAGTTTATGCTCGCGAACCTAGATTACCTACCGAAACCAATTTGAATATCCCTATTAAGGAGGAAACTGTAGAACAAATACGCGAGAAAATCTTGAATGCAAGAAGCGTTGCGGTCCAAAACATTCAAAATCGCCAAGCAGGTGACAAAACGCGGTATGACGCCAAACATACTAATATGGAATTTAAAGTAGGCGATAAAGTGAAAGTTTTTACTCCAACACGAAAAATTGGACGTGCGGAAAAATTATTATTACGCTGGTACGGACCATATTTGATAACGAAAAAATTAGGAGAAGTTAATTACGAAATAGCAAAAGGCACAACCGTGAATGCGAAAAAAGATGTGGTGCATGTCAGTAGGATTTTACCCTATTGTGACGAATGGGTTCCAGTCCCAGCTAGTATCCTTGATAATTAGTATAGTAAATTGAAGCTAACATAAGTAAAATATTAAAGTGTAATGGGTATAATAAGAAAGTTTTTTTTTTACATAAAACAATAGGACATAAAATTAAAATAGTAATAATATTAAACCAATAAAAGTTTTTAAATGTTTTAGAAGTATATAAAGATTGACCTTAGAGAGAAGAAATGAATAGCCGAACTAAGAGGAAAACGAACAAAGAGCCAAAAGGAGTCATTATGCTAGGCGTGTTATAAATTTTTCTGATTTTAGATAAGAATAATAAATTAACCATAGGTGTCCATGCGCATACAGTCTAAACGTTATTAAAGGCAGTATGGAAACCAATTCCCAGAGGGATGAGTATAATATTGGATGGAATGAAATGGTTAACAATAAACCAATGTGGTTTCACCGAACGTCATGGAAGCCACAACTTAACAACAAGAATCGATAAGGGAAAAGGGACTAGTGATATCCGATTTGGGCCTGATCACCCCATTGAAGGTTATTACATAGTACTCCTGACTACCAATTCGCGATTCTACATTTTCTCGAGGAATATACCTGGGATTGGATTTGGAATTGGAAATCACAATTTCTCCACAGTTACTACCGCACAATGGGAAGTAAAATTGGCGTTTATTCAAATGGAAATAATTATGGGTCAACCAATTAGTAACATATCTATACCCATCCCCTACACGTCATCGACTCTAGTGTAATGAACAGTAAAAAATGTAATGAAAGTTGGAAACCGTCTAACCAAGTAGGTCAAGTCAAAAAAAAAAAAAAATTAAAGAAAGAACCTCCGAACTTTAAAAAGTGAAAGGAAACAGTGCCGCGCGACAGTGAACGTTACAAAACTGAAAAGTTAGAAGATTAGAAACCCAAAATGTGAAATAAAGAAAGTGCTACGCCTATAAGACTATTCCAACAAAAGGAAGAAGAAAAAGTCGAAGAAGAAAAATAATAAAGTGCCAAAAAGTGATAATCCAGTTAAAAGCAGAGTAAAATAATTTGAAGTGAATAATAGTGTTTAGGGTAAAATTTTTATATATGTATGTAGATTACCAAAAGGGATCCCAATTTGTAAAAATAATCCATGTAGAAGAATCGGTGAACTTTTAGCGCTAAATAATAACATCTCCGTATCACCAACTTCTCCATGGATTGTTTACAATGGTAATGAAATGTTTTAGGTAAAATAATAAAGGCACAAGTAAGAATTGTAATATCGGTAAACCATATCGAAAAGAAAATGTGTCTGGTGCATCTAACAGCCAAATATGTAAAATAAAAATAAGGCAAACGATTAGTTGAACGTTAGACACCATTTGTTAGAAAGTATAATTTTAAAAGTTGGACACAATAATTAAAAAGTAAATCCAGCCAAAATATTTGTAAAATAAAAATAAGGCAATTAAATAGGATTCAAAGGGTATTTATGAATGTAATTAAATAAATGAATTTAAACGAAAGGTACCAGGTGCATCTAACAGCCAAATATGTAGGAAACAAAAATAAGGCAAACTATTAGTTAAACGTTAGACACCAATTAATGAAAATGGTAATTGTGATAGATAGGCGCTAGAAGTAAAGTAATAAAAATCCAGCCAAAATATTTGTAAAATAAAAATAGGGCAATTAATTTGGATTCAAATGTTAATAATGAATGAAAAGATATGAATGAATTTAAATGAAATGATAAATTAAATAGTAAAGGCACTATAATAAGGCAAAATTAAAAGGCACATAATAAAGTTGATTCACACAAGGGATAAATTTCAAATATATTTAAATTTTAATTTCAAGGGTAAATGTCAGATAGTAAATTTCAAGAGCAGAGGAATTTCAAATGTAACGGTAGTTTAAGTGTATGTAAATTTTAAATGTAATTAAAATAGGTAATAGGATTAATTGGCATTAATGAGAAACTAAAGCAATAATTTAAAATATAAACCTCTAAAATACAACAATCAATATCGAAACGAATAATAACATAAAAATAATTTTTTTTTTTAAAACGTATTGAACATTACAAGTTAAAAACAGATACAGTTCTGTAAGTCAAAATAATTGAAAAAGAAAACCACTGAACTAACTAATGTTACGACATCAAAAATGTTTAAAAAGGTAACTTACAAATTAATAATAAATAACAATAATCCCTACAGGTAATTAGTATACAATTACGCAATGGCTATCGAAACAAACTGAGATAAAGCCACAAAATATCTATTAAAAAAATTACCAAAGTGGGATAAGTATTTTAAGATACTTTTAAAAGAAAATTTTAAATAATTATAAAGAAAGATGCGACTTTTAGCTTGAATTTTCAGTACGGTTAAGCTATAATTTTCATAAAGTTTTTTTTTTAATTATAATATTGTTGTACTTTAGAGAGACGTTATAAATAATAAATATTAAGAATTTTTTTTGATTAAACTTTTGGTCAAAATTTTTGGTTTTGTTATCGTATTTTTTTATGTATTGTATTGTATGTTAAGTTTACTTGTTAAGTTTAAGTTTATTTTAAAGGATTTTTTTAAGGATTTTTTGAATCAAGTCAATTGAAATTTTTTTTTTTTTTGAAACGACTTGGGACAGCCGTTTTTAGAGGGGGGAGTTATGTCACATTTATAATAAAATAAAATAATAATAATATTAATGCACGACTCGCCTAAGCAATTATAGCAAAATGTGATGAGTAGTCAGATTGATAGGAAAGTTTTCTCGAGAGGTAATTGAACGTAGAGAGAACGGTTTGATAAGCGGTGAGAAATGTAACGACAGTCGGTAGTTGAAGTTGAAAGTGTAAACATGTTATAAAAATGTAGTTACAAAATGTGAGAAGATTTCACCCCCCTAGTTGACAACGATGTACCTAGTGACATGTAAGAATTAATTTTTGAGAAGATTTCACCCCCCTAGTTGACAACGATGTACCTAGTGACATGTAAGAATTAATTTTAAATATTAGATTTAAGGCGCATGTATATATTCGTTGTTAGTTGTTTAAATAAAATTATGAAAGTTTCGAACCCGTTTTAATTAACAAATGCATAAAAGATCCCAGTCACAAAAAGACTTGTGACAATACCTTAAAGTACAGTTTAAATAGTAATGTTTTAGTTGCTACAATTCCGGTATATAATATGTAAAGATGCTTTATTGGTTAAATTTTATGATTTTTACCTCACCGTTTTGATATTGTTCAACATAATAATATTTGTCCATGACAGGTTTAATAAGTACATAATAACATATTATGAAATATATTATATAATATAATAATTTTTATTAATATTAAAATGTGAAACATACGTAACATTAAAATATTTATTATAAAAATAAGTAATTTAAAGATCAATGAATTTTAATTACGTTTTAAAACAGTTGTAACCAATCAGAACGAAGAAAAATTTCACCGTTAGCAAAACTCTTGTTTCTCATTGGTTACAAATTATTATACGCATTTTATATTACAATTATTACCTGAAAATTAAGTACCAAAATGGTACCTAAGCGGCACATAAATTTTAGTTCATATTTACACTGTACTGTTTAGGTATAGTTTCAATGTACATATTTTCGCACCGTTATTCTGAAGGCAATTGCTTTATCGGATCGGCACTGAAAGTTTATTAACTAAAATATAGTTGAACATACGGTACCGATTAGGTAATGTTTTAATCGTTTCGTTTTGTTACAATAAAAGCAATGTCTAACATATACAGGTATTTTATAAGATGGACGGTACGATATTTTCATCACCGGTTTGATACCTGAAAGTGTAGATTAAATAGTAAAGTTTTAGTCGCTTACAATTCCGGTATATAATATGTAAAGATGATTTATTAGTTAAACTTTGTGATATTTATTTCACGGTTTTGATATTGTCCATGACTACTTTAATAAGTACATAATAAAATATTATGAAATATATTGCGATGTTATGCACTGACCACGTTAATAGAGATGCGTACGTTAATATTCAAAAGTTGATCAACGATTATTGAGGCATGAGACTTATTTTAAAATCATACGGAAAGATTCCATCTGATAACAAATACTTTAATTCAAATTCAAAAATTAATTCAAATTACATTCATGGAACCAAGATTAATAAAATAATTTAACAATGTGAAATTTAAATTCCGTTATCATAAAATTTGTTATTTTAGTCTTAAAATGAATTTTGTTTAGTTATAAGTAATCTTAATTAATATCAAAATATTGTTGAATAACTTATTCGTATGAAAAATTTGTTAGCATAAAATTAAATAGCAAGTTAAAACATTACATGACATTAAAGTGTTTCGTTAGTCAATGAACAGTAAATGGATGGTGCATCTTCACCAATTAATCGAATAACCAAATGGATTGTAGAAAACCAATTCAATCTGGAAAAGATAAAATTTCATTAAAAATTTTGTCAAAACAAAATGGGCAAATACGTACCTGACTATGCAATATCGATGTTGTTGTTTTCAACAAAAAAAATAATAATCAACCTTGCCTGGAAAGTTGGGTATCAAGGCAACGAAAACAAGCGAAGAGGGGGTTAATAAACGAAGTTGGGTTATGCAAATGGTGATTTTGTGCTGCAATAAAATTTAATTGAATTAATAAAAATTTTAATAGAAATTAACAACAAAAGTATAGAATAATTAAATAATAATTACTTACGTCAGATTAAAGTGTTTTATAAAAGAAAAGTCCAGTGATTAGTGAGATTTTCAACAAAAACTATTCACAAAATTACACGAGGTAAAACTGTGCATCGACACCCATCCGTTTTTATCAATGGTACAACAGCTGATCGCTCTACGCAAGCAGATAAGATTCATGGTCAAATATCTTACGAACCAGAAAAACCCTAGATAAAGGTAAATCTACATAAAACTTTATAATTTTTATAAAATTCAGTGCGTGCGTAAAAATTATCACCGCGTTGCGCCTACGTTAAAATTAACAGTTTGGGTAATTTTAAGGAATTATTTTATTAATATTAAGAATTTTTATTTGCTATAATTATAATACAAACAATAAAATTTACATTTGCCTTTGAAACGGAGAATTATTTTCCAATCTTGTTCCGAGATCCAAAAATATTTGATTTCAGAAATTCACAGATTTGGTCACGGAAGGGACCCAAGCCCGAGATAAAGGTAGGTTTCATGCTTACAATAAAAATTATATCTAGCCGAGGTAAATATTTATTTGCGACAATAAATTTGCAAACGTCTCTATTGACGGGGTTAATTTGTGTAAACCCGCACTATCAAAGGTTACCGCTCTATTACAAAGGCAAGCTTAAAGCACTCCGTACATAGCACTTTTAGGCTCATAACGTGGGGCTCGATTAAAAACGACAACCCCACATAGCAATATACTCGTATAATATAATAATTTTATAAATAAAAATCCGTCTTATTCTCCAAAATCCCTTTTTATTAAATTAAATTTCGAGACGCGCTTTTTATAATTTTTATTAATATTGAAATGTAAAAAATATGTAACATTATAGTTATTTATGTATCAAGATTATGTATAAAAAAAAATTTCGCCGTTAGAAAAACTCTTGTTTCTGATTGGTTACAAATTATGATAAGCATTTTATATTACAATAATTATTATATGAGATATTATTGGGGTAAGAAGGGCGGTCAAATTTCTAAATTGGGGGCGGAAATTTTAAACCTCTTACGTCCGGTATTATCAACCCATATAAAAAGCCCTTTAGTTAACTAGCTAATGTAAAACGTGTATTTTAAATATTTTATGTTTTCTAATAGCTAATTAACTAAAGGCCCTTTTAAAGTTTTAAGACCGATAAATAACTGTGTTTATAATATTTATTAATAAAAATATTAAAAAATTAATTAATTAGGAAATTTATTTTTAAAATAACTTTGCCGGCTTGGGAGTTGAACCACTGTACAACGGATTGCCAAAGGTACCATCGTGCCTATTTACCATTACGCCATCGAGATTTCTTACATTCTTCAATATTTTTTTTTCCTATAATGAGAAAGGAATAATATTATAGTTGGGGAATCGGTCTTTTATGTCTTTCTAGTAATCATAAATCTTTATTTCAACTATGTATCAAATTTTTGATTTTATAAATATTGAAAAAGTTTCTAACTTCGTTACTTCAATACGGATTTTTAAGAAAAACTACGGCGCAAATAATAACAATCAAAAATCTTCGAAAATCTCCAAATTTGAAATAAAAATTCTGGAAATTAAAAGTCAGGAAATTAAAATTTAATAAATTTAAATTAAATAAATTTAATCCCACCACCGCTGTCGATTCGAATTAAAGTGACGCCGGCGTCGTAGCATTTTTCTTCAAAACACGTGCAAAATAACAACTTTTATTTAAAATAATTCATAATGTAATAAATTTTAAAGTACCAAAGCAAAATATTTGATTTATTTTAATTCAATATTAGGTAATATTTTTAATCTATGAATTGAAAATAAAATTGACCATCAAATAAGAAATATCATAGTTTATACCGTATACCCAGGTAGTCGAGTTGGCTTAGCAGTTGGTTTTCAGACGTATAGGTACAGTACAGCTTGGGTTCAAAACCTGGCCTCGGAAAAAAAAAGTAAGTAAAAATTATCACATTTATAATGTCAATTTTCAGATTCTGGCGCAGACAACAGGGAAACAATTTAGCAGTATATAAAAAATAGAAATATTTAAAAATCAAAAATTTTATCTTTTATAAAAATTATTTTTTCTATTAAATAAATATCTCGTTCATAAAAAATCAACACATAATCGGTATAAAAACGATGTACTAATACAGTAACTGCAAAAGGGGCAAATCAATGCTGAACCGTTGCAAAAATACCTGTAATGTATATGTACATAAATGATACATCAATACAGTAACTGCAAAAGGGGCAAATCAATGCCGTACCGTTGCGAATATACCTGTACCTTATATGTGCATAAATGATACATCAATACAGTAACTGCAAAAGGGGCAAATCAATGCTTTACCGTTACGGAAATTTCTGTAAGGTATATGTACATTTATGGCGGTAAAATGTTACTTGGGGTGCTTCTATAAGAGCTTCACACACTTCCGGGATAGTTCTAGAGATTAGTTGCTTTGAAATTTTGAATAGATACCTTATGCTTTTATTCATTTTAAATTTATGTATAAATCGATTGAATTATTGCATTAATTTTTATTTTTGATAATAAATTTTGACAGAGAATACTACGGTAATAGCGAAGACATTTTCAGGGTCCCTAAAGTTTGTTATATCAGAATTTATTGTGCTATAATATCATGTAGTTTCGGTACTATAACCATTTTGGTTACCAGCCAAAAATTTAATTTAAACAGGACTACAGAAACAGGAATACATTTTTTTTTCTTAGAAAACCTTCTTACCTCTGGGCACTTTTAATGAGGATAACCTTAATTTATTAATTAAAGAAAATACACATTTGAATTAATTTATTTTTATTTCAAATATTTCAAATTATAAAAAATAAGAAAATTCTATTTTAATTATTACATAATATTAATATCGTGCAATGAAGAAGGGTGTAACGGGCCAAATTGGTTCCGTCAACAAACTGTGATCACACAGGTGAATGTGTGGCACCTACCTGGATTTGTATTGGATGCCGCTAGCTCAATCGCGTGGGTCGTGGTGCTTGAATCACCCCAATAACAATCCGGGACGGCAAAATCAAGGGAAGTCACAATCGGGTATTAGGGCGCCACTGAATTTGTCATAAACTTACCCCAAAAGTAATTCAGAACTTACCTATATAGAAATAGGGGGGAGAGTCGAGAGTGAAATAAAATATATCCAACAACGAGCAACAATATTTTAATTAAAAGACTTAATTTTGGTGAAGCTAATAAACTCAATATGTGAATAATCATGACAGAGATTTTGACAATTTTGTAGATTAATAATAATAAACGTTGATGAGATTGTAAAATAATGAAATATAAATACGGTAAATAGTTGTCAGATTTAAATAACTTATGGCTAATAATACACAATAATAAAATAATGATATAAAGAATAATAATACTTATGCTAAAGGTGAACATAAAATGTTCAACACACTGTATATTGTCATGGTTTGCTCAGTATAAGGGATGATTTTTGGGTCATTTGTACAAAGTTGGAACACTCATAAAGTCCTTTTATTTAATCAGACCGTAATAGGTAGAAAATAGTTGTATCTGAATTTTCCCTGATCTGGAAATTTAACGCTGCTTTGCTTCAGAAAACCATAGATGTATTCGCTGCCAAAACCCTGAAAAATAAAAAAGAATTGTAAGAGACAAATTTTGGTTATTATGATGTAAAGAATTTAGGAGCAAATTAAATTATTTATTCTAGTCTGTAAATATAGGATTTGAATTGGAGTGTAAGTGACGGTTCGCGGAATGCATGCGCGAGTGATAAAATTGGTGTAAAGGTTGGAAGAAGACAGTCTTGTTCCGTCCACGAGATAGGAAAGACGGATTTTTGGAGTCTCGTTCCGTCCACGAGATAGGGACGACGTATGGGAGTCTTGTTTGTTGGATGGAAGGAAAAGGACGTTTTTGGAGAGTGGAGTTTCGTCTACCAAAGGGACGACATATTTGAAAAATTTGAAGAACGTTCATGAGACAGAGTTGAGTTAATTAGTAATATTATTGATATAATTAGTGAATTGGTAAAAAGAATTGAAGAATTGAATAAGCTGAAATTTTTGCAATAATTAATTTAAATAAGTCGATGGTTGTCAATATTTTTCTAATTGAGAATTGGAATAGAAATTTAATTGGTGTAGAAAATTTTGGAATCAATGGGAATTAATGGTACATTTTTGGAAGAAAATTAAGAAAATAACTAATTTATGCTGGAAATATTCAAATACTCACCTATGATTAGCTGTCTGGTTCAAGAAGAGAAATTATTTAATGGTTTTCCTTGGTTGATCCGATCCAATCGAACTCGGGAGCTGTTTTTTTTCCATCTACGGCGACACCAACACCAACCAACCAACGCGTGCAATAATACGAGAGAGAGAAAAGTGCGAAAAGGACGTAAGATTCTCTGGTAAGGATTGTTTTTTTTTGTGCGTTTTTAACTTTATTCGCGTATAGACGAGTCGGGTACGATAATTCGGTTGCGCAAGTAAAAACATTGGGGTAGAAATAAGAATAATTTTGTAAAATTTGATTTGTTTTATTATGGTTACAATCAACATTTGTTTCCATTTTATTTATGTTTAATAAATACAATTATTTTTCATTGGTATCGAATGAGTTTGAATTTCAATTTTTGCAGTAAAGATCAGGGAGGAAAACAGATACAATTCTGGGTAATCTCTTTTCATCAATTAATCTTTATAAGAAAGATTTTAAGTAAGTAGACACATGAGCGTTGCAATTGAGTATAGGAACTCGCCTCTTGACCCTGAAAGATCTCTTGAGCTAGCTGGCGCATTTTAATAAGTGCCACCGTAATTTTGTGAATAACAATTTACAAGTTTACAGGATTACATGGCAATATATAACCTAAACACATAAAAGAACATAAATGTAACATAAACAAGGTTTCGGTAGGTCGAATCGAGATGAAAATTGACTTGGGTAATACCCCATTAAAGCAACACCTCGATTCCACGTTCGAGAACCAAAAAAAGGGTTAGTACTTATATTTATAATTAAAACTATGAACATTTGATAAACCAAATAACGTTGAAAAACTGTGACGTGAAGATAACTAAAATGTTGAATAGCAACTCCGAACCACAAAAACTAAAGGAATGAGCAAAACACTTCACTCGGAGTTCAATTGTTTAAAACCGGTAGGATAAATGATGATTCATTTATATTTAATTTGACGTAATTTAATGTTTGTAATATTTAGAATCGATAGCGGGGTTAATTAAAATAAACTGATAAAAAGTACTTACGGCAAAATATAACATAAACAAGAAATACACATTGACCATATCGCTGGGTACGGTCCTGTATGAAAGGATGCAGGAATTTGCAAACAAAGGATATGTGACGTCATCAAAATTTCATCAGCTTCGAATAACACAATTTAAGGAAGAAATCGAACCTAATTTTGTAGCAAAGAACTTCAACGGATTGATTGAATTGTGTGGTGATTTAGTTTTGTCGTTAAAACTCCAGTAAGGTAAACTTGCATAAAGCTGTTGATTACATAAAACCAAATATGCATCAAAAATATAACCAAGTCTTGGTGAACGTAAATAATTGTCACAACGGACCACCTTTTTCCATTAACACCCAGATCAACGGACAAAAGAAATTACACCAATTTCGGTAATTTTATCAGTATTACAACTACACACAAAACACAAGCGTTCGTCTTACTACGCCATTACGGGGATCTTGTGGTTCTGCGCGCGCCACACGACGTCAAAACAATTAACTATACTCGTTAACCCTAGATGGCGGACTTTATGAATTCAAACTTATCGCGGGAAAACGTAAATTGACGGGGAAAAATAAAATATCATTACAAGGGGATTGTGGTTCTATAGATTTTGAAGTAGATGAATGTGAGCCAAGGGACAGAGAAGATGTGCTTGGTGATGTTATAGATTGTAAATGGGAATTTTCAGAGAAAACGGAGACTGGGTATGACAGAGGGGATTGGGAATGTAATACTGAACTGGAACTTGATGATTTTGAAGTAGATTCAAATGGGCTGGGGGACAGAGCAGGTGCGTTTGGTAAGGTTATTGGTTGGAAATGGGTATATTCAGGAATGGGATATGGGTATGACACAGGGGGCACAGAATGTAATGACGAATCAGGATTGTGAAAAACGGGAGGGTTGTTGTATTTTCCCATTTCAGCCTCAAATAGGGTTGTATGTATTATGTGCTCAACCATACTTCTTGAATATGCAGTAGGTAGCTTTCTAAGTTTCATGGCTATTTGTTCACCAAATAAGCTATATTCATCTTTCTGAGCCCTGGATGCACAGATTTCCTTCATGATGGCATACGCCTCACTGGCTTCATCATTTTTTCTTTTTCTTGTTGATATTCTTCCTGTCGATCATTTATTCTGCTATGAGTTGCTCTCTCAGAAGCACAGCCTTCTGAGACTGGAGGCTCAGAAGCCTGTTCTTCCGAGACAGAATCTTGAGAGTTATCAAAACTATGTTGTTCTTCCAAAACATTGCCCTGCAATAATGTTCAAAATGTAATACAATACTTACTTTATTTATTTATTTATTCAAGATGCCTCAAAATGAAGAACAATGTAGAGGGATTGCAAAAGACTACAACGATAAATGGAATTTTCCCAATTGTGTGGGGGCTATGGACGGCAAGCACATAGCTGTGCAAGCACCAATAAATAGTGGCACTGAGTTCTTCAATTATAAAGGACTGTTTAGCATTGTGCTTTTCGCCATAGTCGACGCCAATTATAATTTTATTTATGCCGACGTAGGATGCCAGGGACGAATTTCAGATGGTGGAGTATTTCACAATTCTTCTTTCAATACCGTTCTTGAAGAAGCTAAATTGAATTTACCTGCTGATTGTGTTCTTCCGGGTAGAACTTCCACCAGTCCATTTGTTTTTCTAGGAGATGACGCTTTTCCACTTACGAAGAACATAATGAAACCATATCCAGGGGTTCAGGAAAAGGGTTCGAAGAAAAGAGCATTCAATTATAGATTGAGCCGAGGACGACGACTTTCGGAGAATGTTTTTGGAATATTGTCTGCCATTTTTCGAGTATTACGAAAGCCATTACTACTAGAACCTAATACAGCTACCAAAGTAGTTGTACTGGCCGTTATACATTTGCACAATTATCTGAGAAGAAGTTCGTCGAGACATATTTATAATCCTCCTGGCACATTCGACAATGAATGCTCTGATTCTAGAGAAGTAATTCCTGGTGCGTGGAGGACAGAATCAAACGAAACCGGGATTTCTAATTTTGGTGCAGTAGCACGAAAAAGTTCTGTAGCTGCACAAGAAATCAGAAATGAATTTAAAGAATATTTCTCTACAGAAGAAGGTGCAGTACCTTGGCAGCATAATAAATAATGTTAACCTTGGAACCACAAGGTGGTTTCTGTACTTCTTCTGTACTGTATTTTAAAAGCTGTACTTCCCCCGGCGTGACTTTAAAACTTTTCCGCCCCTACACCCTCAGTACATGTGTTAACCTTGTGTTGTGTTCATTAAAAAATTTTTGATTTTGATATTTGTGATTGATATTGAAGCTTGTGTCATATATTATGACACCAACTTGCTATTTACGTAATATAAATTTATTACACTCTTCCAACAAATATTTTTATTAAATTTGTCGTCCATCCAGGAAGGTGTTCTAGTTGTCCTAGAAGTGCAAGTGCAAACAAAAACGGTGTTACTTATTGTAATAGTGCAAGAAGGGCCTATGTGCTGAACATCTCATAATAAGTGCGTGTATGATAGAATAGCGTGAGAAATATTAGTTAAGATTATTATATTTTTTAAGGGTATTATTGATAATTTTTGTTTTTATTAATTTCAAAGTATTCATTCAATTTAGTTTGATATGATTTTTTTTTCTATTTTACTTTCGAGAGACCTTTTGTTAGCTTACAATATTATACATTTATTATGTACATAAAATATAAAATTTACTTTTTGTGTAAATACTGCAACATTGAAAAATTATATAACTATTATATTATAAATTTTTGATCATAATGCTATAATTAAGGGATCTATAGAGATATAATATTTTTTGTGGTTTTTAAACCCCTTAATGAAGAAATAATTTGATGTCATAGTTATAATATGACGCCACCTTGTCAAATATGCACCAACAGCATCACCTCGTGTATCCAGGGTTTAAACTATTTTCCACATTATTTGTAAGTACACATAGTAGAAGTGAATAAATACGATTAGGCGAAGGGTGCAATTTATAGTTTTTATTATAATTAAAAGATATACGATTTAATAATTACATACCCCATCTTCTGTATTAACAGTCCTTCGAGGTTTATTTTTGTCTCTCAAGAAACACATACTTTGAAAAGCGAACCATTTACTTTTGTAAACACCATAAGTGCCGCTGCCGGATCGCAACGACATTTCTTCCTTCTTCAATTCTCTGCTAAAATGGCTGCTGAGGTTTTTGATTTTTCTTTCAATTTCGTCCTTTTCCTTACCAATAGGAACAGCAATTTCCATTAACAAGTCGTGCCTCACATTATGGTTTTTGTATTCCTTGTGTTTACAATCCCATAAAATAGGGCGACCGCGATACATATCGATTAATTGAATCGTTACTTCATTTGTCCATTCGACCATGTTTACGTTTGGAATTAAAATGGACATTTAAAAAAATTTGCAAATACGCCAAGAAAGCTGTCTCTTCGCTCGAGTTATCAGAAGATAAACATCCTGCGTAGGAAATATGACCACGCTGACGTATCAACTACTGACGACTTGTTAATTATACGTAGTACATTTTTAATTATATTCAGAATTAAAATATTTGAAGTCGAAAAGATGTGACATATACCTGTCGCATCCCCAAATAATTTTAGGAAGTGTATTTGTTAATGTGTTATCAATTACTTATTTGAGTAACAATAATGTAGTAAATTTTATTATTTTAATTTTTCAATTTCTATTCGTTTTTTTTTAAATTAAAACAACCCTTCAAATACCATAGTAGTACGAGTATACGTTTTATTATTTTTTATTGAAGTCATCGCGGTTATCACCCACGAATCGTGTAGGAATATGCTTTGATATTTACCGATATGAGACGGTAAACTACACGACGTGCCGTTCAACATTTTATACACGTCTCCACTGGGTTAGCATATCCGCGCGGCCTAGCCGTCGACAAAAGCCGCAGCAGTGGGAACGTAGCTCATCACGCGCGACATGTAATGCAACACTTTTGCAATCTGATACACACGTCTCCACTGGTTCGACATTTGTACGCGGCCGAGCCGCTCAACAAAAGCCGAAGCAATAGGGACGCGGCTTTAAATTTTAATTGGGTGCGGGTTTTTAACAATGAACCAAGACATCTAATTTTTTTATTATGAACAGTTAAAAAAAATAGACAAAAAAAGCAAGACATGAATTAATAATTTGGTAATTTAAATATATTGCTGTGTACTGACGTAGCCTCACGTTGGGCTAGCCAAAATTGCTGTGAAGGCCTTTGCCTCCCCGGAGCTAAACGTTGTAATGTTAATACCTTGTACGAGTGTACGTAAAAGTACCTCGTCAATAGAAATATAAGCAAATTATTCTTGACAAATACAAATAATATAAATTGATGCCTCGGCTTGACTAGTTCGGATAGCACAGACCTACCTTTTCCCAAGCTGGGTTCCTTCCTTAGCCAAATCTCAAATCTGAAATGTAATATGGTGGCTTTTGGAATGATCATACACAAATTATGCTCCGTTGATACAGCAAATCGTTTTTTATTATAAATTTCAAATTGTAAATAATTATGGTTAATAAAATTCTTATCTCTAATAACAAAGATCTTAATTCTATAATAAATCTAAACGTTTTTCCCGCACGTGTGAATTTAATCGTCAATTTGCACAAATTTTTATGTTTTTAATAATTTTGAATGGGACGGTACCTTTATCTGGTGTAATTCTGTTTGTTTGGTTCATATACCATGAAATTATGCAGTGGTTCGTTCGATGACCTTCAAGGGTGCGATCTCTCTGGATTGAATTTCCTCGTGGTAATTTATGGTTGTATCGTGACCAAAGTTTTCGTTCAATATAATAGTGAATCTTTTCAATTTTGCACAGATTTTCACTTTTTGAAATACGTAAGTATAATGTTCTTTCAATTACTAACTTTTTAATCACTTTCTTAATCAAATTTTATTATAATTTTCACTTTTAGCTGGACACACAAAAATTTGCCACCATTTTATTTTATTAAGCAATCAACAACCTATTCTATTGTTTTTACCATAGCTACCGGTCTTTTTCACGGCACTTCTGATTTTGTTTTATTGGTCGATGTAAAAATCAATATATTTGCGTTATAATTTTCCAGGTTCGTACTTAGCCCAAAATAATTTGTAAAATTTTAATGAATTTTTATGTTTCAGATTTATTTTGAAGTATTAACATCTCCTGTGGTCTTCCAGTAAACTTTTGAAGAAAATGTTTTTTTTGCATTCGTGGTACATTGAGTTTACGGCGCACTTTGACACGTAAAAATTTGTTATTTTAAAAGTTCTACGTTTCAACACATTTTTATAACTAATACTTTTAACAAATTGTTTTTGATTTCAAATTACATTTTTTTATATCACTACTTAAATTAATTTACAATTTTAACAAACCTTTATTTTAAAAACTGAATTAAAACGTTGCATTTGAATTTACCTTGTTTTCTCATTCCGTGACCTTATCTTCATTAAATTTATGACGTTAAAACAATTCTTTGGTGTCGGATAAAACCCTTTTGTTTGAACAAATAAGTCTCGTGCTACCTTTGTTAATAAATTAAAAACTTTGAATCAAAACGTGATCATTTCTATTGACGTGGTATTGGTACAGCGCATTTACCCCCTGTGTTTAATTGAAATTTATTTGAAAATACCTATTTTTGTAGTAAATTTCTTAATTAACACACACGTGCATCTACTCATAAACACAACAAACTAAATTTTAATGTAACGTTTAGTAATGATACTAACTAATATTCAAAATTAAATCATTAAATTATCTCAAATGTAGAAATTTATTAACTAAATGAATTCAATACTAACTAATCATATTCAAAATTAACTATTTAAATTATAAAAATATTTGAAAACTTCCTAACTAATCATGTTAACGCAACTAACTAATTATATAAAAAAAATTCAAACTAACCTATTTATTTATACGAGTAAATTCGACCAAGATTTCTGTTATAATTTTCTATTATTTAAATTCTAAAATTTTTATTAATTTTCCTATCTTTGACCTATTTATTTATATTTGGGTGATTTCTACCTTTAGTTTTCATAATTTTTAATCATTAAACTTTAATTCATAGCTTCATATTATTATTTGGTATTCTTTATCTTACTTTAATCAATATTTTCCTATATAATTCCCCATTATTATTTTGGTAACCTCTTTTTGGGTCCCATTTCAATTCATATAACTTCATATAATCTCATAATTATTTATTCACAACTTTTACACCTGTGCCCTCTCATTTCGGTACATTCAGGTATTTATCTATTCACCTCATTTTATATAACTACCATTTATTTTATTTACCCCCATTTATCTCTTATTGTATTCAATTGAATACCAATTTTATTTAAAACTTCTTGATCTTTTCAAATTAAATTCATAATTATTTATCTAAGTTTATTTTTCACCCAAATTCTAAATTTAACCTTTCCCTTTCAAATCAATTACATCATTTTATAAATTATTTCTTTTTACTAATTGCATTTTTAAGTTTAAATCATTTATTTTTCGAATCTTAATAACATTTCTTTTCATAAATTTCTAATTATTTAAATGTCGCATCTTTAAAATTTTATCTTGGTCAATTTTATCGTTTTCTTTTCATAGCTTTAATCAAATTTACATTGCTATTTTATTTAACTATGTCCTTGTTTCATTTCTTAAAATTATATTTACATATTGTTTTTCCGGTGTTTGTCATTTTCCATTTCTTTTTAAGTTTTGCTATGGCGAATTTATATTTTACATTACTATTTTTCTCAGCGGTCAATTATGAAGTTGTAAGTTGATTTTCTTTTTAGTTTCGCTGTGGAGCGTTGTCCACCATAATAGTCCCATCGTCCCATCGAAAAATCATATCGATGTGGAATCGACCTCTTATTATATCCGAATCGGGATGTCTTATTTGGTAAGTACATTCGCCTACTTTCTCATCTATAATGAAAGGTCCTTCGTAGGGAAGTTGAAGTTTTTGGCATTCATTGTGCTCTCTTCGGCCCAATCGTAACTTTTTAACAATTACCCACTCTCCAATTTCCAAATTGCATTTTTTCTTAATTTTCTTATTCATTTTTCTTGTGTATTTTTGACTTCTTTTCTTGAGTCTTTTCCTAACTTCTTCAAGTATTTCATCATGTTCTTTTTCAGATTGATTATATATCCATGGTCTTTCCGGTTGTTGGTTTAACATGAGGAAATGTGGCGTTCTTTCCGTCGCTATGCTTGGGGTATGATTAATGAAGTTTTCTACTGTTTCGAGTTTACTATACCATGAAGGTTGATCATCGTGTTTTCTTCTGCTTTTCTTCGATCTTCTGTTAACCTTTCTTCTGCTCTCTTTTCCTTTTCGAGTGCTTGTTCTTCTGCTTTCTTTTCCTTTTTGAGTGCTTGTTCTTCTGCTTTTCTTCGATCTTCTGTTAACCTTTCTTCTGCTCTCTTTTCCTTTTCGAGTGCTTGTTCTTCTGCTTTCTTTTCCTTTTTGAGTGCTTGTTCTTCTGCTTTCTTTGCATTTAGGAGATCTCTTTTATTGATGAATTCCATCATCTTTTGCAATTCAGATTGGTTTTCTACCTTAGGCGTCTCGTCAACATCTAATTGGATTAACATTTCACCTCCTATAGCTTCTTCGGTTATCGATACCCCTTCTTCTAACGTTTCTTCCTCTTTTTCCAATTCAAATTCTTCTGCACCTTCATCCACTACTTCTGGATTCTTCTTTTCATACCTGATCGTCCTTTCAGATTTTTCTGCCATTTTGATTTATTTTTAAGCAATTTAGTTATAAGGAAATAGTTTTTTAAGTTAATTGATGATGTACGTTTAATTTTAGTAATAAGAATATTTTTAATTTTAGTTTTTAAGGAAATCTTTAATTTTAAGTTTAACGTTAAGTAAATAATTTTAATGAAACTTCTCGTTGTAATTATTTATTTATTTATTTATTTAACATTTATTAACGGACAAAGCCTTTTTACAACAAATTATGCACAACAAATTGGGTCAGGAGATGACCCTACAAATTATAAACACCAGTCCCAGTGATATCCAAATCATTGAGAATTATCTTAAATTTGGCCAACGGTTGGCTGAGAAAATTCACCACATCGTTCTCGTTTAAGCAATTGGCAAATCTTGACATCCTGGTCACTGGGCTGAATATGCCATAGTTGGTGGAATGATGCTCGACTTCGAACATCCTCTTCGATCTTGTTGATTTTATTGGTTTTCTAAATTGAAATTTTTCTTTCAAAAACTTACAGTTAATTTTGCCACTGAACAAGCCATGCATGAAGCATAGGTCAGCAACAAATCTTCTGTCTGCCAGTGATTTTGTTCTACAAAAATCCAGGCAATCATTGTCGGAAAAGTCCAATACAGAAAGTCCTCGTTTAAAGTGCAAGTATTTAAAAAATTTATGTTGAACCCTCTCAAGTTGGTTTACCTGAACCTGATAGTGAGGAGTCCAAACGCAGGACGCATACTCAAGCTGCGATCGAACAAGAGCGTAATATAAAAGTTTTACTGTGTATGCAGAGAAGTGCACAGATTGACGCCGAATAAACCCGAGTGTTCGAAAGGCCTTCCCACATATATTCAGAATATGATTTTTAAATAGAAGTCCCTTATCAAAACGTACACCAAGATCATCAACTTCGGTGACGCGTTTCAATTCCTTATCATTTAAACTATATCTGAAGGAGGGACCGTTACTTTTGGCAAATGACATAACCGAGCATTTATCGAAGTTCAGTTCCAACTTATTTATTATACACCAGTTACTTAAATTATTAAGATCCTGCTGTAGTTTTAAGCAATCATTTAAAGAGCTAATTGCTCTGAAAACTTTTAGATCATCCGCAAGTAACAAATACGAGGAATTAGATAAGCACTCCCCAATATCGTTGATGAACAACGAGAATAAAATAGGACCGCAATGAGATCCTTGTGGGACACCAGATGATACTCTAATATCCGCAGATAAAAAGTTATCGATCCTAACTCTTTGGGTTCTCCCAATTAAATAGTTACTAAACCATTGCAAAACAGAAGAGCTGAAACCTAGAGAGGCCATTTTTCCCAGAAGAGCTGCATGCGAAACACGATCAAATGCTTTTGAAAAGTCGGTATAAACGGTGTCCACCTGTTTATGCTCTTCAAATGTGCCAAGAGTAAAGGAAACAAATGATAGTAAATTTGTTGACGTAGAGCGTCCTGGAAAGTATTTTAATTATGATAACCTAACTTTGTTCGTGGTTCGAGATTACTCGAGGTGACTCGTGTTTATTCGAGCCTCACGTTGTGACGCCAAAATTGCTGTGTACTGACGTAGCCTCACGTTGGGCTAGCCAAAATTGCTGTGAAGGCCTTTGCCTCCCCGGAGCTAAACGTTGTAATGTTAATACCTTGTACGAGTGTACGTAAAAGTACCTCGTCAATAGAAATATAAGCAAATTATTCTTGACAAATACAAATAATATAAATTGATGCCTCGGCTTGACTAGTTCGGATAGCACAGACCTACCTTTTCCCAAGCTGGGTTCCTTCCTTAGCCAAATCTCAAATCTGAAATGTAATATGGTGGCTTTTGGAATGATCATACACAAATTATGCTCCGTTGATACAGCAAATCGTTTTTTATTATAAATTTCAAATTGTAAATAATTATGGTTAATAAAATTCTTATCTCTAATAACAAAGATCTTAATTCTATAATAAATCTAAACGTTTTTCCCGCACGTGTGAATTTAATCGTCAATTTGCACAAATTTTTATGTTTTTAATAATTTTGAATGGGACGGTACCTTTATCTGGTGTAATTCTGTTTGTTTGGTTCATATACCATGAAATTATGCAGTGGTTCGTTCGATGACCTTCAAGGGTGCGATCTCTCTGGATTGAATTTCCTCGTGGTAATTTATGGTTGTATCGTGACCAAAGTTTTCGTTCAATATAATAGTGAATCTTTTCAATTTTGCACAGATTTTCACTTTTTGAAATACGTAAGTATAATGTTCTTTCAATTACTAACTTTTTAATCACTTTCTTAATCAAATTTTATTATAATTTTCACTTTTAGCTGGACACACAAAAATTTGCCACCATTTTATTTTATTAAGCAATCAACAACCTATTCTATTGTTTTTACCATAGCTACCGGTCTTTTTCACGGCACTTCTGATTTTGTTTTATTGGTCGATGTAAAAATCAATATATTTGCGTTATAATTTTCCAGGTTCGTACTTAGCCCAAAATAATTTGTAAAATTTTAATGAATTTTTATGTTTCAGATTTATTTTGAAGTATTAACATCTCCTGTGGTCTTCCAGTAAACTTTTGAAGAAAATGTTTTTTTTGCATTCGTGGTACATTGAGTTTACGGCGCACTTCGACACGTAAATTTTGTTATTTTAAAAGTTCTACGTTTCAACACATTTTTATAACTAATACTTTTAACAAATTGTTTTTGATTTCAAATTACATTTTTATATCACTACTTAAATTAATTTACAATTTTAACAAACCTTTATTTTAAAAACTGAATTAAAACGTTGCATTTGAATTTACATTGTTTTCTCATTCCGTGACCTTATCTTCATTAAATTTATGACGTTAAAACAATTCTTTGGTGTCGGATAAAACCCTTTTGTTTGAACAAATAAGTCTCGTGCTACCTTTGTTAATAAATTAAAAACTTTGAATCAAAACGTGATCATTTCTATTGACGTGGTATTGGTACAGCGCAATATATCTATTAGTTATATATTGTTGTGTCACCTCCCCTTTTGTCGCTTTTATGGACAGAGGACGTGGGACAACAAATCGAAGAGCACCTACCTTCTATTTAACTCTTGGCTCTCAGGGTGCCTAATCGTTAAGCTTTATTGACTTAATCGGCGAAACACAAAAAGGACACAATTCAAAATGAACAAATTTTAATAAACACAAATAATAACTCAAATTAACAAACATTTCTTAACTAAAAATAAATGAACTAAAAAAATAACGGTGAATGTAAATACCTGCGAGGTTAGGCTTATCAGTGCACTTTGGTCGGCGCACTTTGAAATATTTGGCTCTTGACTTCTCGCTTCTTCTGGATAATTCTGCACTTTGAAATATTTGGCATTTAACTTCTCGCTTCTTCTGGATAATTCTGCCCTTTGAACTATTTGGCTCTTGACTTCTCGCTTCTTCTTTTCGGAACTCCGTTGCCTGGATTCCGTCTTTTGGGGCCGTTTCAATACTCGAGGACGAGTAGAATGCCTCTCTTCCGTACAATAGTCCCCAACTGTGAGGTACTAATTGGTTTTGTCGCGTGCTTAGCACTTGAATTCAACTTTGAACTTTATTTGTTTCGGAGCAAATTATTAGCGACTATCCGCTTGCTCGCAAATTTTCGAACTCTATTTGTTTCGGAGCAAATTAATCGCGACTATCCGCTTGCTCGCAAATTTTTATATTGTTCGTTATCTACCGTTTTTCCAAGGTGATTCTCTCTTCACTTTGTTTTAATCATTCCTGCTATCCAGATTTATTTTTATTGATTTTTAAAAACCGTTTCCTAGCCTTTTTCTCGCACTCGCATTTGTATTGCTATAAAATAAGCGAATTTACTCGCGTACGCGGTAGACACAACAATATATATATATGCGGATTTCTACGGCTGGAGCCGCCTCTCCGTTCCCAGTTTCCATCTCTGTCTATCTTGGCATAACTCTTTTTCCATATTTCTGGAAATCATCGCCCATCTATATCATCTCTCCAGCTTCTCCTAGGCCGTCCTCTCTTTCTCCGTTCTGGCGGGATCCATTCCAATACTTTTCGTGGCCATCTATCTTCTCCCATTCTCTTTGTATGCCCGAACCATATCAGTTGTCGCTTTTCGATTTCTTCCGCTATGTCGGTATCCATATTCATGCTTCTTCTTATACATTCATTTCTTATTCTTTCCATTCTAGATCTTCTACAACTTCTTCTTAAGCAGTCCAGTAATTTAAATGCAGGTAAGAAAAATAAATTTTGTTTATTTCACTAAAGAAAAGTTGAAACATGAGAAAACTGGGAATGCAAAGCATTATGGAACCTAACTTCAATAACAATAAGAATTTTGTGAATGAAAACTGAGTTATTGAATATATTTTCCAGCTAAAAATATTATAAAAGGTCCAAGCCTCAGACTAAAATAATTGTGAATTATTTTTTAAAATAACATGTTAAAATATTGGATATAAAATATATTTGGATTTAAATGTAAATAACTGCTGTTTTTATTTTATTAATTAATTGGACCCCATATCCTTAAAATCATATTTTGGATATTTTACGTGATCCAAAAGAGAATCAAAGTATAAATTATTTTTGAATATACATATTGAACTGTTATTTTCCTTCCTCAAATATTTTTGTATCTTTCATATTATTTTGTATTTTATTTTAATGAATTCATATTGCTGTGACTCAAAATGTACCAACACGATGCAAATGATTCAAATTCTGAGTTAATTGTGATATTTAATAAATTTGACCTACTTTGAAAATTATAGATTGAAAAGATAAAAACATTCACCTTATTTCATGATATTTCAAGCTTGCAAAGATCGCTAAAGATCGGAATACTACATTAAAACCTGTTAAATAGATTCATTAATGTGGTGACCAAGTCAAATGAGACACACCTCAGGCGTGCGATATTTGCATGCAAGCAATACTTGTTCGGGAAAGCACTCGTGTGGGTGACCGACAAAAATAAAGTTGAAATTGAGTATTCAACGACCTGCAGTAAGTCGTGCGATATTGGCATGCAAGCAATACTTGTTCGGGAGAGCACTCGTGTGGGTGACCGACAAAAATTATTAGAAAAAAAAAATACGGACCTGTAATTATCCCTATTCCGAATTTTGCAATCAAAGTCAAACACAAAAGTGGATCATTTTATTTATTCAAACATTTTAAGCAACTCTTTATCAAGTCAACAAACATTTCTTTCGTTTCAAAACAAATTTCTTTTAACCCAATAAGCTGCATCCCTTAATTAAACTAATAACCTGCAATACTCTGAGAGAGACTCAGGCTGAGCTAAATAAGAGGGACAAGGTGGTGAACTTTCTTATAAAATTTGACACGCAAAATCTAAACATTTGCATTTTTAAAAATTTTCTTTCATTAGAATGTGGCGCCCAAATAAACCGAGGTGTGTAAGTTTTATATAGGGGAGGTCACAGCAATATGTTAATATTTTTGTAAACCAACAACGGTTTTTGTAAATTTGATGTACCATTGTTTTAATTTGTCAATATGTCCTTGTTATTATTCCGTTTTTTTCATTATATCTATTTTATTTGTTTATTTATGTGTTTTATTATCGCTGTATGTATGTTATGTTTAGCTATTGTTGCCGAGGTAAAATCTGTCTTTTGTAAAGGTAAGGCCATCCAACGAGATTTTACCAGTGTGAGAATCAACGCGACGTATCAGCAAGCTGACGTAAACCAGCTTGGAAGGGTGATATTGCATCCCCCTTT
The DNA here is from genome assembly GCA_932274525.1 of Podabrus alpinus. NCBI lineage: Eukaryota > Metazoa > Arthropoda > Insecta > Coleoptera > Cantharidae > Podabrus > Podabrus alpinus. Next base: position 76,143,724 of record OW026456.1, read on the forward strand.
GAATAAACCTCGGTTTTGTTTACGTGGCGCCCATTTAAATAATCCGCGTTTAAATTTACCTCCCCCCCTTTCGTAACAACATCCGAAATCACGATTGTAGACCGCCCAATCGTTGATGCGAGACCACCAAATCACGACGTTTCGTCACAAGCCCCTTTGCTCGTTAAATTCACCCACCCCCTTCGCGGCTAGAGCTAGACAACATCTTGATTTTGTTTGAAAGGTGTCTTGTTTGTGATTTGTAAGGTAACAACTTGTGGAAGTTAATATAAAATGACATAAATAAAAACATACACTGTAAAATTCACTTTTTTTTTAAATTAAAGAAAAGTTTTTGATCGGTTACGACATCCGATTGTTTAATTACATAGAGAAATTTGAATTTTCACTCATAGATTATAACAACGTTTTTTCAATTTTTATAAATAGTGAAAATTTATATGAAATTGCATAATTTGGTTGATCGATTTTAAGAATAATTATTTGTACAAACCTTAGAAAAAATACGTTCATTACCGGCGACATCGATAATATGTAATTGGAGAAGTACCAACCAAGTCATAGTCTTCATTTTGAATTTGATATTCCAATAATTTTAAGCTACATATATGTCGACTTCTACTGACGAAAATTAATTCGGACATATATTTATATATTATGATTTTACATCAGATAAGGTATTCTTTCAATGTATTGTTATAACATCCTTTTTGTCTATGACATGAAATGTCATGTCCTTTAGAAAGAGCATCCGGGAATATTACGAGGAGGTACCTATTGTGTTAGTATAAATCAACAATGCCAAAATTTATATGATAATGATGAATACAATATTATTTGTTATTTAACTGAATGCTTATTTTATAATAACAATAATAATAATAATCAGCATTACTTAAAAATCTTATTAAAAAAATCGGCCTTATTCAGGGGGATTGAGATAATTCTCTCCTTCTTTCTCTATTCTTTTCTTTCGAGAGAGTATGGTGACCTTATAGAGACGCTTCATTCACCGTTAAGGACTGTGTTTTCCGGTTATGAGCCTTGTGTGTTACCTCCGTCAGTTCAGAGTTAGCGCCCCTCCCCAACTTTTCCCTCAACAACAAGGCTTTTAATTTTTTAAGAAACTTTAATTTTAAGAAACCACTGCGTCCTGGATAAAAGACCAGCGAGCAGGAGAGAAAGCAGATAAGTCCTTCTCGAAGAGTGGCAACAACGATGGTCCCATGGGGAGAAAGGAGTCTAGACGAGACTCCTTGTTCCAGACGTTAAACCATGGGTCTAGAGAAGCCACGGTGGAGTGAGCTACGAAGTCACTCAAGATCTGACGGGATACGAGTGCTTCAACTTCTACCTCCACCGCTTCAAACAACGAGAGTGTCTGGTAATAATCGCCGGAGGGATTCTACTGTGATTAAGTAAGTCTGAAGTAACAAACAAATACAGCATCGAAGACCTGATCCCCGATACCCTAGTAACAGAAATGCTATCGTCAAATAATGATTGGGACAGAGTTGCTGATGATGCCTTAACTGAGATCATCCGTACCAAGTTGGACGACGAGAAGGTCATCGAAGGAGCTCTGAGTTTAGGTCACGAAGACTAAGAAATGCCCTTATCGATGACAGGGGGAAGCGGTATTACTCTCACTTCATCCGAAAGAAGTAAAAAGTACAGAAAAGGGTACAAGAACATCGATAGTGGGCTGGATAGGTTTTTCCCATTTCAGTCGAACGAAGAACAGAGGCCCGAAAGGGTGGAATAATAAGGATATGACACAACAACATCGCAGGTTGACAGCTGAAGAAATACCGAGAGGTGAATTCGGTTGTTACCGGGGAGGGAGTTTTAGTGAGTAACAATCTCACACTATCATCCCAGATTGGGGTGGTGCCTATGAAGGTTCCCCTATTCTCTGCACTGAAAAAAAGGTAGTTAGCAAGATGGTATGCTGAAAAATATGTTTCAGGCAAACCCAGGCGTATTAGCTGTGAATTTAGTAGAACCTGCTGCAGAACCCTAAATTGAAACTGTGCCTCAAAAAAAATTCCCCTAAAACCACCTCCTATTATTCTAAGTAACGAGATAAGAGACCACACCAACCGCATGAAAAGTTTTAAAATTCACGCTTTCAAAGGGTTCCACATCCGGTATTTTAAGAATACCACGGCATCATATGTATACGATATATGGACGAATGGGTCTTATTAAAAGCTTACGTTGAAAACAACAATTGTTGAAAATGAAATTAGTTGAAAATTTTTTATTAGCCGACAGCGGGCCTAACTCTGACCGAATTATTATTTTTGGCAGAAGACGAAATGTAAATAATGTTCTTCTTAAGGTGTTCAAACAATGGTACGGTGATGGGACTTTAAAACCAACGCCACCATTATTTGTACAAATAGATACGCTATTAGCAGAGGCACATGGTGGAGTGTATCCTATTTTTTACGCTCTCTTGTCAAATCAATTACAAACCACCTACACAAGAATGTTTTCAATGATACACAATCAACTTCTTTACAAAATTTTGCATACATGCCTCAACAAGACTCAAAAATACACTTTTCTCCAAACTTTTCTAGCGTGATTTCCCCGTCCAGGGTCATTCACACACTGGCTTACAATTCGGCTCTCATTTCACTTCACCGTGAAAACATAGCGCCAACAGAAATAATGAATTTCTCCAACAATAATTTTTAAATTGAAATATAATTTAAATTTGTGCAAATTTTAGAGAAAAATCACGACAATAAATTCAATTCATATTAAGACATTAACATTGGGTCAATTTTTAATGTACCTCAAAGTTTAAAATAAGGGCAGTTTTCCGGTATTTTGTGTATACTCGTATATAAACATAAAACATAAACAAATTTATGTAGAACAATTTTAATACATTATTCTTATCTGCTATAACTATAAAGTAAAATCAAGTGCAGTTTAAATTAATACTACTATCAAAAGGTCCAATTCCTTCCTCATCGATTAATTGTAAAATTTATTTCTTTGGATATGCAATTGGAGTGTATATTTCTAGATAAGTAGATGCAAACGCTACTTCTGTTTCGAGAAACATCAAGATTATATCCATTCTAAATCTTCCATTAGGAATGAGCGGAGGAAAGCGAGTTTCATCCAAAACATAATTGCAAAAGTGATATGTAATATCCTGTAAATGAAAAACTTGAGATAAAATTGTATTACGAGATACTTGATGAACCTTCTCAAAATAAAAAGTAGTCACGTTGCCACATTCCATTACTCGTTGAAGACCTGCTGCGTTTGCTCGAAAAGCTTTTTGTAGATTTACCCGAAAACGCAACGGAAAGTGTCGGTATTCGTTACTTAAAAATTTATTTGCTTGTAGAACCATCTAAAAATATAAAATGTGTTTTTAACAAAAAAAATGTGTACCGTACTAAGATGCGAGCATTACATTCTTATTGGTACAGGAATGTTCAGTTACAATTGGTTTTTAAATATCAACATATTTATGACACTATTTAACACAATTCAAAAATTAATGAGATAAACAAACGCAACCTAAATTAACTATCAGAAAACAATCAATATAGTAATAAAATCACATTACCTCCATTTGATCTTTGATGGTAACTTTCAAGTTGATTGTAACATTGAATGCCGGAGTAGTGCGATTATATTTATATGTTTTAACTTCGGCGAAATTGAAATGGGTTTTACTGTAATTCGTTAGTTCAATTCGGATATCCTTAATCTTAAATCGGTTTTGATGAAACTGAAATGAAGATTATTATAGTAATTTTTTCCAACTAAATTTCACAATATAAAAAGAAATAAGTTTCAGGTTATTAAGTGATAATTTAGGAGGTACGTAAATTTTACCAGAGACTATTTCAAATTTAACTATTGTGATATGTCGATTCTGGTCAAACGATTCTGGCTGGGTTAAACCTAAATTGTTGATTTTTTAGGCTAATTTGGTCTAACTTCAAGTTTTAAAGGCGATTAGGGCTCAAAGGAAAAGAAAATTTTATTTCAATAATATACGACCATTTTTAAGTGTTTAAACTCAAATAAGTGATTTTAAATTAATTGTTTTATTATTATAGTGATGCTAAGGTGATTTTTGTAAAAATTAAATAATCACACTAAAATTATAGCTTTTCGTCAAACTCAGTGAAAAATTTTCTTCCCATCAATTTTACGAGAACTTTTGGTATTTTTTGAGCACGTTTTTTAATTGACATTGTCAATTAATTTCATACCAAAAGTGCTCATAATTTGATTTATTTATAGTGCTTATAATTTGCTTAATTAATAATAATTTATATTTTAGCCTTAAAAATGGGCCAAAATTAAATGGCCCGAAACGTCGGAAAATATTGTTAAAAATATTCCATGGACCTATACCCGACTAAAAATTTTATGATTTATCATAAAAAGGTCAACTAAACTACAAAAAAATAATTATTTTATGTAATATTTACCTAAAATATTAAATGTAATAAATTAAATTTGGTTTTATCAATTTCAATTTAAATAACTCAATTTATTTACAATATTACAATTTATTGAACTGTAATTTTCAAGACAGTAACTCTTAAAATAAAAACCTTAAATAATCACAATATTTGTTTTTATTTGCTTTGAGCTTATTTTGGGACGGGCAGGATAAATAATAACCACCCTGTTTTTGGAGTTAAAATTAATAGATCTAGTTATTTTTTTGTTAAAATTTTGAAAAAAAAATTAGTTCACCGCTTATTTTTTCACCATGTTTAGTATATTAAAATATATAAATTATTAACTTGTGAAAATTAAACACTGACAAAACACAAAAAATTACACTGTGAAATTTCTATTCCCACAAAGTTCAAGATCCATTTTAGGCTTCTATACAAAGTATAGCAAGAAGCCTTACGATCTGGTTCCGTGTCTGTTTGTCCGCATAATTCAAATCTAATCAGAACCCTCGAAATTGTGATTGTAAACACATCGTATGTATTTATAATAAAACAATAATTTGTTTTACATATATTTATTGTTAACCACAGCAGTGGCTTGATGTAATTGGTGAAGTTAAGTTGTAACTAAAAGAGAAAGAAGAGGATTGATCCACCTCAAAAAATGGACCGTACATTACAGAGAAGTAAAGTTCCGAATGGAATGGAAAAGCTTCATTATTATTAGTTATATAGTGAATGATAAATACCAACCGCAAAAATTTAATTAGTGCAGATTATCTGATTATCTGATATTACATTATAAAATTATGGCGACAAAAAATAACAACAACTTTTCACACCAGAAAAGTAGTTGTATAGAAGCCTATAGGAACTGCCGCTAAAGCGAGTTCCACCTAGTTTAATCTTACTTACATATAGAAAAAATTTGAAATTTCACATACAATCAACGCTTTAATAATTTTTAAAAATAGCGAAAATTGATATAAGCATGCATAATTTGGCTGATCAATTTTAATAATAATTATTAGCACATACCTTAGATAAAATCGCATCATTACAGGACACATCGATAATAAATAATTGGAAAAGTAGCAACCAAGCAGTTGTCTTTTTCATTTTGAGTTTAATTTTCTGAAAATTTTAAACCGCTGGTGGACATCTACTGATGAAAATTATTATAAACATGTATTTATACCATAATTTTACATGTGATACGTTATTATTTTAATGCAGTGTTTACGTGCAACAAATATAAAAAAATTGTCACATCCTTTAAAAACAGCATCCTGGAATATTATGTTCCTATTGTTTTAGTATATCATTAGCGCATAATTTTATATGATAAGGATCTGTGTAATATTTTTTATTCAATTTAAAGTTTATTTTATGTACACTCCGTGACGTGACATAACGCCATAATCCACACGAAACACTGACAACGGTATCGGTTAGAAAATCACAACTTTATTTATTCTTATTATTATTAACATCCACGGTCCAAACAGCATATTCTGAAACTTCATTGCTTTTGTGTTACTTTTTCCAGCAACGTTGCTAGGAACTCATTCACAATCTTATTAATAAAAAACTGTATGATGATGTCGTAGATAGAGAACAAGGTCGATGTTGAGGATTGAAATGAAAGAATATATGAGAGAAAGTGGGAACATGATTGATGGGCAACCCGATAGGTGAGCAACTTGAATATAAGTCCGTTCTATGAAATTCTAAACTAAGCAAGAGGCGGTCATTAGCATACTAGTTAGTGCAATCCATTACTGATTCTAAAGGCATTGGTTCGAATCCAGCAAGGGTCAATCTTCTTTCGGACTTTCTTGCCTTTGAAGACCGTCTCAGTGCTTCGGAGGGCACATGAAATCACCTGTCCCCTAGATCTAATCTAATATGTCCAATAAGATTGTTTAAGATCATGTGTGTATTTTAGACTACAACTATCCATGGCAGCCCCTTTTTAATGTTTCAATTTTATGTTTATCCATTGCCATGATTACGTTTTATGTTTTTTGAGATGAATTTAAGTTACGGTTGTCAAAAATACATGTTTTTTACAATTATGCTAACCGATTTATTCCATGAATAAAAACAATACAGTCCACTTGTTTTATAACTTTGGTCTACCAATTAGCATTTTAATCATCCAGCGAAGTAAAGAGCTCATAAGGTTTTTTGTAACTAATTGCATTGCTTCTACAAGAACACGATTTCAACCGAGAAAACATTTTGGTCCTTCGAGCCGGATGTATTTCATCTTCATAAGACACCTAACAAGATTAATTGGTATCCAAAAAAGGATAAACAGCACTCATCGCGCAGCTAAGTAAATTCTATTGCAATTATCTAATCGCTAAAATTGTAGATAAAATTACGAGACAATTTTCCCGCAAAAATTGTCAGCAATACATTAGAAAGGCGTCATCTACTTAAGGTCACGCCAACCGCACGGAATTTCTCTGGAACTACAGGGCTACAACGCCATCCCGAAGAAATATCCAACTACTTAAAGTCACGCCAACATCACGGAATTTCTCTGGAACTACAGTGCTACAACGCCATCCCGAAGAAATATCCAACAAATTGGTAACAAATTCAATCCTACTTATTTTATGTGTTTTGCTTGTGTAACAAAGTACAGGGTAATACAAAGGATAAAATTGCATTCACTTGCCATTTAATAATTCATTTATTCATATTTAATACATTTATTTATAATGGAAGCTTTACGATTTGAAAGAACTGCGTTAAAAAGTCAATTGACAAGGTTTAAAACATTTATTCAAAAGGTTACGAACCAAAGCGTAACCAATGAGGTTATTTGCGAATTAAAGAAAAGGCTTGACCTTATGTCAAACGTGTTGTCAAAATTTGAAAAACTACATAATCAAATTGGTATTTCATGTCTAGAAAGTGATAATTATGATCAAAACAAAGAAGATGAATCTATGGCACATTTTGAAGATGTTTATTTTGAGCAAACAAGCATTGCAGAAACCTTAATAAACAATTTCACGCAAAAATCTGCAATAGATTCCAATAATCCCTCTAGACCAGTATCTCCTGCTGAAAGAGTAAATTCAATTGAAAGTCTTAATTCAAGCAATCGTTCAAAACGCAATTCCGCCTCAAGAATTCATGATGATAATGACAACGCCAGACATTACATCAATTTACCGAAAATAAATTTAATAAAGTTTAACGGTGATATTACATTTTGGTTAGAATTCAAATCAATCTTTCAAAGTCTAATACATGATAATGATAATTTGACCAAAATACAAAAGCTTCACTATTTAAAATCAACCTTAACTGATGACGCTAAGTCAGTTATAGGTTCTCTAGAATTCACAGCCAACAGTTACGATGTGGCGTGGAAAACGCTTAATACAAGGTTTGATCAACCTAAATTAATTATTAAAAATCATTTAAATGCCATTATGGAGCTTGAAACTCAAACAAAGGAATCAGCTCAAGGCTTAAGAAAAATAAACGACTCCTTATGTATGCACATCTCTGCTGCTAAATCTCTAGCAAAGACAGAGGCGCTTTTTGAAACTCTCTTAGTTATGTTGGTCTCAAACAAATTAGATTCCATAACGCGACGTGAATGGGAATTAACATTCAACAAAACTATTTCCACTTTACCCTCTTTAGAGGAATTCGGTACGTTCCTCACATCACATGCCAATTTATTAGAAAATATCGAAAAGGGGCACACACGGGAAGTAAAGGCAAATTATGTTGATAGAAGCAAATTTAAAACTAAATCATTCTTAGTAAACAATTCGTCATGTTCATTATGCAATAAAAGTCATTACCTAGGTCAATGTTCAGAGTTCTTAAAACTAAATGCAAGAGAGAGAGCAAATAAAGTTCAACAACTTAAGTTATGTTTTAATTGTTTGTCTAAAAGTCATTTAAAAAATCAATGTCAATCAAAATATTCTTGTAAAACGTGTAGGTCACGGCATCACACTCTCCTCCACACTCCGTTACAAAGTTCGAATGTTTCTGTTCAACCGGTAGTAGCAATCTCTTCGGTTTCTCCCGAACCTGAACCCATTCAAACTATCTCTGCTTTCTGCACAACAGCCTCACAAGTTTTACTGCCAACTGCTTCCGCAAAGATTCTTGACGCATTTGGAAACTTCCAATCCGTCAGGATATTACTCGATTCTGGTTCACAATCGAATTTCATTCGCACCGACGTGTGCCAAAGGTTAAACTTGCCTACTCAAAGTGCAAGCATTACAGTTGCAGGTTTGAGCAATTCAAACACTCATCATGTAAAATCAAGATGTGACTTTGAGCTAAAAGCACATCACGGTAATTTCAGAATCAACCTTTCTTGTTTCATCATTGATGAAATTACAGGAAGTGTCCCGAGTTTCAATCTGAATCGAGACAGCTTCCAACTTCCAAGCAACATTCGCTTATCAGATTCCTGGTTTGATAAACCTGGAAAAATTGACATTTTAATAGGTTCTCCTATCTTTTTCGAGCTTCTGTGTATTGGGCAAATTAGGCTAGGTCCCGAACTTCCCATACTTCAGAAAACCCAACTAGGTTGGATTATTTCCGGTCCTACTAGCGCCAATTTAGTCACACAAGTGCAATGCCACTTCAATAGATCAAACGATCTTCAAGATCAGATAACTCGATTTTGGGAAATCGACAGTTATCCCACCGAAAAGGTCTTCTCATCTGAAGAAAACAAATGTGAGTCGCATTTCATGCAAACCACAAAACGAAGCACTACAGGGCGTTTTATAGCTTCAATTCCTTTCAAGGAAACCCCCCTTCTTTTAGGTGATTCCTTTCTGACAGCGAAGAGAAGATTTCTCTCTCTGGAACGGCAATTAGAAGCCAATCCCAAACTTCAGGAAAGCTACTGTGCTTTCATGAAAGAATACATAGAGTTGGGTCACATGTCGATATCAGATCCCAAAGTTAAGCTGGTTTATTATCTTCCACACCACGGGGTCCATAAATCCGACAGCTTAACTACAAAACTTCGTGTCGTTTTTAATGGTTCCTCTGCAACCACAACAGGTCATTCGTTGAATAGTATCCAAATGGTTGGTCCCACTATTCAACAAGATTTATTCTCAATTTTAATTCGTTTCCGGAAATATCCTTACGCTTTCGCTGCGGACATCGAGAAGATGTACCGACAAGTGGAAATAGAGCCTAGTCAAAGGCCACTCCAACGAATACTGTGGCGGTCTTCAATCGCAAGCCCCATAGAACATTATGACCTAAATACCGTGACTTATGGAACCGCCTCCTCATCTTATCTTGCCATCCGATCCTTAACACAATTAGGTATCGAATGCGAAAGCTCGCTCCCAGAAATTTCTAAAATTATAAAGCGCGACTTCTATGTTGATGACCTACTTTCTGGTGCTTCCAGCGTAGAAACCGCACGTGAAATATGTTCGCAAATTTCAATAGTTCTAAGTGCAGGTTGTTTCAAACTTAGCAAGTGGATTTCAAACAGTCCCGACGTACTAGCTAGTATCCCTCATGCTGATCTACACCCCGGTATTCTACAATTTGGAGACCGTGAACAATCACATACTCTCGGCCTCACATGGTTGTTCCGAACAGACCATTTCAAGTTTTCAATCTCACATCAATCGTCTTCAAAAATTACTAAAGGGCAAATGCTTTCTGAGATTTCTCAAATCTTTGATCCATTAGGGTTAATTACCCCTTGCACGTTTGTGGCCAAGATTTTCATGCAAAGGCTTTGGCTTGAAAAGCTTGATTGGGACGAGCAAGTTCCAATCGATATGGAAAAACGATGGCTTTCTTACAAATCTGAATTGTCAGGTCTTAATGACCTTAAAATACCAAGACACGTCACATGTGTCGATCCAATATCCATCCAAATTCATGGATTTTGCGACGCGTCGATGGAAGGTTACGGAGCCTGTATATATTTGCGTTCAAAAAATGTCCATAATCACATTTACCAAAAATTATTATGTTCAAAGTCAAGGGTTGCACCCTTAAAACCGATTACTATCCCCAAACTTGAGCTTTGTGGAGCATTACTGTTAAGTAAACTACTAAAAACTGTTTTAAAAGCTGTAGATTTACAACCTACTTCTTGTTTTCTTTGGTCCGATTCAACCATCGTACTAGGATGCTTAAAGACAACCCCAAACCTTCTTAAAACTTTCGTTTGCAACAGGGTTGCTGACATTCAGAATGTCACTGCTAACGCGGTTTGGCGGCATGTGCCTACGAAATCCAATCCCGCCGATCTTTTATCGCGAGGAGCAAGTCCTCAATTTTTAAATGAATCCACATTATGGTGGGACGGCCCCCCTTGGCTACAGGAAGACGAAACTTCTTGGCCAAATCTTGCGATTGGTAACGCTGAACTTCCTGAATTCAAAAGGGAGGTCAAGGTTCTCGTTTCTTCTAAACAAGAATCATTTCCTTTCAACAATTATTCTAATTTAACTCGCCTTGAGCGAATATTTGCATTTTGTTTGCGGTTTAGAAACAATTGCTCTGTCTCTAAAACCAATAGAATTTATGGATTTTTAACACCAAAAGAGCTTACCAACTCATTAAGAAAATTAATCAAATTTTCGCAATTGGACTGTTACAATGATGAGATAAAGTTGCTTGCTTTAGGTTTACCCTTAAAGATCTCTTCTTCTCTAGTTAGTTTAAACCCGTTCGTTGATGACGAAGGTTTAATACGAGTAGGTGAAAGACTCCTCAACACTAACTATTCTTACGATAAGAAGCACCCACTTCTAATTGATGGGAAACACCCTTTAGCAAAACATCTCGCTTCTCGTGAACATTTGAAATTGCTTCACGCTGGCCCCCAACTCCTTCTGTCTACCTTACGTGACAGATTCTGGATTACATCAGGTAGGAATGTAGTCAAATACATCGTTCATAAATGTGTCAAGTGTTTCAGATTCACTACCTCTATCACTAGGCCTATAATGGGTAACCTGCCATCAGCTCGTGCTGAAGAATCATTTCCTTTTCAACACGTTGGCATCGATTATGCCGGTCCCATAAACATTAAAGATCGAAAAGGTCGTGGGTCTAAAACCACAAAAGCTTATTTTTGCATTTACGTTTGCTTTGCAACTAAAGCAGTGCATTTAGAACTTGTAACAAGTCTTTCAACTGATCATTTTATCATGGCATTTCGCCGATTTGTCTCCCGAAGAGGCAAACCATCACACGTTTATTCAGACAACGGTACTAATTTCGTAGGCGCGAATAACGATTTGCTTGAATTAGGAAAATTTCTTAAGCAACAAGAATCTTCAATTCCAGAAATTGTTGCTTGCGAAGGAATTCACTGGCATTTCATACCAGCTCATAGCCCTCACTTTGGAGGCTTATGGGAAGCAGGTGTTAAATCCTGTAAATATCACCTAAAACGAGTATTAGGTGAGCATATTTTGGTCTATGAAGAACTCTGTACTTTGCTATATCAGGTAGAATCCATTCTGAACTCCAGACCTCTTGCTCCCTTATCAACCGATTCCAACGATCTGCAACCGTTGACACCCGGTCATTTCTTGGTTGGGCGACCACTTACTTCACTTCCAGATTCAGATGTTACATCTATATCTGAAAATAGATTGGATGCTTTCAAAAAAATTCAAGGATTTTTACAGCATCTTTCGCGAAGGTGGAGTAAAGAATATGTGTCTGAACTTCAGCAAAGAGTGAAGTGGAAACTGCACCAATCAGAGCTTTCGTCTGGCACTCTCGTCCTAATAAAGGAAAACAACCTTCCACCTTTAAAATGGAAAATGGGTAGAGTTCTCTCCGTGCATCCCGGTTCCGATGGTATAAATCGCGTCGCGACCATTCGGACTTCTAATGGACATGTGAAAAGAGCATTTTCTAAAATTTGCCCTCTACCAAGTTCGGTAAACAAGTGCATCGATTGACGATTAATGTATTGCTTTCGGTCGCTAATAAGTGTTCATTACCTAAAAAACTAATATTGACTTTATTTATTTTGTTTATGCGTAACATTTATGTGTAATTATAATATTTAAGTAACTGTTCAATTTTATTATGTTTCGTTTTCTTTCTTGAAATCCCTTCAGAATTTCAACCCGGGCGATATGTTTAAGATCATGTGTGTATTTTAGACTACAACTATCCATGGCAGCCCCTTTTTAATGTTTCAATTTTATGTTTATCCATTGCCATGATTACGTTTTATGTTTTTTGAGATGAATTTAAGTTACGGTTGTCAAAAATACATGTTTTTTACAATTATGCTAACCGATTTATTCCATGAATAAAAACAATACAGTCCACTTGCTTTATAACTTTGGTCTACCAATTAGCATTTTAATCATCCAGCGAAGTAAAGAGCTCATAAGGTTTTTTGTAACTAATTGCATTGCTTCTACAAGAACACGATTTCAACCGAGCAAACAAAGATAATAAAATCTGTTACCTGGATTTTACGCTCGCGTACAATGTAAATTTTTGTGTAGGATAGTTTCGGTAAAATAATAGAAATTATTTCTATCATTGTAACGTTTTAAAAATCAAATATTCGTAAGTCAATATAAAGTCATTTTTAAAATTAAAATAAATACAATTCGATGCTTTAGTTAAATTTTATCGTTCGAAAATATTACCGATCAAATAGACAAACTAGGTATAAGAATGTCAACTTACGTACCATTGAAATTTGTACATTAGGAAGTAACGCAATCAAGTTTACGTAGCACGAACCTACCAGCGAAAATTTATGCTGACGATACCTTTTAGAAATATAAATTAGTTTTATATTCACGCAGTTAATTTGTATGCAATAACAAACGTATGAGCTATCCGCGTTTAGACATTTTCACGTGGAATAGAATAGACCGTTTGCAGGTGGCCGCACGTGTAGGTGCAGGCTTGTTAGTTTGCTCGATTTTATCGCGATCCACATGTTTACATGTGTTAAATCCAACGCTATTTCGTAGTTATGTTGAAACTTTGCTTGATAAAAAGTAACAAAAACTGTTAAGCTGCATGGGCTGATATCGACTTGACTTCCGAACAAAAAAATAGACACGTTTCTGCAAGTCTATACAAATATTGCAGTTTGTCGATAAAAAAGTGGGAATCGTATCCACGCTATTTAGAGCCAATGCAATTGGACGGCATTATCCTATCCTTTGTTTTCGGTCGAATTTTTAAAGACTACCACCAATCAGCATGTCATTATACCGCCGTAGGAGAAATCTTAAGTTCCCCTGATTGTATTTTCTGGTCATATTTTTCGGGAGGAATGACATATAAGCGAGGTAATTGTATGTAAAAATCAGAGATCCAACGATCACCAAAGGTGCTACAAGAAACTATGCCCGACGAGTGGGTAAACGCTTTTAAGCGGAGTTAATAAATTTACCACAGTAAATTAATTTATAGAGTCTGATATACGTTTAAAACTAGTGATTGTGAACCACAGGCAAGTTTGTCGTTTAATTTTGACGTTGTTTTAAAATTACTTTTGTCGCTTTAAATTAAATATTAATGAACGCTGTTATGAATCGCCGATTATTTCGAATTTAAATATTTTACAAACATTATTTTACATCATTTTCGAATTAAATATTACCTTAAAGTACTGCCGCTTTTTTAAATATGTTATGAATTGTCGATTGTTTCGAATTAAATATTTCCTGAACATTAATCTAAACCATTGTCGGGTTTCTAAAGTAAACACTTAATGGACACTTTTATGAATTATCAGGTATTTAAATTAACTATTGGTGACGTCATTTGTAACTATTTACGCTTTTATTAACGTTCCGTTGTTTAAATTAAATATTACGGGCGTAATTTAAAAATCAGTTTCGCAGCGTAAATGAAACACGTTAATGTTGACATTATTTTAAATCAGTTTCGGGTTTTAAACCAGATGTTTCGTGCCGATTATAAACGAGTTGAATTTGAATTGTTTAAACATAAACAATTTCATCGAACATTTTCGAGTGAATTACGTTTTGGTTTGTTTCGTGGTACAATCTATTGAAACTAGATTACGTACGGTTTGCGCGAATTTAAAGTCGAACAGACAGGACCGTCTCGAGTCAAGTTTTAAAAATTATGAATCATTCCACTTTCGTGTTTATTAACGAACACCCATGATCGAAGCATCCCCGATCTCCCGAGTCTTTTGTCATCTCGAGTTTTGGAAAGGATCTTTGCCTACCGAAATAGCATTCTCACGCTGGACCATATCTACTTGGAGGACCGTCTCTATAGGAGCATACCTGTAAATTATTACGTAAGCATTTCTTTTATTAATATTAAGTATTATTGTACCTTGTGGTCAGTTTGACCACCATATTTTCAAAGAACCTTCAGTCCTACCGTGTAAGACGAATTCGCACTCTTTTGTATTCTTTTTTTTTGTATTAGTATTTATTTGGACGTGGTGTAACCACGCATATGTTGTCAATGTTTTAAAATTGTTTATTGAAGTAACGTCATATTTTGAATTTGTGTGTTATGTCATATTTGAGGTTTAATAAATCAAACCAGTTAGCCTGTTCCATTTTGGTGAACAGCTGTTTAAATTTCAGCATCAATATTTTTCTCGTTAACTTTTCTGTTATTCAAGTCAGTGTAAATATTTTGTCTTTCAACATTTGTAGTTGTAAATTTGATTATACTATTGCTGTAAAGTGTCAAATGTCCTTGCATATTTCGTTTTTATTATATCTGCTTTATTATTTATTTATGTGTTTTATTGTCGTCATGTGTATGTTTTGTTTAGCTATTTTTGTCAAGATAAAACCTTTCAGCTGTAAAGGTAATGTAATCCAAAGAGATGTCACCAGTGTGAGAGGCAACGCGATTAATCAGAAAGCTGTCGTGAACCAGCTTGGAAGGGTGATTTTTCATCCCCTTCGAATAAACTCCGGTTTAAGTCCACGTGGCGCCCATGTAAATACCCCGTGTGTAAATTTCCCCCCCCCCCCCCTGTTAGCGACAACACCCAGAATCACGATTGTGGACCGCCCAATCGTTGATGAGAGACCATCAAATCGCGACGTTTCGTCACAAGCCCTTTTGCTCCTTCAATCGACCCACCCCTTCGCGGCTAGAGCTAGTCACCCCATTAATTTTGTTCGAAAGGTGCCTTGTTTGCGATTTGTAAGGTAAAAAATCACCCCTACCCTATTGACTGCATAATGTTCGACTTTGTTGGGGTTTCGAGCCGGGTGGCATGGTCCAGGGACCAACCATCAGCTGCACCTAGCACTGACAGGGTGCGAATCACGGGACTTCTCAGAGCTAACTCATTGAGCGGATATCCTTGGTGCCTACTTTTGTTGGAGAGTTTAGGTCAGGGATAAGGCCGAGAGGTCATACCTGGTACTGTGGTGGAAGAAATTGAACTGTTGCTAAATCTAGAATTTTGTGAGTGTTGTGCCCGTTCTAGAACGGACTTATATTTGAGTTGCTCATCAATGAATTTCCAGGTTCCTAGACCTTCAGTATACTTATAGATGTATTTGATTGCTTGCAACGATGTAGAAACTTCTACGTTTATGTGCTCATTGTATGTCAGATCAACATCGGTTATCCATAATCATTGGACCATATGAAGGATAACCATTAATGTTCGAGACGGTTGCTTTGTTGAATTGCTTCGGAAATTGTTTCTTGCGATTCTCGTGTTGCATGCAAGGAGCATAGCGATTACCGCTTCCATGTGGACCATGCACCATGCATCACTTTCGTTCCGAATTACTTGATTTTGGCGCTCTTGTCTCAAACGACAAAACCTGGCCTGTTCGTGGGCAGGGTCGCCTTCTTCTTCGTCTCCTTTTATGGTACAAAAACGCAGAACCACTCAACATATAGAAATTTTCCTCCATTTTATTGACTTGCTTGCCATTAGGAACCTCGACAGGTTACTTATCACCAATTGGTATCACAAACCCATGTATTCCGGAATTATTTTCCTAGGCACTCTCGATACCAGGTTTCTCAATATGGCTTGTAATTTGATCCGCAAGATCAAACCATCCCCCATCCTTTCCTATCTGAAAACTACGCCAAGATTAGGCTAACCCTTTCAGCAAATGATTTTTCTAAAAATATTACACAGTGCCTCCTAAATTCTTTCTTAATCCCAAAGAAATTTGGCAATAAGCACAATGACTTTATATCTTCCACTTCTGTTTCTTAATTTTATAGCCTCACTTATGTATATCACAGGTCTTACGGAACAATTAATTCGAAATCGAATTTGGTTTAGAATGCCCCGATAAGGTTTCTAGGTTTTTCACTAAATAAGACTAAAAATTCCACTCCTAGAGATCTCCAGAGTGGGTTCATTTACAAATCCCAGTGCAAGGATTATATGATGCTGTTTATATTGGCGACAGTGGGCGAAAAATGAGTGTCCGCATAAAAATCATTCCAGGGATGTGAGAGGAGGCTCACATTCAAATGAATGTAGGTGAGGGGCGGACGTAGGAAAGCAAAAAAAAACCTATGGCTTTATGCAGACACATGGTTGACCAAGGTCATGCCATCGATAATGATAATATCAATATCATTGACAAAAAATTAATTTTTCTTTGTTTAATCTATGAACGATAGAAAAGATGTCGAAAACTTTTACGGTGATTATGATGGGCACTTTATAATCTTGATGGTGTTTTACACCAACCTTTTGATAGAGTTGGGTTGATTCAGAGGCCATTCCCTTGGTTTTATGCATTTTTTTCTTCTTCCTTATATGCTTTTAATTTTATACTTTTCAAAAATTTTCAATTTTTCGTTCCAAACCAAGCAGTTTGGGTTCCGAAGTGGCAGATCCACAAAAGATGCCCTCAAAGTCATCGAGGGGGCCGCCGAGGAAGCCAGAAGGGGTACATGGAGAACCAAGCGCCTGTGCCTTCTTGTCATCCTATGAAAGTTTTCTTTATTTATAAATAAAAACATAACATTTACTAATATAAAACCGCAAATTGGCGGAGATTTCAAGTTTTCATAATTATTATTAATTCATTTCATCGGGTATTGTACGGTGTCTCAGAATATTGGAATTAATTTTTTTTGTATGGGTTTAAAACCATATGTTTTCTCTTGGGGGATTGTTTCAAAATTTAACTATTCCATTGGTGTGTATGTATTTCATGCTTGTATTCTTGGTTTTTCCTCCCTGGAAAGCGGCTAGGTTTAATTTTACGTTTTGTTCGATTTCATGATTTCAAGCTGTTTTCTTCATTTTTTTTCACGTTTACTTGGTATTTCGCATGTTATAACCCATCCGTAGTATTAACTTTATTATAATGTGAGTTATGTCCTATAGTTGTATGATGTCTTCGGTGGTTGCAATAGAGTTTGCAAAGTCAATGGGGCGAGCTTTGTACACTCTACATAAATTAGATCCAGTTGAGTGCTTGTTGTCACTGTATTTCGCCCGGGTACAGTTGACGCACACATGCTTGGCATGATCCCCCTGCACTCCACGGCACGTGAAGCGTGTTCTGTTGAGGTGCAGAAAGCGCATGCTTCAGCCTCTTTGCAATATTTGGCCGTGTGGCCGAATCTCTGGCATTTAAAACATCGGACGATTCCGATGTGGTCATGTACCCTGTAGCTTCTCCAAGCTATTCTGAATTTGCCTTCTTTCATTATTGCTTCCCGGACCAAGGGGTGAACCTCCAAGATCCATTTGTTGTGACGAAAGCACGTTAACGTGCTTTTGCCGAATTTTCGCCGTCATTCAAGCACTTTTAATTTTCTTCGCCATTTTTCTCTTTGTTAAATCCTCTAATATAAATTCGCTTTTTCTCCCATTTTGATTTCCATCATTTCATCGTTTTTAATTTTGATTATTTTGTACTTCGTTTTGATTTATTTGCTTTTGTAATTTTTGGTTTATTTTGTAGGTTTTCATAATTTAGATTTTTCCTTGTGATAAATTTTAAATTCCAGTGTCTTTTTAGTTATCTTTTCTGTTACGTTTATGTGTTTCTTTTTGTTGTTGTTTTTTTTGGAACTACTTTTATATTTTGTTTTATTTGAGGACCGTTTATTTATGCCTCCTCATACTTCGCGTGCTCCTCTACTTCTAAAGTTTCTTCCTTTTCTGAAGCGTCTACCTCTCCATCTTTCCTACATGATTATGATTTTCTCAATTGAGCTTGTTGTATTTAATGTTCCTTAATTTAATTTTCTGATTATTTTACCACTGTTTTCTTTATCTCTTTTGATGTTTACTAGTCTTGCATCTTTTACTTCTTTTGTTTCGTTTATTTCTTTTCGAAAATGATCCACTTTTTTTCCACAGATCTACTTAATTTTATTAACCTTTATTATACTTATTATTTTCTCCATATTAATTTCTGTTTTAATTTCTGCTACACTTGTGTTTAGTTTCTGACTTCCATTTTTTATTTCATCCATATTTTCGCTCAAGTTTTTCATCATACTTTCTTTAAACCGGTCTGTCTTATCCATGTCAATTTTGCGTTTATTCGTTTCGCATTTTCCTCCCTTTGTCCTTTTTAATATCTCTCATAGTTTTCCACATATCTTCCAACCAATTTCCAAATTCTGCTTGAATCTTTTTGTTATATTTATACTAATCCTGAATTTATAATTTATGCTTACCAACTAGCTTTTTAATTTGTATTCGAGCAATCCACCATATTCTCAGATAGCAATCGCATTGTTCGTAATTAATTATAACATTTAACCCGTTAAGAACAACGGAAAGTCTTAATTATATTAAGCATTTGAAGAAAGGAAGAAAGAGAAGGATCTCAATTCATCTTTTTGGTATTTTATTTGTAAACCATTGTGGTGACAGATTTTGTATCTGTATATTTTGTTATTTTGATTACTTTGGCGTATTGCGATATTATTGAATATAAAAATCATTTCTAAGTTAACGAAATCTTTTATTGTTTATCAAACATTTACAGGAAAGTATTCTAATTTTTAAAGATCTTTCAAACATAAAGAAGTGGATCGTTTATCTGATAGAAAAACATTTAAGTATTTTTCATTCAAAATTATTTAGCATTTTTAAAGTTAAACAAAACTTTCAATTCCTTAAGCAACTTCCCTAATTTAATCGCCAACACCTGCATTACCTTGAGAAAGTTTCAGGCTGAGCTATAAGAAAGGGACAAGTAGGTGAGCTCTCTATTAAATTTTAGCACGCAAATATTGCAAAGATTACACTTTTACATTTTTCATCAATCTGAATGTGGCGCCCAAAAAAAAGACGTGTCTAGGATTTAAATAAGGGAGGTCATAGGTCTTTGACAAAATATCATCATTACAAAAACCATGGTAAATATAAGTGGTAGTCATTTATGTATTGAGCACCCCTGTACTTAATGCCAAATATACACAGGTAGTTAAATTTCTTAAAGCGTGACCGTTAGGGCCGACCCTTTTAAACATTACAAAAGCTTTTATGTTTACAAATTTCAAATTCTATTGGCTACTGCAGTAATACCAATATTAATTTGAATTTTTCAGTTTTGACTTAGTGGTAGTCGAACGCACGTGTTAGAATATTTGGTTTTAAAGACAAATTTTAGGAATGATTTTTTGTGCAGTTATTTAATATACTACCGTGTTATGCAAGAATTTAATTTTTTATTTTTATTGCGGGGTAAAATTCCGACAACACGATACTCTATTTATCAAAATGCTCCGACTAGCCAACAACCAGACTCTTATCCCAGTAATGTCGTAACAGGGTTCATTTAGAAAAACACATCGATTGAATTTCATAGAACAGAATTCATCAAAACTTACTAAATTTAAACTTCTGTACCATTGAGCTACTATGTCCGCTGTAATATTGAAAAAATAAAACATAAAACAAACTCTGCAAGTTAGAATACCTGTACATTTATTCAAATTAATATGTAAAAAGAAACAACTCAATTAGCAAATTTATGACAAATAAAGTTTACACAGATAAATAATTGTTTAATTAACGTGTTTCCCCTTATTCGCGAAGCGCTTGATAGTACCGAACCGACTCTATCTATTGTTTTTCGATCGAACTTATGTAGCCGCAACAAAATAAATTGTTCACAAAAACTATTGCTTACCGGGACTCGCTTAGTTGACCGGTTGATCCATGTGCCGCACGTCGTTTTCCCAGCTGATCGAGGAAATACCCCTCGCAGTTGAATAATTGAATAAATCGAAACCATAAAGTATTCCAGATACTTCTCCATAAATTGATTATAGGTAAGTAACGTGATATGATCCATAACCTCAAATTTTTCCAGTGGTCACCAATATTTTGACCTCGGACCGTTCTCGTTCGTTTCCCAGATTATTCATTCATACAACACTAACAATCTCGTTGTCAAATTTCCAATTAAATACTTAAAAAAAAACTCAAAACTTGTGCTTGTAAAAATCATATATCCTTTCGCAATTCAACGACGAATCGAGAGTTCAAAATTACTAACTCAGTAACCGTGTATCCTTGCGCCTTCTAAGGACGGATTGCAAGTCTTCAAAAATACGTCCTCACGTCTCGACGGACACACCGTGAGTCCCCCAAATTTTCTCCTGCTTCCTTATAAATCAAACATGCGCGGCTTTTACCTTCTCACAAACTTTTCTAATTTGTCTTCCCGCACTTTATTTAAATTGTTTTAACATGGTAACAAATACCGGATGTCGACATACTCAATTGTCAAATTAGCTCTGAATGGATTATACAATGATTTTGACTTGTTTCTCTTAATTAATTTTATTTTTTAGGAATTTACATCTACTAACCGAGTTTATTTTGGTCTCTCCGATATTTGAGACAAACAGCTTTTAATTTTAGATACATAGAACGCTATGGTACAAATAATCAACTATCTTTCTTAAGACAAAAATCAACCTTTTATGTATTAGATGTGTTCTCTAAATAATACACCTAACAGACCACCGCAATACATACAAAAGTGCCGTTATGCCGAAAACTCGTGAATTAACCGTAGCTGAACGAGCTCAGATTGTGCTATTACATTCACAAGGTATGAATCAAGTTCAAATTGCAAAAAAAATTAAATGTTCAAGAAGGGCAGTGCAACACACCTTGAAACGTCATGCCGCTACTGGTTCTTACACAAACCAACCAAAAAGTGGTTGAAAACGCGCAACTTCTTCTAGGCAAGACCGATTTTTAGAGATATTGTCTTTAAAAGATCGCAAAAAAAAATCAAAAGACCTTGCGAGGGAGTTACACCATACAGATAATATTAAAATTTCTGCACGAACTGTAAGAAGGCGATTAGTTGAAGTAAATTTGCATGGTCGCAGAGCACGTCGTAAACCGTTACTTTCAGAGAAACAAAGAAAAACGAGGCTTTTGTGGGCAAAAAAATATAAAAATTGGACGGTTGAGGACTGGAGTAAAGTCCTTTGGTCCGATGAATCTAACATTGAAGTACGTATTATTATTTGTTAAAGTTTTAAATTTTAATGAAAAAAATTATATGGGCCTACGTTTCCCAAAATTTATGTTACAATAATGGAATATTAATTATTATCTTTATTATTACAGCTTTTTCACCATTCTGGAAACCAGTATGTGCGTAGGAGGCAGGGGGAAGAATTTGACTGTTAAGTTTGGGGGTGGTAGCATCATGGTATGGGGTTCCATGACTGCTACGGGGGTGGGTAAAATTAAAGTGTGCGAGGGTCGGATGAATTCCAATAGCTATATCGCCACTTTGGAAGAAGTTTTGGAACCTTCTATTGTGAGATTATTTCCAGAAGAGGACCCCGAATACTTCTTCCAGCAGGATAATGCCCCATGCCATAAATCAAAGAAGAGTATACATTGGTTTGAGGAAAATCAAATACCATTATTAGATTGCCCCCCCCCCCAGTCACCAGACTTATCTCCGATTGAAAATTTATGGCACAGACTGAAAGCAAAGGTGGGCTTGCATAAAACATCTACGAAAGAAGCCTTGAAAGAAAAGATTTTTGAAGAATGGTTCAAATTTTCTGCCGAAGAATGTTTTAATCTTGTGAACAGCATGCCTAACCAATGGTGGTACCACCAAATATTAATAAAATGTATTGAAAATGTTAATAAAATAAAATTTTAATTAGAAATGGCTTTTATAACCTTTATTTTCGTTAATTTATGAATATTTAAAGGTTGCTCAATACATATGACCACCACATAATAGGAGTAGTAGCACCCAAATCATAGTTTTCATTGTGTTCATAATTTCAAACAATCTTTTAGTACTGGTGGACGTTTCAATGTAATGTAAGTCGAAAACCTACAACATCATTACGATAATTATCATTACTTCCTAATTTTTATATAATTATGAACTTACGAGTACCTTCGACTTTAAGCGTAATTAGTGATAATTAGTGAATTGCGTAATGTGACAATGCCACGATCCAAATGATGATTGGCTCAGCACGAAACATAAACATCGGTTAGCCAATCAGAATTGTGAACGTGGTGTGGAGCCACTTGTTTGTAAACTAAGCTTAGTTTTTTGTGCTATAAATAAACGCTGTGTTTCTTTGGTTGTGGTACCTAAAATATAATTACCTAATCGAAATCCAGTGCTTTTCCATTCCATTCGGAATATTGCTTTTACTCATTTTTCTCTCCTTTTCTTCTCCTTTTTCTCACTTCCTGTGAACTTAGTTTATGCGCAGAGTGTTGATGATGATTGAATTTTAATGATTGAACCCAGAATTTACGCGCTGTAAGCTATCACACAAAGTCACTGCTGTGGTTATCGACATACGAATAGTTTCACAAATTTCTTCTTTTTTATTTAGAATGTATTGAATCATAGTCAACATAATGAAGCATAATTTGACTGATCTGACAGATTTGACAGTTTAGTGGTACCATTCAAGCTCTGCATTACGAAAACATAGTTGATTGAATTCTACAAGGTTACATCACATCACCTCCGGCGTGAAGAAGTTTAGAATCATAGTTGCCAGCTTTATTGTACGTAGTTCACCGATAAATACTGCGCATAATGGAGGCTGGTACGAGGAGGGCGACGCACAAAAATCAAATGCTACATGCATATTGCCTATTATGATTTTCGTAAACTACGCTATTTGGGCACCATTATGTGAATTTATAGGAACATTACTCGTTCCAACTTTCCACTACATCGTCAAAAGATGCTAAGAATTTGCTGAGGGGGGTTGGTTAACACATTTTTTTCAAAGATTAATTTTGCTAGAAATCGTTATAAATTGTAACTTTTACTTATGGAAACAAGAAGTTCAAATATCTTAGGTAAAGTCTCTAATAATTGATCTTTAAATAAATATGGTTACAATCGTATAATGCATTGTATTAATTTTTGTAAAAGATTATCAGAAAAAAAAGAAGATTTGAATATGAATGAAGGTCGATAAAGTTATTATTTTTTTTACGTATAATACTGATACTTGAGACTTTAAAATACATTTGTTGTGGTACGGGCCTCCATTAGGCTGCGAACGTGGGGCACGTGGACGCATACACAGGGTGAAGGAGGTCACTCGAGGATCCTGGAGGACTGTTCTAAGAGGATGCCTCTGCTGGACCTTGAGACCGAAAGTACCCCTCCAAAATATATTTTAATAGGAAATTTGACATCCTATTAAACAAAATAGAAACCTTCGAGTCAGACATAACTATGTTTACAGATGGCTCCAAAAATAAAGTTGGCTCGGGTGCGGGAGTATTCTCTCCTGAACTGAAAATAAACGAAAGCTTATCGCTGGGAAGATATGCCACTGTATTTCAAGCGGAACTCATGGGCGTACTTCACTGCGCAAATACAGTCCGGGAAAAGAACATCCGGTACAAAAGAATACAGATATTGACCGACAGCAAGGCGGTCCTTATGGCACTCAACTGTCATAGGATCACCTCAAATCTGGTACTTAAATGTATACGGACGCTAAATGAAATATCGATAAACAACAATTTCCTAACGCTCAGATGGGTCAAAGGGCACCAAGGAAACGAAGGCAATGAAAGGGCAGATGCTCTGGCGGGAATTGGCTCTGCTAAACTGCCCTGTGGACCTGAGCCATTCATAACGCCGACCATTGAGCTCTTCAACACCCTTCTTACAGAAGAGACCCTCAAACTGCATACCAGTAGATGGAAAAATACCAAAGGCTGCCGACAAGCAAGGGCAGCAATACGTGGACCCTTGCGTAAGCACCACAAATACTACTTGCAGCTATCGCGAGAAAAATTAAGAAGTATTGCAGGAGTCCTAACGGGACACTGCAAACTAAATAAACATCTTCACACGATGGGACTGGTAGACAGCCCAACTTGTCGGGGCTGTAACTTAGCAGATGAAACGGCGGAGCACCTGCTTTGCAGCTGCCCTGCCCTTGCTTCGAAAAGAGGATCCATGCTGGGGGACTGCTGGCCTAACATGGCCAGTATTAGTGGCACATTGCCCTAGAAGATACTTGAGTACATCCTAAATGTGGAATGGCTTGAGACTTAGAGGAGCGATGGGCTACCTGGAGGTAGCATAATGGGCCCTATGTGTGGCCTGAGTGCTTGCAGTGAAAATCTGCCCTCCCCAAACAATCCAGATCCAGATCAGAAAAAAAGAAGATTTGAATATGAATGAAGGTCGATAAAGTTATTATTTTTTTTACGGATAATACTGATATTTGAGACTTTAAAATAAATTTTTTGGCTGCGAATCTTTGCGTGGTTCTTTTTAATTCGCGTTTTACTTGGAAAATTCAAAAATTTCTAAGTCACCCTGTTCTTCCTCAAATTATTTATCAATTTTAAATGATTGGATTCGTTTTTTTGAATGTTTACTCCATATGGCATATAAGTTACCTATCAAAAAATGGCAAGCTCGCGGTAGTGATAAAGATATAGTAGCCGAAACCAAGACTCGGATTCAAAAAGAATTTAAAGAACGCTGTGGTTTAATTATCGATAAACCTTAACTTGGTTTTGGCAATTCTAATGATGGAAACACGGCAAGGCGCTCTTTTGAAAAAGTTGAGTTCATTGATCGATGCAATCAAGGATGGATACAGCCAAAATTCGTAAGAGAGTGGTGAGTAATTACTCGACCATTTATTATAACTTAAAAAAGTTACATTTTTAGCAATTTTGTGCATTTAATCGATTTGTTCTCTATTTTGAAAATTCATGTGTGGGTAATAATTTATTATTAATCCATTTACTCCCCCCCTTGTATCCACCTTTAGGTTCATTTTATACTAATCATTTAGTTTTTGATCATAAGTTTATGAATGAATGAGTGACGATACTTGCTGAGATTTTAAATTCAAATTATTTGCTTATTCAAAAATGTTTGTTAGTAAATAAATTTACAAAGGTGGTGTACACTGCCCTCTTTACCTCCACTCCCATTTAAAGATGTCTATGGTAATATTAAGTACAAAAATTAAAATAACTAACCGATTTATTAAATCGATATCAGCATGATATAATCAATCGTCCATATAATTGTTATCAAATCACGCAAACAGCACCTCCCACTGATAGGAAAATAAATAATCTACCACTTCAGTTTCTTTGCTTAACTGTTCAATAATTAATATAACGTTATAATTATTTACAATTTTATTTTAAAAATTAAAATACACAGTAACTTAAATAACAAAACGAGAGATTTACCTAATTTAGGGTTAAATTAACTGTAAAATCGAATTATTTTCTCAAAATCCTCTGAATTTCTTGTATTGTTTTGCCTTTTGTTTCGGGAATAAGGAAATACACATAAACGTCTCCAATAATCATTATAATAGCGAAAAAATAAAAAGTGATGTGTCCTCCCAGGGAGTCGTTAGCTATGGGGAAAAGGAAAGTAACGCAAAATACCAAAACCCAATTACACATGACAGATAAGCCACTGGCGATTCCTTTAATTTCGGGAGCAAACAGTTCGCTCATGATCATCCACGGAATTGGACCAAGACCCAATGAGAAGAAAACGATGAACAGCACCAAACTACCGAGTGGCAGAATTCCCATACCAGGAAAACTAACTCCATGTTTAGTTAAATGGAAGAACAACCCGAGAACAAATAAGCAAATGATAGAACCAGAGATAGACAACATTATGTAAAACCGCCTTGGTTTTTTGTCGATTATCATAGCAGCAATGTAAGCTACAATTAATTGAACAACCCCAACTAAAATAGCAGCTAAATCTGGAGGCATGTCCGATCCGGCCGATTTAAAAATCGGTACGGTATAAAAAATAACTGCGTTCACACCACTCAACTGTTGGAACGTCATAAGGGCAAACGCTGAGATCACAGCTTTCCGATTCCCTTTCGACCTAAACACATCCATGAAAGATGCGCTCTGTTCGGCCGCTTTATCGATGTTATCCCGAATCATAATCAACTCATCCCGTGGATCATAATTCTGGCCCCTCAAAAACTTCAAACAGTCTTCCGCTGCGTTCACATCTCCAATTTTAACCAAATAAACCGGCGTTTCAGGCATAAAATACAAACAAACCGCAAAGAGAAACGGAAAGATCATCAAAACCCAGGACAAACCGACCCAACTGGTGAACGCACCAAAAGTGTAAGTTAAGAGAATCCCGAAGCATAAGAACATTTGGAAAAACGAACCCAGAGTACCGCGTATTGAAACTTCCGCAATTTCACCGATATACATCGGAGCTGTTACACACATAGCACCCGTTGCGATTCCAGAAAAAAATCGACCAACGTACAACATGTAGGGGTTTACCGCAAAAACGATAAAAATCCAATTGATTACGAACGGAACAGTGAGAAACAAATTCGCTTTTTTCCGTCCGTACTTGTCCGCAACGAAACCGGCCGGTATAGCCGAAAAAAGCGCTCCAATCGCTAACATCGCTCCCACGAGCGAGGCTTCCGGTTTTGTTAACAAAAATCTTGCGTTTGCGGTTGCATTTTGAACCACATCTGTGTAATTTAAGGGCTCGGAACTGTTAAACGCAGGTAAATCGGTTGTGTTTGAGGCGGTTGCGTTATCCGGGATTTGAATTTGAGGTAAAACAGGCGAAGTCCACGCCAGAGCGGTTCCAGCACATACGGCTCCAATAGAAACTGAAATTTTGAAAATTTGAAAGTGTGAGGTTATATTATAGAAGTTTTGTTGACTTACCGCAAACCGTTGCGATGTACTGGTTTCTTTTTGCGGTTTCTTGAACAATACCCGTTATGGGTTTAAACAGCATTGGTTCAGACATTTTTAGTTTAGAAAATTTGCGGACCTCAACGGTGACTAAATACGATTGTAAATGCGTACTATATAATTTTATTTTTAAGTTACTTTCAAGTGCTCCATTATCGCGAGATATAACTTTTTAACTGATATCAAATTTTTGTTTGATTATCGAATAGTGTTGAGAGATTAACGATACATGTCAATATATTTTTCTAGCACACCCACGTGGTTTCATCACTCTATAGTTTGGGGAATTACACGACGGGCCAAGTAAGAATTTCAAGCTTGTATCTTAATTTTACAAGTTAAAATGGGATCGAAATTCATTAACCTTCGAGTGACTGCATCCAAAAAATTATTCAATTTAAATAATGTTCTTTTATTTATTAATTGAAACACTCAATAAAATGTAATTTAATTTTGAGATCCACTTAATATAAAAATGACTAGACGTAAATACTGACAATTTTTTACAGCTTTGGTATAGACACGAAACACCACTTCAACTAAGAATTTTTCACTTTTGCAATAATTTGATTATTAATATTAGCAAAGTACCTACTATGCACCAGTTTGCAATAATTGATTGGATTATCTAATCAATGATTTGCAAAACTTGCGATCTAAGAGCGGGTTATCAGAACAAACAATTATTACTACGTATTAGTTGAGAAATACAAATTGTGATTCTATTACAAGATATAAGAAGTGGTTGCCTACATACCAGTGTAATAGATAATCGAGAATTAATTCAGAATAAAATAGAGCAATCTCCTATTTATTTAGTTATCATTATCCCCGCTGTCCCCCACCTCTAATTTTAATATAACTGAAATTTAAAAAAAGCTATATTTTCGATTGCAGCTTACTTACTTTCCTTTTAATCTAGAAAATTACAATCAACAAAATTTAAAGAAGTACGGTGATGCAGTTATGACCTATTAATTAGGGCTGTACCCCCTCCCGTATACGAGGGTCAAGCTGAATTTCTTGAGAATAAAATAGATAAGTTGTTAAAAATAAAACATACGGTATTATTTAGAGAAACTCTTTATCTGTCATTTGAAGTTTAGAAGTTGAAAATACGTTCGTTACAACTCAAGTTACTAATTTTTTAAAGTGACATTGCAAGTGAAAACATGGAATTAACAAGAGAGCTTTTTCGAATCATAATTTTTTATGATTTTAAAAAAGATTTAAGCGCTTACGAGTGCAAAGAGAGTTTAGATTCAACTTTTAGTGAACACGCACCTTCCTTGGCTACAATTTACCGATGGTATAAGGAATTTGAACGCGAAATTAATTCCGTTCAGCATCAAAAAGGAGCAGGACGTCCTTCTACCGCTGTTACGGACAAAAACATTGCTGCTGTTAAAAAAATAATTAAAGAGGACAATAAATCCACTTATGGGGTAATAGAGCATCAACTCAAGATTGGATCCTCAGCTGTTAAAACAATCATACACGATCATCTGCATTTAAAAAAAGAGGTCCGTCGTTTTGTGCCGCATCACCTTTCTGATTTCCAAAAAGCAGAGCGTGTAAGAATTTGCCATGAAACTCTAAATTTGTTAAATAATGGCGGACACCAAATTTCTTCCAAAATCGTGACAGGTGACGAAACTTATATTTCCTTTTTCGACATACCTACTCGTCAAGAGACGCGTGTATGGATTCACGAAGATGAGGAAACTCCAACAATGATCAAGAAACAGCGAGCTATGAAAAAAGTTATGTATGCGGTATTCTTCAGAAGTACGGGCCTAGTAAATGCCATTAAGCTAGATGGACAAAAGATAGTTACAGCTAAATGGTACACTGAAAAATGTTTACCTGATGTGTCCAATCGAGTTCCAGCCAAGGGAATTATGCTCCACCATGATAATGCATCATCCCATTCGGCAGCTATAACTCGCCATTTTTTGGCTGAAAATAATATAAAAGTCATAGAACATCCGCCGTACTCACCTGATTTAGCAATGTGCGACTTTTGGCTATTTTCTGGGCTTAAAAAATATTTTCGGGGCAGAAGGTTTTCGTCTGAAGAAGAGATTGATACCGCAGTTCATACTTATTTTGAAGGTGTTCCGAAAGAAGATTGGTTGGGAGCTTTTAAGCAGTGGAAAGAAAGAATGGTCAAGTGTATCATTGTTGGAGGGAATTACTTTGAGCATATTTAAAATAAAATCCTAGAAAATATTAACCGTGTTTTTTATTCTCAATAAATTCAGCTTGACCCTCGTATTAATAGAAAATAAAAGCTAGGGTTTTTTGTATAACACAAAAATATCTTTATTAAGAGTTTGATTATGTGATTTTGCTTTGATTTCTCTGGTGTGAAGTGGTTCGATTTTTCCTAATTCGAATAAAACGTTTACTAGTTGTATTAATATTTTTGGTAACTCTGATAATCTTCTTTTTTCTTCTATTTCTCTTCTCCTTCTTCAAGGATAGGAAGAAACCGCCAGGCAATTTTAAATAAATTTAAGGGGCGATGGTTTGTTGGGATACTCAAATACACATATTTGCAAAATTTCAGCTTGTCCGGAGTTTTTGCAAGGTTTGGCCATTTTTCGGCTTCGTTTCTTGGACTAAGTTAAATAGAAGAAGTTGACCAACAGAATCAGTAAATCAGAAAATTTTGAATCGGAGATTCCTGAAATCTGGCGTATTTATACTGTAATTTTTGAAGGCGTTGCTGTTCAATTGTAACTCAATTTCAAGCTATGCTCAATCGGATTTATGTGAACAAATGTAAGATAATTATGTTGTCCTTGAATTAAATTCAAACAATTCAAATTTAACATTGTGAGCTTTTATTTCATACCATTTCAAATTGAACTATAACATGGTGTTGTCGAAATTTATAAAGCCAATAAAAAAACAAAAGGTGAGGATATCCAAGTATGTAAATGACATGCAAATTCTGCACAAATAAAATAGCTTGGTAGTTCTCGAAACCACCAGTTTAACCCAATTTTGCCCTTTTTAAACAGTTATTTGTTATAATTAATAGTTTGTACAATAAACCAAATTTAACAAAATTGTTAAATTGTTAAATAAAACGGATTATGTTCACGATCGTTCACTGTCTTCATCAAAGTTGTAAAAACATTCTTACCAAAAATGGAATGTTAAGTTTAAAATCTTCCAAATAGGGAAATCCACGTTAAAATTACGTCAATTCAATGTAGGCACTACGACTCGCTTATCTTTTCCTCATCGCACGTTTACTTTCAATTTTAAGTCAATTCATTACTGAAATTTATTGGTATTTATTTATTGAAAACTCTTGCAGTTTTCCAAATGCTGCCCATACTTAGGTCGACTTTTAAATTTTCTTTTACTTTTTCAATTATTAGATCCATGGTGTTTAATTGTGCTATGTTTTCCTCCTTTTTCTTCAAGATCATTGGTCACGTATTTAGTCTGAAGTATTCGAGCATTCAGTTCATTTAACATTTGTTGCAATTATTCCTTTTCGTTGGCTATCAGAATCATATCGTCGGTAAAGAGGAAGTGGTTCAATCTCTCAGTATCGATAATAACTTCTCTTTTTTTTCACTGTAGTTCTTTAAACATGTCCTTCAATGCGAGAGTAAAGAGCTTAGGTGAAAAAGAATCTCATTGTCTTACTCCGTTGATTTTATTCTTTTTTGTTTTTCCATGCAGTAGGATTTGAAATATAACACTTTTGTAGATTTGTAGATATTCTGTGATCGACTCGCTTGCTGCTTATTGATACAAGGTCTGCAGGCTTAGAATACCTTTGACTTGTTCGGCTATATTGGCCCATTCTTTGTTATTTTTTGCACGCTTTTTCCAATCGTGGATATTCATCATTTTCAAATCCTCTCGAACTTCATTTCTACATTTCTACATTAGTCTTCCTCCATGCTTTATACCATCTACCTCGGTCCATATCTGGTGTACTATTCCATCTTCTTTCCCTCTTAAAATGTGTACAAGTCGTCGTATTCTTTGGGGTTTGACAACACCCACAATATTTGTTTTGCTATGTATTACCTTTTTATTTATTACCTTTCTTGAATAATTAAATTATCATTACGTCATTCCATTCTTCAGGCACTCTGTTTTCCATTAAGCATCTGTTATAAAATTGTTCAAGTAACTTCAGTACTGGTTGTCTTCAATATTTTGACATTTCTATCACAACTTATCTTCTCCTGATGCTCGAGAATTTCTTAGTTTTTTAAATGATTCCGAAATTTATTTTCTTATATGTTTGGAAATTCTTATGATCCCACATTTTTAACAATACTCCATTTTCTTTTGTTTTATAGAATAGACGTGCCATTTTTGTATCGCATAGATTCTTATGGGTCTTTCTCCAGTCGTTTTAGCGTCTTGACAGAAGCATCGTGATGCATCTCTTCTATGCATGTGACATGCGTTTAATGTTTTTTTCGCATACATAGAGGACCTACTTGTTTAAAGTGGGCTCCAAACCACAGGAAGTGTAATACACTTCATTTTGAGATGGATTCTCATGGCCATGGCAGATTACCTCGGTGGTTTTGCCGTTGCCTTCCGAGGAGAGACGGTTAGAATAAAGCTCTTACCCTGTCCGGATTTGATCCGAGCGTGTCTATTTAGTCAAATTTCGGAGGCTAAGCACTATTTTCGTTCTCCTATAATTTATTTGCCTATAAGCTGCTAGGCATGAACAAAAGCGAAAGGCAAGAACAAATAGAATTAATACCGGAAGGGAACGATGAAGAAGTAAAAGAACCAGAGAAAGAAGAGATTATACGAACAATAAAAAATCTTAGAAATGGAAAGGCACCAGGAAGCGATGAAATGATGGCTGAAATGATTAAGTACGGGGGCGAGGCGTTGCATGAAGAAATTACCGTGCTGGTAAAAAGAATATGGAACGATGAAAAGATGCCAGGGGCTTGGAGAAACGGAATCATCGTAACGATATGGAAGAAAGGAGACGCGGAAGTATGTGACAATTATAGAGGAATAACGCTCCTTAATGTGGCATACAAAGTACTAGCAGCGTTGATAAGCAAGAGACTTGAAGAATACACGGAGAAGATAGTGGGCGATTACCAGTACGGATTCAGAAGGGGGAAGTCGACGGTTGGGGCCATACATGTGCTGAAGCAAATAATGGAGAAAACCAGAGAATACGGAATGGATGTGTACTTACTCTTCGTGGACTTCAAGCAAGCCTTCGACACGGCAGACAGGAGGGAGCTGAGGAACGCCATGAAAGAGTTGAAGATACCGGACAAGATGATTAGACTAGTAGAGATGACACTAGAAAAAACAACAGCTGCAATAAAAAACCACGGCAGGCGTAACAAAAGATTTTGTAGTGGACCGCGGCGTCAGACAGGGTGACGCGCTGTCGGCGACATTGTTTAATATTGTACTTGAAAGAATGATTAGAAAAGGCGGATGCAGCGGCACGATAATAAATAGAGAGACCCAATTGGTTGCGTATGCGGACGATATTGTGATCGTATCAAGAACGGAGAGAGAACTGAGAAGCACATTCAAAGCAATAATAGAGCAGGCAGAGGTGGCGGGCCTATTAGTAAATGAAGGAAAAACGAAATACATGAGGTGCCAGAAACCAAACAACAATAATACAAACAAGTTAGTAATAAATGACTGGAGTTTCGAACAAGTTACGAGTTTCAATTACCTCGGAGTGAATATTAATAACAATAATAGCAGAACGATGGAAGTTAGAGCGAAGATACAGGCCGGAAACAGAGCATACTTCGTAAACAGACGGCTACTGAAAGATCGGCAAATATCGAGAAGGACGAAGATACAAATATATAAGTCACTCTAAAGACCGGTGATGACATACGCGGCGGAGACAATGTGCCTAACACAAAGAGACGAAGAAGACCTTAAAGTATTCGAGAGAAAGATAATGAGAGTCATCTTGGGGCCGAAGTATGTTGACGGTGTATGCATAGCAAGGATGAACCACGAAATACAGAAGGAGATGAACGGTGAGAACGTAGTAAGATTTGTAAAGGCGCAGCGCGTGAAATGATTGGGACACATCATGAGAAGTAACGATGAAGAGGTGACAAAAAGGATGTTGTTGTGGGAGCCGGATGGAGTGCGAACCAGGGGTAGGCCGCGAATGCGATGGTGGGACTGCGTGATGGAGGACCTGAGAGCGACGGAGGTGAATAACTGGAGACAGGCCTATGGGGATCGAAGGATCTGGAAAGAAATAGTAAGAGAAATAAAAACACACCCCAGACTATGAAGAATACGTCATAAGAAAATAAAATAATAAGAAAATGAACTGTAATTAGATGAGGACTAATCTCCCTCTAAAAGGGATTTTGTAATGCCCGAAAGGGCCAGCTCAATTCAGCACTTGAATGTAAAGCAGTTTAATAATAATAATATAATTTTTACTTCACCCAGAATCTTTGAGGCGTGCTGATTTGGAATCAGTGGAAGATTTTGAGACAATTTCTCCACTCATATAGGATACTTGAGTTTAAAAACTGAGTTCTAGGGGTTGTTAACCATAACTCGCCACGCTGGTAAGACGGGTTGGTGAGTGCAGTGTTATCCTTCTGCCAGGATCGAATTTAGCCGCTCTTAACATGGCGAACCAACGCTGTTAGTAGCCACTCAGTCTTAGTCAAAAGTTTCAGTGTTAGGTGTTGATATCAGAGGAGATTTTTGATTAAAATTTGAGTAAACCAAATAACACGTAGGTTTAGAAAGGGAGAGAGACGTTCAAAACCAATACTGTTAGAATTTTATGTTTACCCTCCTCACCAGCTACACATACTTTGAAAAGTTACATAGAACCCCCTAGCTTGCGATACATAATTTTAGAGGTGAAAAAAATCCTCGTTCATCCCCGTTAAAAAAATGGAATTTAGTGGATCCGTTTACGAGTAATTGGTAAAAATTGAAAGATCATACATAAACTAAATAAAAACTGAATTTGAATTTTATAAAGAAGAAACTTGCTGATTTTGAACACTTTCCCAATTGAAATTGAAATATTTATGCAACTTTTCAAATGGTGGTGTCAGGATTTGTGGAAAAATGACCTAGTACTGCTATCCCCTAAACTTTATCCAAAATCTGCATTGCTTATTAATTTAGTTGCATATGGAACCGGGTTTTCAATTTTTTATACTAACTTTATCATGTACTGGTGGCCTACATTTTTTCGGGGCGGCTTTTATTGAAAATTCAAGCAGAAAATCTGCACAGACGGGGTTAAATGTAAATTTCAAGAAGTATTGGTTTTGAACGTCCCCATCGCTATGTAAACCGACCTGTTTTTGTTCGTCTCAAGTGTACCCAAAAGAGTTATTTCGACTTGCTACTTTTGAAATGAACAATAGGTATGTAGGTAAGTAGACCCAAATTTGAATGCTTATATATTCTAGCTAATTTTGCAATCGATAATACTTTTTGAAACGGTCCTGATCAATTATTGGTTTTGTGATTGTCCACTGTAGAAATTCGTGTCTAATTAATCACATTCTCAATAATAAAACTATTGCATTTCATGCTTCTTGAAGGTGTGATTGCAACGCCTCTATAATCTTGTTCCACTTATCCTTATCAATATCGCATAGATTGTGCGATATATCATTGAAGTTATTTCACATTAGTATAATTGCATGTAAACCTGATGGAATTTGGTAATATTTTTCTATATTATTAAATAACTTTCATTGAGGATGCCGTTTCTTGTCTTGGAATCCGAACCATAGCATCTTATCCATGGGATAATCATTTAATGTGGCCAAAATATATTGACCACGAATAGCAGTACTAATAATTAACGGTATTCGTAATTTTCTGGAAGGACAAGGATACCTTTCTTTTTATAACTTTGATTGGGGATTGGGGGGGAGGTCTTTATGGCCGTCCTTGGACCTAAAGAACACCAAAAAACCCCAAGCATTACGAATGCCTAAAGGTCATAAAGTTTCAAAATGAATTTTCAGTACCCTAATCTCCACTCTTAAAGTTTTTAAACTTTTCTTTAAAAAATATCCTTCAAGTTCAAATTTTAAGAATTTAATAAGCAGGTAAGTGTTGGTAAAGTCGATCTAATCTTGTTTATAATAATTATTGTAACCTTTATTGTAAAAAAACTATAACATACTTTTTAAAATTTTGATGCCCCTCAGGAAAAACCCATGGAAGCCAGTGCAACCTACACCTTGAACATTCATGTAAGCCAAGATATTTGGTGATTGTTTTGCGTTCCTTCAACCCACAGCAATCGAGTTACAAGCGGTACGCTTACGTAACACCAATTTACGCAAAATGTACAAAATTTGTGGTTAAAATGTGCAACTTTTTATAACAAACCGCAAATATGCAGTTTTTACAAATCAACGGTAATTTAAAAGGCAAAGTACTTGAAGAAGTGAAAGTGGCTCCCGAGATAACGTACTTTTTCGCACCCAAGGCAGCAATCATCGGTATTGACTGCGCTCCCGCTAAATTTTTTGTTCTAAACGAAAACTGCAACCTTCGACAGAGAAATTTAGAAATGCGATAAAAATGGAGCACACTTTTTCTTAATTTATTTTGTGTCAAGTGAATAATTATTACATTTTTTGACCTTTAACAAGAAGGTTAATTGAATTGTTAATAACGATCAACATTTAATAATATTTATAGTTCTATAAATAATACATACTATGTACAGGGGGTTTACCAGATCCAAACAAAATCACTTTTAGAAGTGTGACTTCATAACATGTAGATAATTAAAGTAAATTGGTTTGCGGTTAATTTGGTATTCTCAATGCGTTAAAACATACGGGGGGTCGTTCAATAATAAATGAGATATTATTTAAATACAAATGATGCAAACCCCTGGTATAATTTCGAAATCAGACCTATTTATTATTTCATTAACGCATTTTTAATTTAGTATTACGATGTACTAGGT
The DNA here is from genome assembly GCA_932274525.1 of Podabrus alpinus. Classification (NCBI taxonomy): domain Eukaryota; kingdom Metazoa; phylum Arthropoda; class Insecta; order Coleoptera; family Cantharidae; genus Podabrus; species Podabrus alpinus. Next base: position 76,180,373 of record OW026456.1, read on the forward strand.
AATTATGATAATCCCAATGCACTTGAAATTAGATAAGTTTGACATTGATATAATTTTTTTACAATAAATAAATAAATTATCTAGTATAAACAAACTTTTTTAATTACAATTTTATTACTAGTAAAGTGGATTTTGTAACCGATGGCACTATTGAAAAATTTAATCTATATAAATGTTGTTACATATTTTTTTATTATACACAATATATCCCCCTCCCCGATTTTAGCAAACATACGCTCATTATGTTAAATGTTTGTACGTGAGGTGATTTTCAATTGCTTCTCAGTGTATTTCCTTGTTCATGATTCAGAATCACGTACGATCTACCTTTCACGAATTTTAATTTTTTTTGGGAAATTGTTAGGTACTACATGGTTAATAAAAATTAATGTTCGTAATATAACAAGACCTCATAGCTTGAGGGCGCTTGTTTAAAAATAATTAAAGGATTAACGACGATCTACGGTCCAGGAAAGGAAAATTTTTGGCTGGTAAAAATCACGTAAAGCAGAAATTTGATAGAGATGTGTAATCGAGGGTCATAATGAACTCCCCAAATGTCTCCTAAAATCGATTTCTCCCTCAATTGGAGATTTTAGTTCTTCCAATTTCATTTTTACGAAAAATTATCATTAGATCAAAATTGAAGAACAGAAAATTCACTATAAAATTGCTATTTCAGAATTCTGGTACAGATGAAATGTAATTCTGAATAAGACTTTTCAAAAACTAGGTTATTCGCCTAAGCATTTCGCATTTTGAAAACTATGTCAAAAAAAATTTGAAAACTATAGTTTACAGAGAATTTTATGCTCTTTAATTTTGGTCTAATGAAAATTTTCCGTAAAAATGAAATTAAGCGATTTATTGGCAAAGAAACCACATTGGGGACTAAAACCGAAATTGGACAACAGCCGACATAGATTTTAGGGAAATTTTGATAGGTTCACCAGCATACTCAAATATAAAATGTCGGCCAAATTTCAGTTGGCCAGGATTTTCTGTAAGCTCGAAGCAATTTTTCACCGTTTTTCGCTGGACTAGCAGGAAAATTTTTTTAAAGATCTACTTTGTCGAGAACGTTTACTCTTCAATATTTTTGTCGAGGGAGTTTAGGGGATTAATTTTGACACTGAAATTTTGTTGTATATGAATTGCAAAAAACAGAATTTGTGCTTCTTCATCAAATTTACTTCGTTCACTTTCTTTGGGTTAGGTTAATTTTATAATAGGTCGACAGATTTCTTTCTATAAGAAAATTAGCTCTACAAAAGATGATGATATTTTAAGGGGTCGTCCTTAAGGGACGTTCACAATTTTTTCAGATTTTCCAACCCCCCTCCTCTCCTTATCACAGTTGGTCACAATAAGCTTTGGATCCCCCCAGGAACGTCCTACGGTCACAAATCAAAGACCCCCCTCCTTATTTGTCTAAAATCGAACTTGACACGACATTTTGAATTCAAGGGGTAAAATTAATTTTTTTTACAAAATATTACATAAAAAAGTATTGAAATACAATTTTAAATATTTTAATTTAAAGTAAAAATAAATTTTTTTTAAAATTTTACATTAAAAAGTATTTAAATATCTACAATTTTCTTAGAAAACTCGAAACTGGTATTTTTATACGGACGTCACATTTCTTCAAATAACCCCCCCCCCCTGCGTGACATCCTTTATTGATGACCCACAAGGACGATATTTCTAGAAAAAAATTAAATAACGGAAATACAAGATCGTAATATATAATTTTGTATAAATTGTTAGCCCTAACGACAAAATCTAAAAAATGGCTAGATCAGCGTTTCCCAAACTTGTTTGCTCACAGAACCCTTTTATAATATGTAAAACTTTGCGGAACCTATGGAGCTACAAAGATAAAACCTTTAACAAGCTGTTAATATTAATAGATGATTTCTATTGCTTTATTAGTATTTACAAATGTTTTCTATTGGTTCGTGAAATTTTAATTTTATTATATTTCATTTGGAGTAATATCTGACAACTAGAAGGTTCTAATGTGTGATTGTAATCGTTGTGCGGCCTGAAGGCTGCACTGGATCGTTTTTAGAATAATAACTGAAAGATTAACCCTGCAGAACAATCAAAAGTGCGTTGTGGAATGACGGAATTTTGAGTTTATGTATAATACTGGTTTCTATTATGTGATTGGCATGGCTGTGCGGCCTAAAGGCCGCACTGGTATTGTTTCAGATTAATAACTACAAAATTAACTAATCGGAAGTGCCTTAAAGAACAACAGAAGTTTGATTATTTTCATCAGATGATAATTAGATTCTGTACCCAAGATAATTTATTACAATTTCATGTACCTGAATATCTTTTTCGAAAAAATCGATTTGCGAATCTTCTGAATGACAACAATTTATGGATTGCACGTCTGGATAACTTTTTTGTGTAATTCGCTTCAAAAAGTAATGAGAGAAAATAAGAAACTTCTTGTAATTTTTAATATAGTTGATTGTCTAAAAGAATTTCTATTACATTTTCGAAATTGCAGAAAAAACTGCGTCTAGTGTATTTTGAATAAATGGATCTTGATTCCAACTATGCATTTTGTCAATTAAGGATAGAAAATACTGATTGATTTATATATACCTTAAATTGTTGAGATGTTCTGCAATATTGTACAATATCATATTTTCTTCCTTACATTTTCATATTTGTTTGGCGGAATTTTGGAAACCGCTGGTTTAAAACTTGCAAAAAATTTAGGCAAGCTGAAATTTGGTAACATGGGTGTTTTAAAATCTAACCCCCTCCCCCTTCGCCAAAGTCCCCGAAAATTCCCTATCGGCTTTTTTCCTAATTGGGGATTTTAGCTGCTCCAGTGTGCTTTTTCACCTATAACTCCCTTAATTTAAATTCTATGGAAAAATCTCACCAGATCAAATTTTTGATGAGCATAAAATTATCTACAAAATAAAGTTTCTAAAAATTTGATAGTCTTACAGTTTTTTAAATAAATATCAATTTTACAAGAATTAAACAATTTAAATTTCAATAATTTTGAATTGCAAATAAAATGTAAAGAATGTTTCGTGTGGCCAATTTTGTGCTTTTAAATTTTGGCCTGATATAAATTTTTTCTTAGAATGAAATTAAGCGAGTTATCGCCGGTGAAAAATCACTGTTTAGAGGAACTAAAATCCCTAATCGGGGGAGAAGTCAACAGCGATTAGGAGACCTTTGGGGGGGGGGTTAAGTTGAGAATGTTACTGGCATGAACTGTTATACATTTTTATGAAATATTTATAATGATAGAGCATCAAAAAATATTCCATTGTATAGTATAAGAGTACTCACTTATTAGGTTAGTGGGCCCCCTTCACTATTAATAAGATATGGAAATCTACAAGTGCACGATATGCATGTGAAGGTGCACATCGCTATTGAAACGTGATAATGTGCTGAACAATATTACTTCGATTTGGATTCGAACTCTGGCTTTGTATACACTAGTTAACCCAAGGCGTTTTTAGAATGATTTGTTTTATATATGATAATATACATTATTTAGTTTAAATTAGATGATAAGCACCTTCCTTCTTTTAATTATTTTAAGGTGGTCCTTTAATTTTGCACTACTGGGTACATTGTGACACCAAAATTAGTAAATACGATTTGATTACTTTAATTTTGACCGGCATTTCTCTTAGCGATTTTTGCAGTATAGATCGCTGATATTTTTCCAAGTCTATAACTTACTCTTCAATTTAACTTGAAATCTGTTGAGCGTTTGCAATGTGCCCTAGATTATTAAATTTAATTAACACGAGTATTTCCATAGTCTATAACTTTTGGCGAGAAAATAAATCAAATTTCTTATCATCATTGTTTTATTAAGCTTACCTGGCGCCAATTAATTTTCCTTCCACAGTTATCTGCATGACAATCACCTGAGTAAAAAAATCTAATAGTTTTCACCCTCTTGACGCTAGAGATAAAAGATAGTCGCCCTTTATATTAACGGTCTTTAAGGCAAAGCGTAACAATAAGTAACATTTTGAACTTGCAAAAGTCAGGTTGGAACCCCCCCCCCCCAAATCCCCCAAAATCCTGTAGTCTAGTTTTTCGGCTTTAACTAGCTTAATTTTATTTTTAAGAAAAATTGTCATCACACAAAAATTGAAGAGCATTAAATTCTGTACACCATAAATTTTTCACAATTTAGTTCAAATGATGTGATGTGAGAAAAGTTTTATTCAAAACATTTCGATTTTTAATTTTTATATAAAGTGTATTTCACGTTGCTGGAATTGATTTTTGTTTCTCTTCATTTTTGATCCGCTGAAAATTATGCAAAAAAATCATTACCTAAAATACCCAATTGGAGAAGAATCCCAATTTATTTCGAACTTCATCTAAATAGTGTTTTCGCATAGAAAAATACGTATTTAACATAAAGTACTACACCACAAAATTACCCAAATTACCTTTCCATTGTTTCATTCAAAGAAATATTATACAGATTATACAGTTATTGTAATTTAAAATTAATTGGTTTGCACATCCACTGTTACATTAATTACCCGTAATTTGTTGTTAATCTACGTTAACGAGGAAACGACTAACAATATTTTACGTATATCAATTTTTTGACGTTTTGCGTAACCGCATAATTTATTTATTAAAACATAAACAAACTTCGTGTTAATTATAAAAGTAAGCATCGTCACTCATTAGTTTTCTGAACACACAGGCACGGACTTCGACAAACCCTGGGTCATCGCTAAAAAAATGATCAAAATTTTCCGTTACGAACTAAAACTTTTCCAGTTAACCGACCCAACTACAGATGGCGCTGCGGAATCTTAACGAAAGGTAGCTTAACGAAAGTTAAAATTAAATTTTAACGTTAGTAAAGCCGTTCCTGTTAATAATGTAATATTAAATATTGCGTATTTACCTGCAGAGCAATAAATTAAAAAACAATTTGCTTAAGACTTAATAATGTTGATATATCTACGTCTGAGTTCAGAAATTTCTTTACAGTAGCTACTTACACATTTGTATTGAAACATCGAGATAAAATAGATAATAATTTGTTGATAAGTTCCTTATATTAAATAATATTTTTAGTAAGTTTCTAGCATTGATATCAATAATTTAAGTTTATCGGTCTTCATTGCCTATTATTTGCCCACAATGACTGAATACGAGGACGTAAAGTACAAGTTGGTAGCGGGAGATGAGAATTTAGCCGGCCAAGACGTCAGTCTAAAGCTGACCAGCATGGAAATGAAAAAGTTACCTGGTGGTGATCAAAACACCAGCAACAAAAATTTGAGCAGTGATTCGTGTGAAAGTGGCGACCGAAAATTTTTGTATATTGCCGCGTGCGTAGGTGCGTAACTTTTTTTTTTAAATTAAAATAAAAATTAATTTGTTTATCTTTTTGTATTGTATGTATTTATGTAAACGTAATTATTTTTTCTACGTCACATTCAATTTATTGTGTTTTACTTATGCAACGACATATTTTTCGCCTGAAAGGAAATTTTTGCAATATAAAGGTTTTTTTTTAAATTATTGTTCGGTATTGTATAGGTATAATTTGACTATTCATCCGTGCGAAATGTGCGTTAAAACATTGTTTTATTTTTCAATTGCTTAACTGTTTTAAATAACGCGCCAAAATTACCCAAGATTTTGTTTCGCTGTTTTACAGTTTATTTGTACAAAAAAGATTAAATTATAAAGGCGGAACAACAAAATGCAATTTTGAATTAGCATTTTTATTAGTTTTCTAGTCACGTCTATTCGAATTATTAAAGCAAACTACAATAAAAGCTTCATCAAGGGTATTGACAATAAGTACACCATTAATATTAATATAAATTTTGTTATTGCAATTTTATGTTTATCCATCACCAATACCGGAAAATCGTAATACGGAAGTTTATGAGGCATTTGCGGCACTCTGTAATAATTTAAAATTTTATTACAACTCATTTTCTGACGCTTAATTGTTTCAAGTTCAGTTAAATACATTTTTTTAAGTAATTAAAATAGTTAGAAATAAATTGTGCCTGTGCCTGTGCCCGTGCAGTTTTATTCTCAAGAAAGAAACTCATAATTTTTCAAGGTCAAATTTTCTCAACTTTGTTTTATTTATTTATTTACAAATTTCGTTAGAATTACTAATCACTTATTTCGGCACCAGTTGCCTTTGCCGATAATAATTAATGTTGATGACGTAACAGGATATCAGACACCGATAAGGAAATCAGAAAGTACGAATTTAATTTACTGTCATATTTAGATCTAAATTCACTAGGATTTTCAAATTAGGCCATATAACTTTTCGAACCAGAAATAAGGCATTTATGGCTCTGCGGGGTCACCACAACCGGAACCGCTTTATATTGTATGTTAAAAATGACATCCTTGATTGAAATTTAAATACTTCATTAGGTATACAAACTAAGCTGACCAAACCATAAGGACAATGCCTTTTGGAGTAGTGTTCAGCTTCCAGGTGAACTTGAACCTCACAAATTGAATATCCAATCAATGTGAAGAGTTTGCGTCACGCTGATGCAAGACAGATTCAGAACTACTATTAAATAAAATACTATTTTGTATGATTTTTAAGTTGGATATCTCTTTTCGGGACTGTTAGTAGTATTGAATATATTTTTATCCAGGAAATCTGATCTCTTCTATCAGACACCGATGCGCATGAATGGACTAACGAGATTCTAATACAATTAATTGATTTTTAAGTTGGATATCTCTTTTCAGAGCTGTTAGTAGTACTGAAGAGATTCATAGATAAATTCTGGAATACGTTTTTATTAATAAAACGGGACATCTTCTATCAGATACTGACGCGCATGAATGGATTAACGAAATTCAATTACGCTTAACCTTCGGACCACCCTGTATGAACTACTTCAAAAAATAAACAAAATTGTATTTAGTGAAGCATAGGCAAAAAGTGCATAATTTGTAAACGCGACTGTTTTCTTATACTCAAAACATTAGATTAAGAAGAATAATGATCTTTTAATTTTTTAAATGTTAAACGCTCATAACTCGGTAAATACGCCAGATAGAGCAATTCTGCTAGCACCAGTTGTTTTATCTCCTCAAACTACATTAGATTAAGTAAGAAAAGCCATAAAGCTACATTAGATGAAGTAAGAAAAACGTCAATCTCATTAGATTAACAAGAAAAACGAACTTTTAATTTTTAAAACTTTAAACGCTCCTAACTCGGTAAATACGCTAGATAGAGCAATTCCTCATACACCAGTCGCTTTAGCTCCTCAAACTACATTAAAGGGAGTAAGAAAAACGTCAACCTACTTTAGATTAAGTAAGAAAAACGTCAATCTACATTAGATTATCAAGAAAAACGAACTTTTAATTTTTTAAACTTTAAACGCTCGTAACTCGGTAAATACGCTAGATAGTATTGAAAAGATTCATAGGTATATTCTGGAATTCATTTTTATTAATAAAACGAAACATTTTCCATCAGACACTGACGCGCATGAATGGATTAACGAGATTCGAGTACGCTTAACTTTTGGAACACCCTATATGAAATGCTTCCGAAAATAAACAAAATTGTATGCAGTGAAGCATAGGCGAAAAAGTGCATAATTTGTAAACGAGACTGTTTTCTTATAGTTACTCAATACCCTCTAGAAAAAAAAGAAGAAAAGCTTGTTCTGCTTGAAACATAACCAAAAAGCCCAAAAGCTAATTAACCTTAAATTGACACTTTTATAGTGGTTTGTTTTTGAGCTATGACGTCATCGTAAAATGTTTTAAATTGCAACCCTAATTTTTCTTTCCGGATTTGGATGCAGCACAATATTTTCAGTATGAAAATGTAAAGAAGACAAATACTTGAAGAAAAAAGTCTACGAGATAATCAGAGATAATATTTATTTATCAAGAAGGCGCTCGAAAAAATAGCACGGTAATCAGAATTTTGCAATCTGTGGTCTAGTAGTTTGTTAATAATTAATCATTGCCTGAATTATAATATTATTTAGAATTCATTTTTAATTGTTTAACTATTTTAAAATGGTTCGTCGCTTGCCTGAAAGCAAATAATTGAAATTCTGATGATTACCGGAAGGGGGCGGAACTCGTACTCAATTAGAAGATTGCAATTCATTGAATAATAAATATCCTAACGAAGAGCCAATTACGCGTGCTACCTTTAGCGAAATACAGCAAAAATTTTTGCTAGTGTGTAATTTTGCAACCAACAACCAAATTTTGCAGCCTGAATGAGCGGGGACCTACTTCCAAATATTTGCACTCTAATCTTCTAATTGCGAACATTTGTTCTTGCTTATCACAGGGATTATTAAAGTGGAAGCTCACTTCTAACATCTTCATAAATTTATAACTTTTCACTTTTTATAAAAAGAACGCTTAGTCAAAATTCTAACCACATGTTTTTTGATATACCAACGCCGATGGCACGATTCAAAATTTTGCACGTCCGTTAACTACGTAGCCATTGTTCGAAGTCCTTATTGTCCACCTTTTGGCTCTCTTATCGTGCGTATTTTTAAGGCGCGGTCGTTATCAATACGAACTTTGGTAAATACCGGTACAATTTCAAAATTCATTTTACACCCCATTACATATTGATCCAATCTACTCAATTTGTCCACAGTAGAATATAATCGTTTATGTTGAAGCACTACGATTTTAAAACATCCCTGTTTCTTTTACACATTTTAAAATTAATTCGAAATATGATACGTACTAAGGCTTCCAAAGAGAGATACTCCCACCTACCTTTAAACTTTCCATAGGAACAAAAACAAAACTCTCTTTCTCAAAATTTATTTATTGAAATCCACTTAAAAAAAATAAAATAAAATTTCGGGAAAAATCAAGTGGTTATTTTAGCTTGATGTTGGATAGCTACTATTGAAAGCTGTCAGCCAGCTGTTAAATGGCTACCATATTTTATTATTCCATTCCTCATTTTCAAATACTTAATGCAAAAGGAATCAATTAAAATAAAAAATTTTTGTTACAGCCAATCTTGCCGCATTCACATGCGGCACATCGTTTGGATGGACTTCTCCAATTATTCCAAAACTAAACGGCGAAATACAACCCGAAAATAATCCACTGTCGGTAGCAATGACAATAGAACAAGGATCATGGTTGGGTGCTTTCCTCCCACTGGGAGCAGCATTTGGCCCGATCGCGGCAGGATTATTTGTTGACAAACTGGGAAGAAAAAAGTGTCTACTCATTTCCATAGTTCCTTTCATCGTGGCTTTCCTGTTGGCAATATTCGCAAAGGACATTAATTTATTGTATTTAGTTCGTTTTCTGTGCGGTTTGGCGGTGGGAGGTGTGTTCACAGTTTTACCGATGTATATTGGTGAAATCGCGGAAGACGAAGTTAGGGGTGCGTTGGGCTCCTTTATGCAACTTTTCATTACGTTTGGAATTTTATATTCTTATACGATTGGACCTTACGTCTCCATCACGCTGTATAACATTTCTTGTTTAATAGCGCCATCTATATTTTTAGTCCTATTCTTAATTTACATTCCTGAAAGTCCTTACCATTTAGTTGCTCTAAACGACCACGATGGTTCGGAAAAAGCTCTGATGAAGATAAGAGGGAAGACAAGCGGAGGAGTGCAGAAGGAACTACTTGATATCAGAAATACGGTAAACGAAACAAAAGAAAATAAGGGATCCTTTATGGACATTTTTAAATCGAGAGGTTTGGTGAAGGCGTTGATTATTTCGGTCGGTTTGGTGAGTTTGCAGCAGTTTTCGGGTATCAACATAATTTTGTTCTACACGCAAAACATTTTTGCTGCCACTGGTAGTTCGATTCCACCTGCTATTTGTACGATCATAATCGGGGTCGTGCAAGTTGGGTCCAGTTTCATCACACCGGCTGTTGTGGACAGAATGGGGAAACGCTTTCTTCTCACTTTTTCCGCCGTCGGGATGGGAATCTCGGAAGCCGTTTTGGGTTATTACTTCTTTTTGCAGGAGAGAAAAACCGACGTGTCTGCTTTATTTTGGCTTCCGGTGGTTTGTCTAATTTTGTATAACATAACGTATTGTGTTGGATTCGGACCACTTCCGTGGGCCGTCATGGGCGAAGTGTTTCCCGGGAACATCAAATCGGCGGCTTCCACCGTAACCGCTTCTGGTTGCTGGATTTTAGCTTTCTTCTTAACCAAGTTTTTCTCAAACGTTACTGACGTTATCGGCCTATCGTTTTCCTTTTGGATTTTTACACTTTGTTGTTTTTGTGGATTCTTCTTTGTGCACTTTTACGTTCCGGAAACAACCGGAAAAAGTTTACAAGAAGTACAAGATATTTTAAATAAAACTAAAAAATAAATTGTGATATTTTTTTAATTTAGGAAATTGTTATTTATGAACCATTTAGATTAAGTAGAAGTAATAATTATTGTTATGAATAAATTTTTTTCTGCGAGTTTTTTTTTTAATTTTAAGGAGAGTCAATTTGAACACCCCTTGCGGCTATATATGGATTTTTACAGAGATTCCCTTCACAAGGAGGGAACAACATATTAAAATTTTCGGTGATTTTAAAGTTATGGCTAGATAGGATTCCTGATCCTTCGACTTGCCCAGATTTGTTCCGACCAAGTATAGATACCACCATAAGATGGCGGCTGCTTTTGGGTTTGAATTTGTTCCGTTCAGATCCATCTTGTATTTGAATATATCCATGATTTAATTTGTAAAGATTTGAACAACGAAAACTATAATCTTTCAGTTCCCAGAACATAAGATGCAAGATTCGGGCGATTGGTAATTTCCAGCGAATCACACCGTTTCCTGCAGGAAGCGTTCCAAGGAAACGTTGCTAGTTTCCATGCCGAGAAATCCACCACATCGGCCTTAGAATAACCGAAAATTTGAATATGTTTTTCACTGTGGTCAGCCATCTACCTTTCAAGAAGGCAAGTTAATTTAAGAGCTGAAGTTAATTTTTAGTATTTATGGTTGCCTACAAGGAAGGCAGTTATTTAATTATAAACAATATCATATCACACTGATTTACCTAATCTGTTGCGGTTAGATATTATAAAACCAAGGATGAGTTGAAAATTTTTGGGGTTAATGGATTATAAAAATTACACGTAACAAAAATAAAATTTATTAAAAAGCTTTAAGCCCAACTTACAATTAAAATTTTTCCTCATGCAAAATACCGTAATTATTGTGCACACTTTTTCCATTTCTTGGAATATCAATAAAATTAATAAGAATTGCGCCTAAAAAGCAAACAATCATTAAAATCAAAAAATAAATTTCCATTACCACCGTTTCGCCCAAACAGAAAAAAGATTTTGTTGCGATAAAAGCAAATAACCAACCGCAAGAGTTGGTTATAGCGATACCCATGGATCTCACGTTTCTGGGAAACAATTCTCCCACAAATGTCCAGGTGAGTTGCCCAAATTCAATACTAAAAAAGACGATGTACATAATAAGACTAAAAGTGGGAAGCACAAACAAATCCATGATGTTTTGGTAGTTAAGAAGATAGAAGTAGTAACTCAGCAAACCATGAGAAATGCCCATGCATACTGCAGAGGCTGCAAAATACTTAAGTTTATCCTTATTTTCATTAATTAGGGTATATAAATTGGCCGTAATTAGAACCATTCCGATGGTTATTGTTGAATAACTAGGATTTAATATGGAAACTTTGCTTTCTCGAAAAATGGTATCAGTGTAAAACAAAATCACATAAATTCCTGAAAACTGTTGAACCGAAACTAATATTATGGAGATGATGAGGGCCTTGATCGAATCTTTCGATTTAAAAATTTCGAAAATGTTACCTTTACCCATAGAACTTTCGATTAAAATGTTATCAAGTTCTTTATGCGGTATGTTTTTTATGTTTATCGGCATATTATCATCATATGTGGCAGCAAAATGATAGGAATTTCCAATAATATAAAGAGTAGCTAGGATTATAAATAGTATGGGAGCGACCGAACACATAAGGTTAAATAATGGAATTTGTATTTCCAAAAATCCAACTACGTAAGAGAAAAGGATTCCAATATTAACAAAAAGATGGATTAAAACACCAAATCTTTTTCTATCTTTATCGTCTTCAATTTGACCGACGAAAATCGACAATGCAGTAAAAACACCCCCAACACTCAAACCACACAGGAAGCGAAAAATATAAAACATTTCGACGCTTGCGGCAAAGAAGACAACCGGGAAAGCCAATACGAGGAGTATCATCGAATACACAAAAGTTTGTTTTATTCCAATTTTGTTTGCTAAAAGGCCGGCGAATATTGCTCCAAAAGTTGCTCCAAGCGGCAAGAGGCTTCCCAACCATGTTTCTTGTTGCATGGTGAGTGGTTCAAGAAGGGGATTTTCCTCGGCATCAATTTGCCCATTTAGTTTTGGGATTAATGGCGATGTCCATCCAAGTAAGGTACCACAGGTGAATGGCCCCAGACTTGCTAAAAAAAAATATGTTTGTAAAAAAAATTAGATATTTTATAAAATATAAATCAATTTGTTAGATAAATTAATTTATATTTCATATTTACCAAGGCGGGTTATTTTCTGTGAGAAATTGCTTTAGTAATTGCAAAGTTGCCTTTAATTTAGAACGCCCACAAAAGTTCTGTATGTGCATTAAAAGATAGCGTTGAGCTTGGGGACTTTTATTGAAGTTTTAGCAGGCACCAGAATGTAATTATTTGAGATCAATCTTTTTCGGAAGTAAGATCAAAACCATGGTCATGTATTAAGGCGAATGCGATCCAATTTTTCCCTCATCATTACTTGACGCACAAGATTTGTTTGCATGTACAGAGGTAGTATATTTCTGAATGATATTTCTCCAAGCAATATGCCTCTGATAGGTACTTATGTACGTTGATAAAAATTAAATTTTTTTTTAGATTTTAGTGGTGTGGTAAAAGCGTGATTAGCTGCATGTTGAATTTAAATGTTTTACGTCGAATATGTGGCGGGTCTTTTTTAATTTAAGCAGTTTAGTATGAAGAGTTAATTGAAAATTCTTACCTATCCATATCGGACAGTAGTAGAAAAGCACTGATTTCTTACAACTTTTATGTTCTTCCATTGTTGACCATACACCGAACTTGTACCTACTAGATGTGATATGTTCCAAAAAATGAAAGGCGTATGAAATGCTTATCGCGGTTGGTTTGAGATTACATGCGGTTGGGGATTCTCCAGAGTTGATATTCCTTTTATTGTTATAAATAATATATTATTCGAATTTTTCTTTGTAAATATACGCTGACTGATGTCATACTCTAGACGCCCAGTCTAAAATGCCAAGAATAAAATCCCGTCACAACAAAATTCTAAAAATAGTAAAGTTCCGACAAACCCACATCGCGACATCCGAAAAAAATCCCATCAACTATTTTGCCGATACTCTTAATCCCGACAATAGAATGTGGAGTTGAACTACATATTTTTACTTGAAAGATATTGAGTTTCGGACTCTTACCGCTAAAAAATTCTTTTTATATTGTTTTAAAAATAATTATTTTTTGTACATAGAGGGCGGATTATTAAGTCCTTAGAATGAGAAAGTAAAAACAATTTTTTTGGGAAAATTTCATTTTATTTTTCAATATAGTCTCCTTTTAGGTCGACACACTTGATCCAACGCGGTTCAAGTTTTTGGATGCCATCGGTAAAGTAAGATTTCTCAAACTCTCCAAAATAAGCATTTGTTGCATCTATCACTTCTTCATTTGACGTAAATATTCTTCCTCCGAGCCATTTCTTCAAGTTTGGAAGCAAGTAGAAATCACTAGGAGCTAAATCTGCTGAATATGGTGGATGTGGAAGCAATTCGTAGCTTAATTCATGCAATTTTGCCATTGCAATTCTTGATGTGTGAGCTGGTGCATTGTCGTGATGAAACAGGATTTTTTTCTTGTTAAAATGAGGTCTTTTTTCTTGGATAGCAGTATTTAATTTGTCCAATAATTCAGCATAGTATTTCCCTGTTATTGTTTTTCCTTTCTGGAGGAAGTCAATTAACACTATTCCATGAGCATCCCAAAAAACAGTTGCCATAACCTTTCCAGCTGATGGAACTGTCCTTGCTTTCTTTGGAGCACTTTCACCAGCTTCCATCCATTGTTTTGATTGTTCTTTCGTTTCTGGGGTATAGTAGTGAATCCATGTTTCATCGACGGTTATGAATCGGAGCAAAAATTCTTTGGGATTACGCTGAAATAATTCCAAACTTTGCTTTGAAAGATCCATTCGATTGCGTTTCTGATCGTTTGAAAGCAAACGCGGCACCCATCTCGCAGACAACTTTTTCATATGCAGTGTTTTATGTAAAACATCCCAAACACTTTTATACGTTATTCCACATAAGTCAGCTAGCTCACGCAATTTCACTCTTCGATCATTTAATACAGTACGATGGATTTTTTTGACAATGGCTGGAGTAACAACGTCTTTTGGACGTCCTGGCCTTTGTTCATCACTTGTGCTTTTACGACCACGTTTAAATTCATTATACCAATTATAAACAGTTGCAGTCGACGGAGCAGATTCACCCAACACTGAGTTCATATCAGTAACTATTTCTGAAGGCGTTAAGCCTTTGAGATACAAGTACTTGATAACCGCACGATTTTCGTTTTTCTCCATTTTAGCAAATTTATACAAATTGTTCACTTTAAATGACTATCAAAATTCAACGATTTGACATAAATGGATGAAATTAGAAACTTTAACTTTCCAAGGTTGGTACTTCTCAAAAATAACACTAAATTGGCCAGAGTGGTGACATCTCTGTTTCATTCTAAGTACTTAATAATCCACCCGTAATTCAACCTAACCGCATCAAACCCAATTTCCGGTTTCTTAGCGGCAGGGATTTTTTCTCTCAAGATTATAGTATCTAACCGAATATTTTCAATAAGTTGTTACGTTTTGGTTTTTATAAATGCAACAAGTTGTGCCGCATCACTTATATAATAAAAATTATTCACTAATTAACTTATTAATTATTTTTGTTATATTTAATTGCTTTAGCTTTCTTTCAACTTAGCTTTAGCTTCGCTTTATCTTTGCTTTATCTTCGCTTTAGCTGCTCTTAAGCTTTGCTTTAACTTCGCTTCAGCTTTGCTTTAGCTTCGATTTAGCTTCGCTTTGCTTTACCTTCGCTGTGTTGTTGCTTTAACTTCGTTTAAAGCCCTGGTAGAGCTCGAAATGCAACAATCCTACTCCAAAGAGTTGCAAATGGGCAATCTACAAATATAGTATCAATTGGGAAACCTACCTATTGGCCTGCACAGCGAAGAAAAATCCCTGATTTAATTAACTTCTGTGTGACTAAGGGAATACTAGAAAATAACATAAAAGCTGAGTCTTGCCTGGATTTGTCATTTGATCACTACCCGATAAAAGTTACTCTTAGTTCCCAATAAAAAATAAAAAATAAAAAAGATGCTCCTATATGGCGTCTATAAAATAATCAAATCTTATCTTATTAGTAATAGACACTATCTTATCGGATATAGGGAAGAAATTACAGGAATATATCCAATTGAGGCTGGAGTACCGCCGAGTGTTTTAATAAAACTTGCGGATGGCACGGCTTACATGGCATCCCATACAAATCCTAACACTGCCTCGGAATTCCTATATAGATAAATTTGAACAACATGGAAAAGTGGTTAAAAAAGTGGAAATTACAGGAAACAAGACAAAATCGACACATATAACGTTTGCATTACGCAAAAGATAGAGTCAAATATTTGGGTATGCATCTAGATCGTCGTCTGACATGGAAGACCCATATGGACCAAAAGAAAACAACTAAATTTACGATTTCAGAAAATGTACTGGCTCTTGGATGCAGGATCCAAACTATCACAAGAAAACAAATTACTCATTTACAAAGCTATTCTAAGTTATGGAAAACAATTATGGGATTCAGCATCCAACTCAAACTTTGAGATACCTTAATAGAGTGATTTCAAGCAAAGGTGCTTAGAAATATGATGAATGAACCCTGGTTCGTTTCAAACAAAATTATTCGAAACGATCTTGCCATCCCATTGGTAAATGAAGAAATCGGTGCTGAGAGTGTTAAGTATAGTGACAGGTTTAACGTGCATCCAAATCAGCTGACAGCCAATTATGAATTGTTAATGAACAACCCAACACGCGCAATAATTATGTTATGCGGCAATTTTACCTAGAATTATTTGGGCAATAGTGATGACTTATTTTTAAACTCAATTTAAGGCTGCTCCAATATGCGTCTGCCAAATTTCACCTTGTCCGGATTGTTTGCAAACTAAAAATGAACCTTGTCTATGTATACTAAACATTTTCTCGAAGGTATAAGTTCTGATTATAAAAGTGATGGTTCAGTCAAATTATGCATTTTTCATGAACTTTTCGCTGTTTGTAAGGAAGCGGTGATGTAATAATATAATACGTAGCTATTCAGTTCACATTTCCTTTATGCCAGGCGGACCAATGAAAACGCCGGATTTGGTATCTCTATTGCAAAGGGGAATATTCTACTAATGCCTCGATTACACAGAGCGACTTTAGACGCTAGACGCTGGCGTCTAAAGTCGCCAGCGACTGAGCGTGTAGCGACCTGTCCGATTACACACAGCGTCTAAACTCGCTAGTCTCGTAGTTGCAATCGCGCATTTGACATCTTGCAAGTTACAACCACAGTAGTCACTAGTCGCTAGCACAATAGCGTTTTTACACTCTCATGTCGATTACACAGAGCGACTTTAGACGCCGGAGTGTAAAAACGCTAGCGTGTAGCGTCTAAAGTAGCCCGGCTGTCAACTTTAAAAGCGAGCGAACAGCGTCTGTTCAAGACGCGGCGTGTAAGCGTCTAGGTCTATTACACAGAGCGAATTTAGTCGCTGCGTCTAAATTCGCCAGCGTCTAGCGTCTAAAGTCGCTCTGTGTAATCGAGGCATAAGTGAACATTTTCTTATTAAAATTATATTTTCACTAATTGAAAAATATGAAAAAATATAATGCCGATTTATTGTTTAGTTAATGAGTGAATTTTTAAAATTCAATTTAATAATATAAGCAAATAATTCTCATTACAAAATTACGTAATGACGGTAAGAACAACAAGTTCGCGCTTGCGGCAAAAAATTAGCAACAAACTCTCCATACATTTTTTTTGGTTTGCTCAAGTGTGGGGGTTGCAGTTTAACACGGGTCTCAATATTTTATATTCAAATGTAGATGTAAAAAGTATACGCTCGAGGTTGAAAAGAAATTTTCTTTCATAATTATTAACATTAGTTTGGGTTAACTGGATTTATTTCCTGTTTTGGAAAATTATTTTTGCGGATATCCTGTACATGGTTATTGACCATGAAGAAAAACAATCCAAATTTACCTTAATGATAATTTATAATGATTGTAGTAATTTTTAATAATTGTCAAACTCACAGAAATCATAATTATCATTAGTAAAACAATTAGTAAGTATTTCAGTTGTTACCATGCGAAGGCGTAGTTCCAAATAGGTGTAAGTGCAAAATAGTTGTTTAAAAAAAATTGTTCGATTAATATTTGATTGAAATAACGATCATCCCTAGGTAGGCCTCTGAAAATGAAGAATATTATTTTGCTCTTAGCATTCCAATTATTATTTTTTCAATATATATTATGTAATGATGAACTTTTATCCAAAGTAAGTACTTTTTATTTTTACTTATATTTATATAAATCATTTATTATCTCAATAGTTCATTTTCATTTTCTTGCTAATATTTGCCAATAACTAAAGTATGGTCAAAAACTTAACTTTCCATCAAAACAGTGTGTAAGATAAATTAAATGCTTAGATAAGCTAAATTTATTAAGCATTGGCATTTGTAGTAATGCAGCGATATACGAATATATGTAATTGTTAATTAAAATTGTGTTATATCACGCCGTTTGATTTTTTTCTCTGAAGTCATGGTGTGAAGTAGAAGATGAACGCCAATTACCCCCCAAACGATTCCAGAGGTAAAGGGTGAGATTCGGCGTGTTATTTATAGACTACCACAGGATTTATGCCGAAAAGTAATGGGAAATTTCATTAAAAAACGGGAAATTGCAAGACCGGCCATGGCCATGGCCCGAGGGCCTATAAAGTTGCTATAAGCAATGACAACAATATCAAAACAAAAGAGTTAGTCCAGACTCTGTTTTTTTTTGCGCGATCGATCTGAAATTTTGCATATGCCTTCCTACCGACAATTCCGCTAACGCGTCAGGCTTTAAATTACCCTCGGTGCTATAATCTATTGATTGTGCCCTTGATACATAAATAACTATTACGTCTCAAAAACAACATGAAACGACCGGGTTTCGGGCTCATTCTCATCACCAGATGTAAATGGTTGATAAATATAGTAACCAAATTATATCTGATGCTGAGAATTATCCTGGTCATTTCATATTGGTTTTATTACGTAAATCATAACGACATCATAACGACTGTAAGCATATATTTTAGCTCATTTTATATACAAGAAATTTACATTAATAAATTGAATTTTAGTTTCACCAAAATACGTTCAAAATTAGAGATGAAAGACTTCAGCTGATCAGGTACAATAAAAGTGTTTACAATTTCTATCAAATTAAAGTTTTTAAATACAACCGCACAACCACGGCCCACAATCTTACTTTTAACTTAAAAATTGATGTGCAAGATAAACTTGAGGTAAAATAATTTTTTTTACATTATTTTAATTATTTTAAATGTCTCGATAAACTTAAAAGATTAAAGATTATAAAGAGATACAAAAGCCATGTGATTAGTTAAGTGCCAAATAAACAATTGATATAAAATAGTAAAATGGAGCAATGTTCTTCATAACTTGATTTGGGGAATATTTATTATTTATTAGTAATAAAATCGTCTGGGAGAACTCTAAAGTTTCATATCATATACCCCCATTGATAACATATTTATATTATCATTAGAGGTTTGGGTTCACCATTGCTTATCACGTAAATTTTTCCTCCACTTCCCCAATACAAGCGAGTCGTGGAAGGTGAATCCGTGAACCAAATGCTGAAGGATTTGTTTAAAAAACCTAGGGAAAACAATGCCCGTTATCTTCTGCTAGGCTCGAGACGGCAAACTAGGGACGTCGATAAGTTTAAGGGTTGATAACTTCAAAACATAACACCGCATCAATGATAAGAAACATTTTAATAGGATAATTAATGTAAAGAAATCGTATACGAATGCGATATACAATACATGTAGCATTATCAGCTTCAAGCTAACAGCCGCTATAAAATGATGTGACCTTAAAACGGTTCCATAAAAATCTCATCAATAATTCAACTCAGGGTCATATTATGGTGGTTCCGACCAATCAGCGTGCGCTATTTTACATTGTACATGATATTAATACAACTCATGCACTGTCGAATATTACCCGAAAATAAAAAATATCCCAATATACCCTAGCTGCATAGTGAATATCGGATATTTGTAGTGGGTCGTAAAAGAATTCATACGTGACGAACGCACCTCGCACCCGATGTAGGAAACCGGTTATACATATACTAGCATCAACGCATTAGTTCCCACCCCAGTTGACTTTAAGCAATGTACTTCTAACGAATTGTATATTACAAATTTAGTGCGATTATGCTTCCATTTTTTTCGGTACTTACGGATTTTTGCAATGATTGTGGTGCAATATAGTCAATTTGTTTCACCATTTTCGACATTAAAAATGGCGTTTTAAATGTCGATTTTCGTATGTGATGTTGTGCTTTTAAGTTGTGGCGTTTCTTCACGGAATTATCGTTGCTGTAACATACAATAATTCAAGCATACTGTCACGATTATTTCGTGACGGGATCTTTTATGCATTTTGAATCAAACGGTTTCGACTTTAACATAATATTTATTTAAACATTTAGTAACGAATATTTACATATACCTTAAATCTAATACTTAAAATTAATTCTTACATTATAAATTAAGGGCTTATCAGAGCCATGGCAGTATCGCTCGGTGGCCCTCGATGTTCACCTTCTAACACATCGTAAATACTTCCTAACTGAACCTCACACTTTCAACTCTCATAACTGACTGTCTCCCTTATCAAAAACTTTCCTTCGTTCGTTCATTTACCTCTCAAGAAAACTTTCTTATCTCCTTGCTGGTAAGCAAAAACCATTTCCCATCAATCTATTTCTCACTACTAATCACATCCGGGGCATCGCCATTTATTTGTAATGGCATAATTGTTAAGGCGACTCGTGTACTAATATTTTTATTATTCTTATTTTTATTATAAATGTGACAATACAAAAGGTGAACATCGCCAACAATCGGTTCTTGCGATGACACGGATTGATGATAAAAATTCAATTAGGGATTTATCAATATCCTCTCTACTGAAAAATGATATTAACCGTATCTGTATTTTAGTATAACCAATAAATGCAAAAATTACATAGGAAGTACAAATAGTTAAGCTAAGCTTTTCGTCATACCGTGACATCATCGGGAGATGATTTTTGCTCTGATTATTGTTTAATGCATTTTTTTTGTTATTCTAAACGACAAAAATGGTTAATTAAAGACAGAGGTCTTTGGTGACGCAAATTAATCTAGAAGTTATCGACCATTTTCAATAAAGTCGTGCCTAGACAAAAAGAGATTAATTGTTTCGAAGGTAAGAATCTACTGCCAAAAGTCATTATAATCTGAACAGACAGAAAATATCAACTATACAGCAATTAAGAGTAGCCATGATGGATAATATTTTAACAACAAAAAGTTAAATACATACATCCAATCTTTAATAATAAATACTGTATTTTTAGGTACTGGTACAATGCTATAAGTTTTTGAGTAATGAGTATCGACACTTTCCTTTACGTTTTCAAGCCAATTTTAAAAAAATTCTTGACACCAATGTAATAGGATTGGGATCTACTATGAAAGCACTTAGTAACATTAATAAAAATTATTATTTTTATAAGGTTTGACAACCTTATTTGGAGTTTAAAAAAAATTTCCTATTATTTTGATTGCAGAATGTCACATACCACTTACACCATTTTGTTGTGGATGCAACTCGTTTTCCTCCGCTTATTCCAAATGGAAAATACAGGGTTGATGCAACATTGCTATATTATAATGAAGAAATATCGCTCCACTATATTTATGCTGAAGTATACGTTCCAATTGCATATCCCAAAAAGTAATTTGGATGGAATTTTATCGACTATGCAGTCAGAAACGGACTGGAATCATTTTACTAGAAAATTATTGATATCATGTTATAAGTATATATAAATATGTAGCTAGTTGATTTCAGTTGTATATTGCGCATAAAATAAACAATACCAGGCTGCAGAATTGAATTTCTTTTAAATATACTACATACTATGTAGTAACCGTAAAATATTTTTAAATTTCGTATAATGTAGTAACCGCCACGTCCGATGTTGGTAAAATAAGATAAGATTTATTTTTCCATCAACAAATACGTAGAACGCCACAATAAATTATCAATTATAATTTACATTTTTTTAGGAATATTGAGTGTATCTCAAGTGTTTCAACTGTTCAGTGTTCAGTTGATATTTTTCTGTTTAAATAAGAATCATTTTAGTATTTTTTTTAATGACATGGTCAATTCTTGAAGTATACTTGTAACGGGAAATTAATGACTTAGGTAATAAAACCGTTTTTGATTAATTTTTTTATTGAAAAAATATCAAAATAAAACAGAAAATGAACTAAAATGAATACTGCTATAGTGTTCTTTACTCATCATCTTCATATACACGCTCATCTGGTAGATCAAAGAATATTGGTAGATATTCACTTATGACTTATGACTTTCTTGCACCAACATCTGTAGTTATACTTTTAATGCAATGCGCAATGTCTCTGTAGTTATCTGAATGCTTATGTCTACTTAGATATATCTAGCAATTAGTTTCAAGGTTCTAAGGAATGACATAAGTATTTCTTGTTTGTGTGAACATGATTTCCGAAGGTCTTGGACATGGGCGCTTTTTACATTGAAAACTTCATGTTTTTATGAAGTACTTGGGCCAAAAATCTCAAAACAGACGAAAACTGACTTGGTCACTTCTTGTACCAAGGCACAGATATAGACAAAAACTCGCCGCACTGTAATATATTTCAGATAGCAAATATTATATTATGATATAAGGGTGAAAAATTAGATTTACCGTACCGGTGAAATTGTAACTCGAGATGCTTGCGTCGTGAGTTATAATTTCACCAAGACGGTAAATCTAATACTCTTAACTTGATATTTCACCTTATGATTTTATGTTACAGTTACGTTTGCAGTTACGTAGGTACCTATATAATAAAATCATTATTATTATTAATCTTTATAAATAAATGTTATACATCTTGATAACAAGTCACTTGCACAGAGCGATAACGAAGTAATCGCACGTCGTCACTCGTACAAACTTTCAACGCAACTACACAAGAAAATAACATACTCATTAACAAAGTCATTTTAAAGCCTATCTGGGCCTATGGAAAACAATTATGGGATTCAGAATTCAACTGAAACCTTGAGATGCTGGAGAGATTTCAAGCAAAGGTTGTTACCTGACAATCCGCAAGCAAGACACCTTTTCGAACAGCTATAATAAGGGTGGTTAGCTCGAGTCGAGAAGGGGGTGGGTGGGCTAGAAGAGCCAAAGGGTCTTGTGACGTGGTGTCGCGAGTTGCCAGTCTCTTACCAACGATTGGGCAATCCTCAATCGTGGTTCGGTAAATAGTCAAAATCGGGGGGAATAATTTACACAAGGGATGAAATGGGCGCCACGCGTTTTTAAACGTTAGTTTATTCGAAGGGGATGGGATATCACACCTTCCAAGCTGGTACGCGACAACTTGTTGAATATTCTTGATGATTCTCACCCTGGACAAGTCTCGTCCAATGACCTTACCTTTACAGTAGGCAGACTCTCCTTGGATGAAAATAACTAAATAAAATGTACACACAAGAACAATAAAACACAATTTTTTTTTTTGCTTCCGAAAGAATCTTCGTCTTCTGTGCAACAATACTACAAAAGGACAAAATGATAACAGTCGGAGCTGATATTCGAAGGGTTATCACTCGACGTCTTGAAATGTGGGCAACAGAATGCTTTGACGAACTTATACAAGATGCTGAACGATGTGATCGTAAAATCAAAAGATCTGTTTTGAAATTCGACGCAACTCACAAAATACGAATTTTTACTCGACTTTTACTACGTGGTAAAGTAAGAGATGCAAACCGATGGATCACTGATAGATCAGGAGGTGGAGTTCTTGACCCAAATGATAAAATTGGAGATAGAACTGTTCTTGAAATTTTTAATGAAAAACATCCAATACAAATAATACCTGGACCAGAGAGCTTCTTAAAATGCGATCAACTCCCATTAATGGTAGATGTAGACGTTACAGCTGGTCACATTGAAAAAGTAGCACGAACGATTCGTGGTAGTGCCGGACCAAGCGGCACAGATTCTGATCAATGGTGCAATTTTCTTCTGAGGTACGGTGCACATAGTCTAAGACTTCGTGAAGCTGTGGCTTCTTTCACCGGCCGTTTAGCTAATGGATGTGTCAAATGGGATGATATTCGAGCTGTTCTAGCAAGAAGAGGTATAGCTTTAGACAAATGTCCCGGTGTCCGCCATATAGGAGTCGGAGAATTATTACAACGTATTTCTGCAAAAGCAATCGTCTTATTAACCGCAGAAGATTTAAAATATGAATGTGGCGCTGACCAGTTATGCGCAGGAACAAAATCTGGCATCGAAGGAGCTATACATGCAATGTCCTCTGCTTTTGATGATGGTGAAAATGAGCAGGGTATACTCCTAATAGATGCTTCAAATGCCTTCAATGCCTTAAGTCGCCCAGTAGCATTGTGGAATGCCCGAGTATTGTGGCCTAGGTGTGCCCGATTTCTCTTTAATACTTACCGAGGATTTGCAAGAATTTTAGTTAGAGGAACATCAGAAATAATTTTAAGCAGAGAGGGTACAACTCAAGGTGATCCACTGGCTATGTTCATGTATGCAGTAGGGCTATTACCACTGATTCGTTCCTTAAAGGAACCGCAGTCTTGGATACAAAACTGGTATGCTGACGATTCCGCTTGTTATGCTGGGCTACTGGAACTACGAAGTTGGATGGACAAATTAATACTCGAGGGTCCTAAGCACGGTTATTACCCAGAACCTTCAAAAAGTGTTTTAATAGTAAAACCTTTGATGCGGCAGGCAGCTGAAGAATTGTTTCGGGATTTAAATGTTAAAGTGGTAACAACAACTAGATTTTTAGGTGGAATCATCGGATCAGAAATTGAAAAGCGGGATTATGTCAAAAATAAGGTTAATGAATGGGTTGAGTGTGTAGAAAAATTAGCAGTTGCTGCAGTTAAAAGCCCACAGGCGGCATATACTGTATTCACAAAATCATTGCAATGTGAATGGACTTTCCTACAGAGGGTGGTAAATGATTGTGATGAAGATTATAAAAAATTACACGAAACAATTAATACCCACCTAATTCCAGCAATTTTCGGAAGCGAATTAACTGAAGATGAGAAACTTTTGTGCGAGTTGCCAGTAAGGCTTGGTGGCATGGCGTTTACGAATCCTGTTCAATCTTCGGTAAGAGCACATGGAATTTCGGTTCAAGCAACATCCGTGATGATTGAAGCCATTCGCACAGGAAATAATATGAATATGTTTGAATATGAAACACATATAAAAAATGTTTTAATATCTGAACGGAAAATTAGAACCTCAAATGAAGAAGCAGAAAGTATTCGTATAATTTCTACGATGTCGCCAACAGTTCAAAGAATCATAAAAAGAATAAAAGACGGTAAAGCATCACAATGGCTTTCAATAATGCCAAATTTTTATGACCATTCAGATCTAACACCTACGCAATACCGAGATGCTCTTGCTATGCGTTACGGTCATCAACCCAGCAACTTACCACAAACGTGTGATGGATGTGGCGAACATTTTGATTTAACACATGCTCTAAATTGCAAAAAAGGTGGCCTGGTTAAGAAAGGGCATGACACTCACAGAGACGATTGCGCTAAAATAGCCGAATTGGCATGGGGTCCTGTCACAAAGGAACCAATTATGCGTGAAGAAGATGTTGTTAACAATCAACCGGCATTAATTGGCGACTTGATGATCCAAGGGGTTTGGGAATCTGGAAGATTAGCGTTCTTCGACAACCGCATTGTTAATGCTGACGCTAATTCTTACATAAACCAAACCTGGTTGACAATTGCACAACGACATGCCCGAGAAAAACACCTGAAATACAACACTGCAGCCGAAGATTTGAGAGGTTCATTTACGCCATTAGTGTGTAGTTGTGACGGTGTGCTTCATGCAGAGTATCATCACTTTTTGAAACGAATGGCACAACGCCTAGTAGAAAAATGGGATAAGCCATATTCTCAGGTTATAGGGTGGATACGTGTCAGATTACAATTCTCGATCATACGGGCAGTCTCATTACGTCTTCGAGCCACCAGAAAAAAAGTTTACGGGTTGGGGCTTGAAGATGGTGCTGGACTTTTTTATATCGATGAATGAATTATCATTGTTTATTTTATTTGTACCACTTTATGAATGTAAATGATTATATGCTATTGTTATTAATTTAATAAATATATTTCTTCACAAAAAATAAAACACAATAATAAGTAACAAAATAAATATAATAGAAATAATATCAAAAATGGATAGTGACAAAATACGTACAGGACACACTCAAATTTACAAATGTCGTAGTATAATGACAAGTATTTACAACTGACTTGACTCTTTATAAAAGTTATCAGCACGATTGGAATTTTAGTAGCGTAAAACAATATGAAAGTATACTAATCTCCACTTTAACTAGTACGTGAATGTAACACATAAAAATCTTAAAGTAATCTACTACAAAACTGATGCAAATTGACTTTGAAATTGAATGCAACTAAATGCAAAATTAAATGTACAATTGAATGCAAAAGTATATGCACAATTGAATGCCAAATTCCCATAAAAAGGGGCGAATAAACTCTAACATAAACGTCAATTATAAAAGGTTACGTTAAAATTGGATGAAAGTTAATGTCCTATTGGCGTAAAAGTTAGGCCACTTTCAAACACAAATCCTAAAAATAAACAAAAGAAATACAGGGGTTGCGATCGACTATCGGGGTTGAGCAGGGGGCTCCTTAAATTTACGCAGTGACCAATGGGGTCACTTAACACAATAAACTTATAAATAATAAAGAATCTCTTACGTATCCTTTCCCTATTGGTGCTGACCTTCAGGCAAGATTCTTGGGCAGCTTTCCAGAGTGAGAATTTCGATGAACGTCGAAGCAGGATCCTTCCCATACGGAAGTAAATGATTAACGATACCAACAACCATTCCTTCGAGGTTAATTTGATATCCAATCCCAGTTCCTTCCAAAATGAAGTTGTGATGCGAATAGAAAATTCGCCGATAAGTAAGGGGTAGTATAATTGCCCTATTTTCCCGACAAATGGATAATCACACTCGTAAGAATGCACTGGACGATTATTCTCAAAACTGAATTTACTTAAATACATAAACACACGTTATTATTTTAAATGCGTTTGACGATAAAAACTATTAAATAAAAATATGGTTCGGTAAAATAAACACATCTGTTAATGAATGAGCGTTATCTCGGAATTTGGGTCGCCAGATGTCCGCTCTAGGCTCGCGGTACATAAAGTCAACCTTGATGCGGTACTACCGTTGATAAAGATTTATATCGATTTAATTTACTAAGGTTCAACGATTTACCGATACGGGTTTAAACGTGAAATTGTTTAAATAAAGTTTAGCGAGATTCACAAATGCACGAAATTATTCAAATACGAAATGGGTTGAATATTGTTCGATAGATGTTTAAACAATGCGACAACGAAGCTGGTTTAACTTAAAGCTGCTTAAAGTTGCTCGATAAATGTTTAACCAATACTCGCGACGAAACTAGTTTATTTAAATAATATTGCAACAAAACGGGTTGATGCGCGAGGTGGTTTCCATAAAGTTCAAAGTACTCAGTAAAATGTTCAAACAAAACTGAATTACACATAAAGTGGTTTAAGTATTACTCGATAAATGTTTAAATAAAGTCGATACCAAACCAACTTAAACATAAAATTATTGAATATAAAGTTCAAATAAAGTCGATACAAAATTGCAAGTATGTTCGATGTCCTTGCGCGACTCGAACATGTGTGGTTCAAAATAAAAGTTCGTTATAATTTTAATTAATTTCCGTAAAATGTTCAAATATTTAAATAAATGCGAGATGCTTTATTACCTAACTGGCGACAACACTTGAGGATTAGCACAACTGAATAGATATGATTTAAAATCTTTAGTATAAGATTCGATTCACTTCCGCATACATCGTTTCTTTCACAGTTCTAACCAACAGCGGTTCTAGGCGTGAAGACTTGATCACAAAATCTTGGCTTTTAGCCGGTGCGTTACGCTATTTATATGATTTCTGCCCTAAAATCGCAAGTGTGGGGATAAGATTCCCACCAAAGCAGTGTTAATATTAGTACCTTATTGGTCTTTAATTTTGACCTCGAATTTCAATTGGTTCCAGGAATAAATGAAATGCATCGCTTGCATCCTTCTTCCTACAAAATTCCGTCCGAACTCAACAAATGCAGCTGGTGTTATCGCATTTTTTGTGATAGAAACGTTCGAGTTTTTGATAGTTTTTGCTCGGCAAAAAGGTATATTTTGAAGCATTACATTGTTGCACTTCTCATAAAGCCAATGTTAAAATTTCTAGACTTGGGTCTAACACGTGTACCATCTGTACAGATAACAAAATAAAACGTATAAATCAAAGTGTTTTGACAGGTCTGCGTGGGCATATTGCCCAGACTTATAACAACAATACCTATCCCGAATAAAAGTCTCAAAACGTACTATGCAATCCTTGATAGACACATTGGGATTGATAGGTGTGAAGTTTGAACTTCCTTGAAATGAAGAGCTTTCTGTTGACTGTGAGAATTACCGCAAATGGTAGATTGAGCTACGTCAACGTCAATCTGCTGTGTTATTTACATGAATCCATAATTCACGTATCGAAGAATTATTTTACCCAATTCGTAATCTCAAATATTCAACATATTACTCGATTGAAAAATATAATTTCGTCTGCTAATTTCTAAACTTGATCTTTTACTAATATTATTTGACCTACAAATATATGCTTTTTAAAATATTTTGATGTTAAAATTTTAAAGGCGAGAAATTTTTGTGGCATAATGGCCATAATATTTTGTCAAAACTTGGGAGGCGTCGAGAGCGTATCCTAAGGTTATAAGGTGCTTAGAAATATGATGAGTGCACCCTGGTTCGTCCCAAACAAAATTATTCGAATCGATCTTGCATATCTCATTGGTAAAAGAAGAAATCGGTGCTGAAAGTGTTAAGTATGGTGATAGGATTAGCGTGCATCCAAATCAGCTATCAGCCAATCTGCTAAACGATCAATCCAACACGCGCAATAATTATTTTATTCGGTTCAATAAATAATTCAATATGAATTATAGTTTTATGGGTATGAGCCAACGGGCCATATCTAAATATGTTATAAGTTTGAATTAACAAATCAAATACTTGCTTGTTGAAATAGATTATAATTTTTTCTGAGAAATTAAAAAAATAGTAATTATTTTTAATTTATTTTCTTATATAATAAGTTTCTAATTATTATAACAATAATATTAAAATGAATTTTCCATTCCTAAACTATTTTAGTAAAGGTTATACAAAATAATGAACTTGATATACTCGTAACTTAATGGTGTTTTTGATGGTTGGAAGCATTTCTGTTTTTATTATTCAGTAAACATAATAGCAGATTCAAAATATAGGTGCATTAATTTTTGATCGAAATTACGATCATCACCAGTTTCTGTTTTCATTTCGAGACGTCAAGGCGTAATTTTAAGTTGCTTAGCCGTTGAGACTTTGAAAATGAAGAATATTATTTTGCTATAAGGATTACAATTATTATTGTTTCGTTATATATCCTCTAATGACGAACTTTTGGCTAAAGTAAGTACTGTAATGTTATTTGCTTGGCTGCATTAGCAAGTTAAGAGATGAACAAGTTTGGTAATAGAAATTTAAATAAACGTGCAATTATGAACAAAAATCATGGCAAATGATAAAACGAGTAATTCGTTTATGAAATTAAAAATGTATCATGTAAAATAATTGTTAGTTATAAGTTGTTAGTGAAAAATTTTATTAGTTAAGAAATTGTTCTAAAACTAGGTTAATTTGTAATTAGTGTGTTATGCGAACTTATAAAAAAAGGTTTATCGATGACATTTGTGTAATGGATTGATGTAACAAACTGGACGGACGATTATTCGCTTCCAAATAAATAATTATAGTGCATCGTATTCAAATTTTCGGATCGTTCCTATAAAAACAATTATTTAAAAAAAAATCAAGTGACAAAATTATCGATTAATTTACCTGCCAATAAAAACTTTAAAAACAATAAAAACAGACAGGCCTTGGATTTTGCAACAAAAATATTATCCTTGGTAACGAGTTTGTTTGCCTTAGTTACGGTAATAATTTCACGAAGATGTCCACGTAATTTTAGTGATCCAGAGTTTTTTTTATAAGAAAATGTAATAAAATAACCCTAAATAGGGAAGTGTATGTGAATAAACCTAAAAAGAGGTTATATTACGTGATTGTATAAAAATTTATGAGGTTACTCACCAATTTATATAAAAAAATATGGAATTTATGGTGGTGGATGTAATTGGATTTTTCGAATGTTAAATGGTAAAATTTATAACGATAATTTATAAAGAAGTTGTGGGTGGACGACCAGCAGTCGAATTACACGGAAGAAAAATAATCAAGTCAAGAAGTGAGGTTAAATTTTTAACTATACAGTGCAGTACTTTTGAACAAAAATATACGTCAGAAATCTTTTAGTTATAAACATTAAATTGCATAATCTATTTTATAATGATAAATTTTGTTACAATTAGTTATAAGGCGTGTGCGTAATTTTTTTATATGTTTCCATGACAACCAGTTATAAAAATTTATAAAAATTTCATAAAAAAAATCAGATTGCCATGATAAATTATTTTCAATTTTAAATCAATTAAATAATTATTGTTAAACTGTGAATCTTGTTTATTTGGAGATTAGCTAATGCAATCAGGAAAATTTATAAAAAAATAAAAGAATTTCTATATAAAATTAAGAGCTAGCCGTGGTGACCTACCAAAATTTATTTACAAAAGTTATCATTGTTAAGCATCCAGGTAAGGGTAAAATTTATCAAAAAGCATAATTTATTTAATAAAGTAAGGGGAACATTACATATTTATCGTACCAACGTTAAGGGTAATTAAAGGGGTACGATACATAGCATATTTATTTGATCGTACCAACGTAGAGGCTACGATACATTACAGTACTTTTTATTTTTTTGCAATTTTTGTATGAATCATTTATTATGTAACAATAGTTTAATGATATTATTAATTTTTCAATATTTGGCAATAAGTAAGGAATGGTCAGAAACTTAACTTTCCACGTAATACAGTTTGGGATAAATTAAGTATTTAAATAATTTACTTTTTAATTAAAAATAATAAAAATTCGGGTAACCAGAAATTGGGCGGATATAGGAGTTCAAACTTGAGCAAAATCATATAAAGCTGAAATTTTGTTTAGAGAATCTATTATTGACCACAAGGACATTCATATTAAAATATTTTTATAAATATTGGAATATGTTCTGACAACGTAGATAGTTTTTGAGATAAATGTAAAAAATTGGATTTTAGGAGCCATTTTCCAAGAAGATGGTCAAAAATATAAGATGCCGGCGCGAGGATTTACGAGAATTTTTAATGTCTTTCCTTCTGGCCAATAGAGTCCCTAAAAAATTTCAGTTTTACATGAATTCGCTGAAGGGCAATTTTACCTAGAATTATTTGGGTAATAGTGATGAATTATTTTTCAACTCAATTTAAGGCTGCTCCAATATACGTCTGCCAAATTTCACCTTGTCCGGATTGTTTGCAAACTAAAAATGTTCCTTGTCTATACTAAACATTTTCTCGAAGGTATAAGTTCTGATTATAAAAGTGGTTCAGTCAAATTATGCATTTTTCACCAACTTTTCGCTGTTTGTAAGGAAGCTGTGATGTAATAATACAATACGTGGCTATTCAGTTCACATTTCTTTTATGCCAGGCGGACCAATGAAAACGCCGGATTTGGTATCTCTATTGCAAAGTGGAATATTCTACTAAGTGAACATTTTCTTTCCAAAATTATATTTTTACTAATTGAAAAATATGAAAAAATATAATGCCGATTTATTGTTTAGTTAATGAGTGAATTTTTAAAATTCAATTTAATAATATAAGCAAATAATTCTCATTACATAATTCTCTAACGGTAAGAACAACAAGTTCGCGCTTGCGGCAAAAAATTAGCAACAAACTCTCCATACATTTTTTTTGGTTTGCTCAAGTGTGGGGGTTGCAGTTTAACACGGGTCTCAATATTTTATGTTCAAATGTAGATGTAAAAAGTATACGCTCGAGGTTGAAAAGAAATTTTCTTTTCATAATTATTAACATTAGTTTGGGTTAACTGGATTTATTTCCTGTTTTGGAAAATTATTTTTGCGGATATCCTGTACATGGTTATTGACCATGAAGAAAAACAATCCAAATTTACCTTAATGATAGTTTATAATGATTGCAGTAATTTTTAATAATTGTCAAACTCACAGAAATTATAATTATCATTAGTAAAACAATTAGTAAGTATTTCAGTTACCATTCGAAGGTGTAGTGTCAAATAGGTGTAAGTGCAAAATAGTCGTTTAAAAAATAAATTGTTCGATTAATATTTGATTGAAATAACGATCACCGCGAGGCTTCTGAAAATGAAGAATATTATTTTGCTCTTAGCATTCCAATTATTACTATTATTTCAATATATATTATGTTACGATGAACTTTTATCCAAAGTAAGTACTTTTTATTTTTACTTATATTTATATCAATCATTTATTATCTTACAATAGTTTAATGAAATTATTAATAATTCATTTTCTTGTTAATATTTGCCAACAACTAAAGTATGGTCAAAAACTTAGCTTTCCATTAAAGCAGTGTAAGATAAATTAAATGCTTAAATATGTTAAATTTATTAAGCATTGGTATTTGTAATAATACAGCGATATACGAATCTAATTGTTAATTAAAATTGTGTTATATCACGCCGTTTGATTTTTTTCTTTGAAGTCGTGTGAAGTAGAAGGTGAATGCCAATCACCCCCAAACGATTCCAGAGATAAGGGTGGGATTCGACGTGTTATTTATGGACTACCACAGGATTTATGCCGAAAAGTAATGGGAAATTTCATTAAAAAACGGGAAATTGCATGGCCGGACATGGCAGTCATTTTCTTAACAACTAATAGCTGTTTTTCTTATAATTGTTTGCGGAAACGAACTGCAAAGAAAATTGTTTATCGTTTGGGTCAAGTTTGAATGTGCCTTATAGTTTAAAATACCGGCATTTTTCGGTTTCAGACCAGAACAACTCTCCAAAACCATTTCGTAAAGGTTTAATTTTTTCAATGCTGTGCGTAGGCAATTCCTTTACAATTTTAGATTACTTATCAGAATGAGTTTATCTATTCTGCTTTTAAAGTAATTCGGTTTTTAGTAGTCAAAAAGATTTGAAAAAAAATTAAATTTGACTTGAACCCGCTACAGTTTTAGATCAAAGAATTTTTTGTGGAACTTTCTCATGGCGAAACTGCAATCAATTATGAGTATGGCGGCGATAAAATTGGGCTGGTGCTTAATAATTCCGATGAGAACCAATTTATGATCTAATCTGAATATATTAAAATACAATGTTTAATTTTGAATTAAGCGACTCAAAATATTTGCATTAAATTACTATCGTACTAGTATCACCAAACGTAGAAAATATATTATAGTAGGATTAGGTAATCAGTGGTTGCAAATCTAACACGGTTAAACAGATACTGCGAAAATGCATTTTACGTCTCAAAAACAACATAAGACGACCGGGTTTCGGGTTCATTCTCATCATAAGAAGTAAATGGTAGATAGTAACCAAATTATATCTGATTCTGAGAATTAACCTGGTTATTTCATATTGGTTTTATTACGTAGATCATAACGACATCATAACGATGTTTATATTTTAGAACATTTTATATACAAGAAATTTACATTAATAAATTGAATTTTAGTTTCACCAAAATACGTTCAAAATTAGAGATGAACGACTTCAGCTGATCAGGTACAATAAAAGTGTTTACAATTTCTACGAAATTAAAGCTTTTAAATACAATCGCACAACCACGGCCCACAATGCTACATTCAAGTTCAAAATTGATGTGCTAGATAAACTTGAGGTAAAATAGTTTTTTCTATATTATTTTAATTATTTCAAATGTCTCTTAAACTTAAAAGATTAAAGATTATAAAGAGATACAAAAACCATGTGATTAGTTAAGTGCCAAGTCATAACTTGATTTGGGGAACATTTATTATTTATTAGTAATAAAATCGTCTGAGAGAACTCTAAAGTTTCATAATATCATATACCTCCATTGATACCATATTTATATTATCATTAGAGGTTTTGGTCCACCATTGCTTATCACGTAAATCTTTCCTCCACTTCCCCAATACAAGCCAGTCGTGGAAGGAGAATCCGTGAAGCAAATGCTGAAGGATTTTTTTTAAAAACTAAGGAAAACAATGTCCGTTATCTTCTGCTAAGCTCGAGACGGCAAACGAGGGACGTCGATAAGTTTAAGGGTTGATAAATTCAAAACATAACACCTCAACAATAATAAGAAACTTTTTTAAGAGGATAATTTATTAATGTAAACAAATCGTACACGAATGCGATATACACTATAGCATTATCAGCTTCAAGCTAACAGCCGATACAAAATGATGTGACCTTAAAATGGTTCCATAAAAATCTCATCAATAATTCAAGCTACAAAAGGTGAACATCGCCAACAATCGGTTCTTGCGATGACATGGCTTAATGATAAAAATTCAATTAGGGATTTATCAATATCCTCTCTACCGAAAAATGATATTAACCGTATCTGTATTTTAGTATAACCAATAAATGCAAAAATTACATAGGAAGTATAAATAGTTAAGCTAACCTTTTCGTCATACTGTGACATCATCGGGAGAAGATTTTTGTTCTGATTATTGTTTAGTGCATTAATTTTGTTATTCTAAACGACAAAAATGGTTAATTAAAGACGGAGGTCTTTGGTGACGCAAATTAATCTAGGAGCTACCGACCATTCTCAATGAAATCGTGCCTAAAGAAAAAAGAGATTAATTGTTACGAAAGTAAGAGCCTACTGCCAAAGTCATTTGAATTTGAATATACAGAAAATATCAACTATACAGCAATTAAGAGTAGCCATGATTGAAAATATTTTAGCAACAAAAAGTTAAATGCAAGTTATATTCTATAAAGTGCTTGACATTTGATAAAATACTTCCTTTGTCAAGTGCTAACGAACTTGCATTTCCGTGTGAAATGCAACATTTGCAAATTCTTTTATGTCTGTAAAGTTCAACTAGAAAATGAATTGTCGGTAGTAGTTAAGCAGTAGATTAAGAACCTCCGTTCAATTAGCATGTAGTTTAGTGTTAGAATTCAATAATAAAAAACCAATTTGTAACAAGTATTAATAATAAATGAAATAAAAAGTTTTAGTGTTTTTAAGTAAATATTATTTGGGTAATCCCTAAATAAAAGTGGCGCAGTCGCAAGAGATTCGAATTTTTTGGAAAAATTGGTACTCAAATCGTCCGAAATTTCCAAAAAACCACGAAACTGCAAAACAACCGATTTCAATTGAAGCGAATTAAAAACGTTGCAACAGTTGGAATCAAACCTAGCTTAAGAAAACTTACGGATAAAACTGGCCGTAAAACAAAATTCCAATGGAAGTGAATTAAAAACGTCACAACGATTGGAAACAACCCTAGTTAAGAACAAACGTGGATTAAAAACGCCGCAAGCCCTAATTTAAGAAGAAAAACGGATACAAAACGCCGAAACTAATTTTAAGAAGAAAGAAAACAATTCAACCCAATGAAGTTAACAATAATTTTGATGTAAGTGCTAAAATTAAGCCATTCCTTAGAATTACAATTAAATAATCGTAACGAAAATTTTTTTTTAACATAAGCAAATATTTTGCTCAAAGTAAACCTTTATTTTAAATTTCACATTAGATTAAATAATTAGAATTAAAAAAGCGCGAAATAGAATAATTAAATTTATTACGTAATTTAAATTTTTTAATTTTGTAAGAATAAAATTTTTATGTTCAACGAATTAACAAACGCATTGCAAAATTTAACAATTTATAGTTGAAACGAAAGGTAAACATGACACCTCCAACTTTATCTAACCCAGCTGTAGACTATCAGTCTATACAACAATATTTAAATACAATAACACCGTATGATGGAAATTCATTAACATTAAACACTTTCTTAAACACATGTGAAAATTTTATAGACAGTTTTTTTAATAATTCAAATCCGGACGACCCTATAAATAAATTTTTGATACATGCAATTCTTGGAAAACTTTCGAGCAAAGTTTTAGCAATAATCGCTAATAGACCAGAAATCTATAATTGGAAATCGCTAAAAGAAATTTTGAAATTAAATTTTGTAACGGAAGAAATGAACTTCTCGCATTACACCCAACAAAATAATAATTATTATCAACCTAAATCAAATTTCACATCAAATGCTCAAAATAATAATTCAAATCTTCAACAAAAAATTCAATGTGATAATGCAAATCAATTAAACGAAAATTTCGAAGAAAAACAAATACCATTGGATTTTCGGCTGAGACAAGATCAAAAACAAATAACGTAACAATAAATTTAGATTTTATCAATGATATCGACATAACAAAACGTAACCAATTATTCATATGTATTCCAGAAATCCAAGCAAAATTTTTAATTGAAATGACAAGTAAATATAGTTTAATAAATTCAGAACTATAGTCCATCTGGTTTTGGATTGCAGTAGAGGTCGCCTTGAACGGCAAGTCAGATTTACACAGGGAAACGTCAAATAATTAAATATAATGAGCGACAAAAAACAAATGTCACTTATTTGATACTTGAAATAATCGAGTTAAAAGTATTCTTTTATCAAATAGCAATTTATCTTGTACAAATTATTTAAATTTGCCAGAAACTTTTAGAAAAAATATTCGCGAGTCATCAATCGCAAATAAAATTTTGGCAGTGTAAACCTGTAAAAATTTTAACCAATCACGTTCCGAGTTCACAATTTTAGTACAATCTAGTTCTGCATTCTTAAAACGGATGGACTATAGGGATATAGTGATAAGCAACACGGCACCTAGCGGAATTTGACCGAACTAAAGTACCGTACACATAAAATTTATTTTGCATATGTTTAGTGCGGATTTTAAAAGTTTTCGACGATTAATAAAATTTTCTAGTAATACACTTCGATATGAACGCTAATCAATATTGTTCAGTGCCTCAATGTTCATCTTGGGCAAAGAAAAATCCAGAGTTAA
This sequence comes from Podabrus alpinus, assembly GCA_932274525.1. Lineage (NCBI taxonomy): Eukaryota > Metazoa > Arthropoda > Insecta > Coleoptera > Cantharidae > Podabrus > Podabrus alpinus. Next base: position 76,217,208 of record OW026456.1, read on the forward strand.
GTTTTCATTTATTCCCCACAGCTGAAAAACACAAGACGCTTGTGGTAAATAAATTGGAAGTTCAGGAAATGGTCGGTTAGAAAAATGTGGATTAAAAATTGGAAAAACTGTAACAAAGTTTATGAAAGTGTGTTCACTACATTTTACAGAATATGATTATTTTACACGAGGCAAGTAATTTCTTATTTAAAATATTTTTGAGGTTAGTTTTTTATGTGACACTTTTAGGAGATGCTTCCGATGTTAAGAAGAAAATTAAAGACGATAACTGTTCCTTCTCAGAAGCTGCCAGTGGGAATATGTGAATCGTCGAGTGAAGCCAGAACAAAAAGACAAGAAAAACGAATCCGAAAGCCAACACGCAATTTCACAAACTTTAGCAGTGGTGTCATTAGTGCCACATATCCATGACATTTTAATTATTATATCTGGTCTCACTAATCTTTCCAAACCAATTCTGGGAAATGATAAATTTATTTATATAGTAAAACTCCAAAATTTATAAAAAAAGATAACTTTTGCGTTTATTTTAATTTAGACGTTGTTCATTAACTGATTTAATTCACCAGTTCTTCGGGAACTAATTTAATTAATCAGTTCTTTGAACATTTGGTTTTTACATCTTAAGTAGCTTGCACGGCTTGCCTTCAAAATTTACAATTAATAATTAAAATTCAGCAAAAAATCAAAAATAAGTTTAAGCAAAATTGATCACAATTTATTAAAATTTTACATTTATTACCCTATTATAATAATATAAACTGTAAGTTCAAAATAAAATAAATCATAAATTAAATTTTGTTTCCTTTAAACAAGGCATTTCCGGTACTGCTATGCTTGTCGTCTTGAGCTTGTCGGCTTGTATCTTGAGTCGTAGCTTTGTGGACCATACACAGTTTACATCGGTAGATGAAATCACCTCCATTTTTAATAAATCGTTCCTAAAACGAAAAACTAAATTAACTTTGAACAAAATTTATGGAACGTTACACACCTATAAGTAGAACAGCTGATATGTGTTTACACCTTCCGCTGTTGTTTGCTTTGCACGAGGAAACCATCGACTCTATTGTGACTTTCCTATCTTCTACATCTAAAACTCCATTAATTTTATGGGGATCAGCATTTATTGCAGAAGATTGGGTGCACAATGCTACAATATTTATTTTGTTCTGCTTCGCTTGTATGAATGTTTTACCACATAAAACAACATGCCCTTCGTTTAAAACTGCTTCGCCTTCATAAACACATCTAGATGTTTCAGACCCCTCTAAATATTTGAGATAGTCAAGAAGACTTAATCTTAATTCGTAAGAATCCGACATATCTGCAAATTTTAAAAATTAACCTCAAAAATTAATCTAAAAATAAAACTCACCTAACCGTATATTATATTATTTAACTGCAGGAAGATGAACTACTAAACAACACTAACCGTAATTTAACAAAATAACAAGTTCACTTGGAAAAGGGAATAAAAAACACGTAAAATAGAACGGAACATAAGCGCGGCTATTAACAAAGTATATAGCTGTTAAAATACGAATGTACGAAACTTTAGTTCACATTTTTACCCCGCGGCGCTGCGATCTTAATCTCATATCCCTATAGCTTTAAAATATTTTAAAAACTGCATACAAACAGACAGTTTTCAAATTAAAACCTCGGATAGATTGTCACAACATAACAAAATTCTGTATACCCCTTTACCTAAAATTTTCAAAAATAATGAAAAATGCAAATTTTACATTTCTAATTTCTCAAAAAAATATGACGGTTAAATAGGAAACGATTTGCTGTGTCAACTAAAAGCAACAATGGATTTTGGAAATAAAACTTTTGATACACCTCAAGTAAAATTACCATTTTCTCAAACTCGTTTCATGAAAACTTCTAATGTAAAAAATTTAAACACAATCGAAAATTATCATTTATCACGCCCACGTAAACCAATAAATTCTTTAGAACCCGCAAATTTGAGAGAAAACAAAGTTTTTCAAAAAATTGATTCAACTTTTGATCCTATGAACGAACATGTCACAAACTTTCCAATTAACCAAAATTTAAGTCAAAATCAATTTAAAGGTCAAGAACCGGTCAAAAAACGTAAATCCCTAATAGATGACAGTATTATCGAATCGCAAGCATTACAGAACCAAATTTTTAAATTATATCAAGAATATCAATTAATTAAACAAAATTTAGAAACAGCAAAATCGGAAATTGATAAAAAGCATAACGAAATTTTGATGAACCAATTTCATGAAGAGCTAAATTTACTACAAAAAACAATGTCAGAAAATAAAAAATTAAGTCAATCAAAACCTGTTCAATTAGAAGAACAAACCACTTTACAAAATTATGAAGATCAATATTATTCAAATAAAGAAACAATCGGAAATTTTCACTTAAAACCAATTGACGTAACAAAAAATTTAAACGTAATCGAAAATTACCAATTGCCATCACACCCGCATGATTTAATAACTTCTTTAAAACCCAAAATTTTTATAAAAAACAGAATCTTCAAAAAAGGTAATTTAAATACTGATTTTATGAGCAAACAAATTTTAAAATCCCCAACCAATAAAAACTTTAAACGAAATCATTCTAAAAATCAAGAAATAGTTGACAGTATTAATGAATTGAAAACGTTGCAAAACCAAGTTTCAAAACCCAAACAATTAATTAAACAAAATTTAGAGACAACAAAATTAGAAATTGAAAATTCAAATAAAAACAATATCAATAATCTTGAACAACCAAAATTAAATTTTAATGAAATTCAAACAAAGTATTGTTGAAATTAAATAATTCAAAAAATTTGATCGAAACTATGATTAATCAAAATGATAAAAAATTAATATTGCTGCAAAAATCAATGTCAAAAAATCAACAATCAATAATTCAATTAGAAGAACGGATTTTACCAATTAAATTAAAAGAACAAGAATTACCTGTTCTATTGGAAGAACAGAATTTACCAGTTCAATTAGATCAAAAATTATCAAATCAATCAAAAGATCAGAATTCGAATTTACTTGATTTAACTTATTCACATTCAATAAATTTCCAAAAACGAAACCCGGCTAGAAACCTTAAATACGCAAATAAAATTTTGACTAATAGAAAACATTCTAGAAATTTCAAGTACATAAATAAAATTTCGATTAACAACAATAAAAGAAAATATTTTAGGAATTGTAAATTATTTTTAAATAAACTAAATTTTCAAAATTCAAAATTTTCAAATTTTACAAATCGACCTGTTCAATTATACCTACTGACAAACATATTTAACGATTATAGATGCATTTACCAAACTAGTGCAAATGTTTAAAGTAAATACTAAAAACGCAACTAACAGCAAAAATTCAATTTTCAATTCAAATTTTCAAATTTCAAAAAAAAATCAAATTCAAATGAACATAATATAGAAATTTATAACTCCCACCAATTAGTCGAATATTTAACAAACTCGATAAACAAACAAATAATTCAAATAAACCCTTTAATACATTTATAAAATAAAACGAAAAAAGAAAAAGATTAACTGACGTATTAGAATCACTAAAAAAATTGTAACCGGAAATTTAGATCACAAAGATGCACTTAAATACGATCAAGCTATCGGAAATTTAACTCAAAATCAAAATAATATTAGAACTATTGTTAGAGATCAAAGTTCAACAAGACTTGCATAAAATCAAAATCTTTTAAATTCGAAAATCACGAAAATTTTAGAATTCATTAACAATACTGAAACTCAATTTAAAAAAAAAAATATTTTTACCATCAATTTTAAATGATAAATAAAATTTATTAGTAATCAAACAGAAACGCAAATTTACCATTCGAGTCAACATTGAAAAACGTTCTATTTTTCGAAAACATTTTAAAATTTAAAGGTTATACTAAATTTAATCGAATCATATTTTTGATTATCATTCTAATTGTAGAAACTAAAAGTTACGATTATTTTCAATTGTATCCTAATTTTCACCAATGATCATTACAAATTAATCCTTCCTAATTCCAAATTTCTTATCCTAATGAGCACTATTATTCAAATTTTGGAGAAAATTGTAAAAGAATAAATGGAAACACGACTCTCCATGAGAAGTTCAACTCTTGTGATACTCCGAAAAATTCTTCAATAATTGTAAACAACAAATTGTAACTACAGAACAAATAGTGGCCCATCAAAAGTGCTACGGAAAAAAAAAGTTTTTCTAAACGGTACATGCTATCGAACTGTCAAATTATTGTGAACTAAAAATCGGAAATTTAAAAAAAATCATCACGATTCCCGACATCAACATTTCAACATTTAAAGAAGATCAACATAATAGTTTCTACATCAAACCGATTGAACTGTCAAAATTGGACTTAGTGAATTTAAAAATATTCAAAGTGAATTTAGTGATAACAAAAGGCAATTAAATAAAAGTGCAGTGATTCGCTTCGATTCAACAAGTATTTGGACAATTTTGTATAATGTATTTTGTAATTTAAAAAAAAAATGTTTTGTATTAATCATTTATGAAGGTTGTAAAATTATAATTAAATATAGGAAGTCTAAGGCAAAAAGGGACAAGCAAAAATAATTCCAAATTCAATTGATTCAGAAAAATTAGAAACTGAAATCCCAAATTTTTCCAACTTAGACGGGAGGAGTTATATTCTATGAAGTGCTTGACATTTGATAAAATACTTCCTTTGTCAAGTGCTAACGAACTTGCATTTCCGTGTGAAATGCAACATTTGCAAATTCTTTTATGTCTGTAAAGTTCAACTAGAAAATGAATTGTCGGTAGTAGTTAAGCAGTAGATTAAGAACCTGCGTTCAATTAGCATGTAGTTTAGTGTTAGAATTCAATAATAAAAAACCAATTTGTAACAAGTATTAATAATAAATGAAATAAAAAGTTTTAGTGTTTTTAAGTAAAAATTATTTGGGTAATCCCTAAATAAAAGTTGCAAACATCCAATATTTTATAATAAATACTGTATTTTTTAGGTACTGGTACAATGCTATAAGTTTTTGAGTAATGAGTATCGACACTTCCCGTTACGTTTTCAAGCCAATTATAAAAAAATTCTTGACACAAATGTAATAGGATTGGGAACTAGTATGAAAGCATGTAGTAACATTAATAAAAATTATTATTTTTATAAGGTTTGACAACCTTATTTGGAGTTTAAAACAATTTCCTAAGTATATTTTGATTGCAGAATGTCACATACCACTTACATCATTATGTTGTGGATGCAACTCGTTTTCCTCCGCTTATTCCAAATGGAAAGTACAGGGTTGATGTAACATTGCTATATTATAATGAAGAAGTAGCGTTCCACTATATTTATGGTGAAGTATACGTTCCAATTGCATATCCCAAAAAGTAATTTGGATGGAATTTAATCGACTATGCAGTCAGAAACGGACTGGAATCATTTTACTAGAAAATTATTGATAATATCATGTTATAAGTATACATAAATATGTAGCTAGTTGATTTCAGTTGTATATTGCGCATAATAATAAACAATACCCGGCTGTAGAATTGAATTTCTTTTAAATATTGTCGTAGTTTTCTTAACATAAAAACATTTAAATTCACATGAGTGAAAAGCCTTACAAATTCATTTTGTAAAAAGTTTTTAATTTTAAACAGGATTGAAGGGTGAACAATTTTCAATTTATTACATAAGCTTGAAGCACAATTACATTTTTAATTTCAAATAATCATAAGACCCCTACAATAGAGAATAATAAGTTTCCGGTAAACATGTCGTTCAAAGATAAAATTTCCAAGTCAAATTCAGGGAACCCTGTTTTTAATAAAATCGTCCAAGACTGAAAGATATTGTAAAAACTTGCTATCCACACTCATCTAAAGATTTGCTATGTCACAAATCTCTAAAATCGATCAATTAATCTGGAATGAGTTAATTTGTAAATTTGTTTACATGAAAACATAACCTACCATTTTGTAATTTTCAAACATGAATTTCTTTGTAAAAAACATATTCTGTGTAGAATGAGTTATGTTAAAAATTCGACCATGTATTAAACTGTAAGGTAATCGTAAAATTGTGTACGAGGGTTGTTTTATAACATAAGGGTCAAAATCGCAAGAAACCAGAGATTTCTTGAATGATATCATGTTGTCTTTAATCAAAAGTGTTCTAAAATACGGTGAAAATTCGGTTACTGTGAACAGAACGAAGAAATAATTAGTGCAATCATCATCTAATGAAGTATAACAACTCACCAGTGCATTAAAATAATTAAACATAAATATTATTTTTCCAGAAAAGTGCCAATATTGACTCGGTATTTCCAAATTTACGAAAATTGGAGCTGTGCGCATCGACTTTAGTTGAATTTTTACCGTCAAGGAATGCGGACGTATTTTCGACGAGATCCGAAATTTTTATGAATGTTGTAAATTCATTACAACAACATTACAATTTCACTTCAACTTTTCCACAACAGCTGATTCAAGGACGTCAACATAAGGCTTAATCTACACCGCCAAGTGAATATCGGATTATCTCATAGCAAGGTATTGTAATTTATGATTTAATATTAAAAAGTGGTCTTCAACATTTAAAACACAGGGCGTAAAGTGATTGCTCAAGGACAGTTACGATACTACCCTTTTTGCTATTTCAAATTTCAATAATAAAACATTTTCTTTATAATTTTAACGCAGCGATAACAAACATTGAAGTATAAAATTTTACTCGTTAATTGGACAACGAAAAGCCTTAATGGTAATGAACTATTAAGCAGAAGAAAGAAGAAGGAAGAATCGGCGATTCGTTTTTGATTATTTTATTTGTAAACCTTTGGGTACAGATCTCGATCTGAATTTATTTGTACACATGTATTTGTCTTTACTGGCGCCAGGTGTGATTTATTTCGAATTAATAGAAACTTATTCTACTTTAATTACATCTTTTATTAAATCAAAGAAAAAGTCAGTTATCTTTCAGAATTTGACGATTAGTCACAAATCAGCTGAGTATTCATTAGCGGAATACAAAAATAAAAACAACCTCCTGAATTCTCTACTAAACGGAGTCTCTTCGAACTGAGCTAACTGAGTATTCATGAACTTTTATGACATTTTAAGGCGCACCAAAACGTGGGGCAATTTAAGGGTTGATTTGTATGACATTTTATGGCGCCCAACGTGGGGCGAGAAAAGGGTTGTTAACCTCGAAGGGGTTGTTAAAAAATTAAATTTTACCTCAATTTGTATGATATTTTATGGCGACCAACATGGTGGCTAGAGAAAGTTTTTAGACAACTTTCTTGTACTACAATATATGCATGTAGTAACCGTAAAATATTTTTAAATTTCGTATATGTAGTAACCGCCACGGCCGATGTTGGTAAGATAAGATAAGATTTATTTTTCTATCAACAAATACGAGTACATAGAACGTCACAATAAATTAACAATTGCATATTGTTACAGTTTGGGATAAATTAAGTATTTATAATTTACATTTTAACTAAAAATAATAAAAAGTTGGGCAACCTGAAATTGGGCGGATTAGGATGAGCTCCACCTTGTGCAAAATCATACAAAGTTGAAATTTTGTTTAAGGAATCTATTGACCACAACGACATAAATATGTAAGTACATATTAAAATATTTTTATAAATATTGAAATATGTTCTGATAATGTAGCTAATATTTGAAAAAAATGAATGAGAGAAAATTATACTAAACAGGGAAATATCCTTTTATTAAATTTTATTTCGCACTGTATGGGGTTAATATTACGTTTAAGATTTTAATTTTTACGAAACAACGCAAAGCAAATGGATAACAACAAAATTATAAGAAAAATCTTAAATTTGAAAAAGAGGTGGACCAATAAAATTATTTCGCAAAATCAAAAACAATTTTACGATACAAACAAAACAAAATTAAAACAATACAATGCAACCATTAAATTTTTAATTTTTAAAACGGAGCTGACTTTACGGACTGCCTTTACATTAATGTGTATATTATAACAAATAGTTGTAGGTGCAAAGTACAAGGATTTGCATCGAATTTCGATCATCAAGAATTTCCAAAATATAAGCATTATTTTTAGATTAACTTTACCTTAATTACTTAATGTACGCCATATACGCTACGGTCTACCTGTGCAGGTGTACCTGCGCAGGTAGACCGGAGCGTGTATTGGATCAGACCTGTGCAGTTTTTTAAACCTGGTCAGGTTTTAAACCAATTCTTTCGAGTGACACTGAGTGACACCGTACGGTGTACCTTTGCGTGTGTGCATGTACTCCGGTCGCCTGCGCAGGTCGTTTCAGTTGTTTTCTAGTGTCTCTCTTGGACGGTCGTCGCATCGCTCGCATCGTATTGCCACGTAAATCAACACGCGAAAATGGCGCCACCAGATTCAACTAAAAAAGTGCTTGAAGATTTTATCGAAATATATAGGTATAGAACTCGTCGGTTCAAGTATGCTAACCCGTACTCCGAAATTGACTTTTTCCTATTAACTATGGTAAAGTTTAAGGTTTATAGAGTGATATTAAATAATAAAATTCTTGGATGAGGGACTTTTAATATGAAAAAAATTACTTTGAAAATCGTAAATTTTACACATTCACCGACGCGCGGGGTGGAGTTTAGCGGAATCTCACCCATTTTGTTGACGGTGCGTGCAAGAAGATATACCCTTAAACTTAGCGGTTTTCGCACCGGCAGAAGCAACACGTCTCCCGTACCTGTAATATCGACGAAAGGTGACTATTTTTCCTTTATTTTTTTTAACGCGATTTTTTGGGGGTTCAACGTAAAAGGAAACTGCCGCATACCGCGACTATACTTTATATAGTATTATACTGAGCGCAGGCTCAGGTTTTTCGATGCGCACAGCCGCGACAAGTCTCGAATCCACCCCTAACATATACCTAATAGAGACCTCATTCTTACAATATTTGTGGTTGTGAAAAGAACCGTTTTTTATCAATGCGACGACAGCATCTGTTTAAATATGCTCCAACATGTTCAAGAACACGATGAGTACGTCTTCCCCTGGCGAACACTCGAGGTGTACTAAAGCTCCTCCCACAAAACGTGTCGTATATATAACATTTTTATGGGCATGGCCTTAAATTCAGTAATTTTAGTGGCCGGCTGCAATCGGAAAGACGCATTTTGTTTTTAATGAAATTTATAACCTTATTTTCCATTTCAACTTAATGATTCTGTTATTAAATTAAAGCTAATGACTTTTTTGATCGAAATATTAAGCCATTTTTATAGGGAAATTTCAATTTCGCAGTACTTGTTAAAAATGTGGACCCGAACTCATCCATGTCTTTGGCAAGTCAAAAGCAAAGAGTACCATGATCGAGACAAAAAAGAAGCTGATTTTAAATTGCTCATAGAAAAATTGAAAGAAATTGAGCCAGATGCTTTACAGAAGTTTTACCGGAAATATAGTGTTTGTAAAATTAAAAAAAATACGCGCACAGTCACTTACCGATTCTTTTAGACGTCGAAAAACCAGCCTGTGTACTCCACTCGCGTCGCCGGTGTCAAAGTGGATCTGCTTCAACTTTTTTTGACTGAAGTGTCCGAATGAGATAACTGTAAACCATCAACTCTTTCTGATGAAATACGTGCCAATGGATTAATAAGTAAGTGCTCCAGCTTGAATAATTGAAATCTTCCTTAACCATGTACCATAACCAACAAAATGGACAAACCAGTGCTATCTGTTGTTATCCAAATTTCAATGTCTGTATTGACGCAACTGTTCCAGCTTATTTTCTTCTCAAATTTTTATTAATAATTCCAAACTTTTTGAAATTTAAAAAATGTGTTTTCTTTTCGATCAATTCCCAGTGAATGTATTAGATAAAAAAAACTAAATTGCATCTGTACTTAAACACAGTCGCCATGCGAATTTTCATTTCAATTTTTCCTACGTCCATACGCTTTTGCGGACACAACTCGAATGTTCCATTTTTCTTATCTCCCTTTTTCCCCCAAAACCTTTCTGCACCAGCGTAGTCGTTCACTTTCCATTCTTTTCAAATTTTTTTGTCCTTTTCCATCAATTCACTTCAGTTAACACATACCGTTTATTACGCGTTTCTTTACTTTAACAGATTAATTTATTTAATTTGTTTTTATCTTTTAAAATTTGAAAAATCTATCCACATTTTATAATTTGTCCCCTTACACTTTTAGAATCAGCGCCTGTTGACAAGACTTCATTTGAGTTCTCTAAGAAATCTGAACAAACAGCTTTTCAATATAATAGGCATTTGCAAGACCCTGGTACAGTTCGACAACCAACATAAGTAGCCTCTCAATTTAGATTTTAATGTAGTGAGTGTCTCTTCTTAATTGTCTCTCCAAATTGAAACACTGCAGTATACTAGTTATAAAACTGTGGTACTACGATTTATTTAATTTCTTACATGATCAATGTACTCCCAGGGAATCTTCATCCAACTTGGATAGTGATGACGAAAATAGTTGTGAGGTAAGTAAAATATTTGTACTTAGTAATGTAATTTTTTATTAAGTTGAATAAAACACATTATTATTAACATTTTAAATTATACGAAAGCTTATAACTATGTAGAACTACTTAGCTCGTTTTAACCTAATTTACATGATCATCTTGCCATTGTACTGTTCCCTCCTGAATAAAATAATTCATAAAAGTTTCTTGGACAATCTTCGCGTTGTTCAAAGTATTTCCTGGGTTTCTTCTCTCTAAGTTTTCCATGGTACTATTTTGTGTATTACATCCTTCAGAAACTATTGTCCCGTTTTCAGAGTTTTCTCGATAGAAACATTTTTGAGGTGCATAAGACTTTTTTGAGTGTTCAATTAAAAAGTTATGCAATGCACAGGAAGCTTTAACTACTTTATCGATATTTTCGGGTTCTAAATTTATATAAGTATAAAATATCCGAAATCGTGATGCCAGCATCCCGAAAGCGTTTTCTACAGTGCGTCTGGCGCGAGATAATCTGTAATTCAGGATTTTCCTTCCTTGCGATGTTAAATTTGCCTGCTGAAACGGTTTTATCATGTCGGGGCGTAATGGAAACGCGTCGTCTGCCACAAATACATATGTTAAATTTCGGTTACTCCCTGTTAACGTTTCACTGCTTGGAATATGTAATTCACTATTTTGTAATTTTTAAAAAAATACAGTATTTTGTAATTTTTCGAAAAATACAGTATTTTGTAGTACCGCTCCATCGGATATTCTACCATTCATGCCAACATCTATATACACAAATTGGTATTTTGCATTAACAATTGCCATAAGAACCAGACTATGATGTCCTTTATAATTATTATAAAAATACTATCCACTATTAGCCGGTGGAACAATCGATATGTGCTTCCCATCTATTGCACCAAGACAATGATGAAAGTTCCATCCTTCTTCATACATCTTTGCTATTTCTTTCCATTCTTCTTCAGATGTAGGAAACTAAAATATAAAAATAACAGCATTATCTTACATTGTATAGCGAAAACCGTTCTATTTCCGCTCAAGTGCCTCTTTGCTTGCCCGTAGATGGGATTTACACGGCGGCCTAGCTCATAGGTATTAACCACTGTCGAAGGGCTGGGTTGTTTTTCAACTATCGTAGGTTCGCTTATACAAGTTGAGACTGCCTTACTGTTGATAACTGAATCCTTGGGCGCCAGATATGAAATGAAAATTTCAGAGTTAACTTAATCTTTTTATTTCGTATTAAAATTAAAATCATAAACAAAACAAAATCTTGAGGGGTCCGTTACTTTGCCCCCCCCCCCCCAGTTAATATTTTTTCTCAAAGAGCTGACATGGTTTGTGACATGGGTTTGTCAACAAAATGGTGCATGAAAAATATTCGTCCAGCAGAATTCAATCCATGATCGGAAATATTAAATTAATATCAAACAGGAAAAATATTGCCCGAACTCAGTACGCTCAGAGTTGCAAAACATAAAGAAAAGATAAAAACTTACGTTCATAAAAACCTATCGATTCACTACAAGAAATGAAATTCCCCTTTTTTGTATTTTTCTGGTCAAATTCGCAGCTTCTTGTGTATCGTTGGTATTGTCAAAATAATTACAGTAAGATAGCTATCGATGCCACAGGAACGGTTGTGAAACCAACTACGCACGCTGATGGAAATATATCAAGGCACATTTTTTGGGTCTAGGACAATTAGGCGCGACAGATTAGACACGGCCGATTAGACGCGGACTCAATAAGACGCAGACCGTTTAGGCGCCAAGCCATTTAGGTGCCGGTCATAAATAAATTAAATTGTTAATCTGTTACAAGTCTTTATTTTTTGCGAAGATTTATTTGTTTTTGATTATTAGTTTTCTAAAGAAATATCAAAAAGTAACACTAACCTACCGGCGATCCACCTCTTCGCGGCAGATCCAACTCTTTGCGGCAGATCCACCTCTTTGTGGCCGATTTAACTTATTGCGAAGATTTATTTGTTTTTAATTATTAGTTTTCTAAAGAAATATCAAAAACTAACACTAACCTACCGGCAGATCCACCTCTTCACGACAGATCTACCTCTACAAATCCAGTTCATAAGGACAATAGTATTGGTTGGTAGCACCATATTAAAAAATTACTGTATAAGCAAAACAAAATCTTATACTTTTAAAAATAAATTTAACAACGGAACTTCAATATATTAATTGTGAGAAAGACAAACCTCTATTAGTATTTAGTGGCTACACTAACACGAAAGATAAGATGTGTATAGATTACATTATGTTAATTTGAAGCACTTTGTGGAGTAGCATTATGTTTTCACCAAGAATTGCTAGTTCAGCATCGGCCGAAAGTAATTTCAATCAATTAAAACGTAGAATTTTTGCTCACGAAAAAGTTCCCTTGCGTGTGGATGAATTTGTTGCCGAATATATACGGTATTACGAAGGCACCATGAAATTGGCGGTGGACTACGACATTATTAACGAAATCCCAACAAACCACGTAAATGAATTAATTAAGAACGATTTGCCAAAAGTATTGTCACAAACAGATAATTAAATTAAAATGGCCAGTATATAAATATCACCCTGTAGAGTAAATTTTATAATTATGAGTTGCTAAATAAATATTGCAGAATATAAAACATACACGAGCATTTTGAAGTCACTAAGTCAGCATTATCAATAGGACTTAGGAAGGAGACCACGAAAAAGTGGAACAACAAAAAGTTATTAAATATCCGAAAATAAGAATGGAGAAGTTAGTTGTCATTTGGACTAGTAAGTGAGTCATTTGAAAGTGCAGGGTGTTTGTGCATCCAAATATTAATAATCAAGAATCCAAGATGTCGATCGTACGAGCCATCAAAACTTCATGGGTCCTATTGGTTATTCTAATTGTAGAGTAAGATAAATTTAAATTATTTATATTGTGGTGTTTCGTTAGCTTAATTCGAATCCACGACAGATATTTTTTTTATGAAAAATTAATTTTTTTAACTTTTGTTTTCTCGTTATACTCAAAATTCTGTCTTTTCTCATATGTGATAACTTTTTTGTTTTGAAAATAATTCAATTCTTCAATTTTATTAATTTTTTGTTTAATAAAATTTTTTACAATAGGTACAAGAATATGGGTTAGTTAATAAAATATGGTTTTTACACATAAGGAAAATTAATTGCACCTCTATAAAATAAATTGTTCTGAGATAAAATAGTCATTCGGCGTACAAACACACATGTGATTGTAGCATGTTTTTAAAGTAATAAATTTCACTGATTTAAAATGTTTCAAAAAAATCTAAATACCTTGTCTTTTCTTTTAATTTTTGTTCATAACACTCGATTAACATACCAACTTCTTACGTAGGTTGATTTCAAATATTTCACCATACCAATTTTACGTAAACCAAATCCACAATTGAATTTTACAAATAATTTGTGGTTATTTTTTGCAACCATCGATTTCCATTAACATCGACCGCTTTTTATTTCTCTTAATTGTAATTTGTTAAGTTTCCACTTCTAAAAACCATTTGAGAATCCCCTTGTAATTTTACTTTGAAGTTTACTTTGAAAATCCACTTTTCTTCATTGAAAAATCACCGCTTGATTCTCTTTGTTCATCCAAGAACGAATACGTCCATGTTCAACTATCGTTGCCGAAAATCCTTTACCACGCGTGTGCAAATTGCAATTCAGCGTTTCTGGCTGGTTGATTTTGTGGATCCTTGCTTGCAATTTTTAAATGTGTCCATGCATGGACGTTTTCGAAATTTTCCAAATCTTCCGAGTGTCAGTTCGCGCACTTGTGTTTTTAAAACTCACGCATGACTTTAGGCACATAATTTAAATTTAAAATTTTTGAATACAAATAAAATTTTGTATTTGTTTTAATAAAAACAAATCTAGTCTTTTAGGAACATACTCCAGACTTGTAAAATTGAATAAATTTGAAGAATTATTACAGTTTAAATTTATTGACCATTAAAGATTTTTTTGTATAACGAAATTATAAAGTTGACATTAGAAAAATTATTTTATTAAATTTTGAATTTATTTATAGAAAAAATTTGCTAAATTGAGAAATTTCATTGAAGACAGTTCAATATAATATGTAATATTCTTCCCCAAATATTTTATTTAAATAGATTAGTTAATAATAATTACCCAATGACTATTATTTAAAAGTTACACCCCAAATTAAGATCCCAAGTTATAAAATGGTATTAAAGGCTAAACCTAAAATGGTAAGAAGGGCCTAAACACGACAGTATCGATAACAAAAACGTGTTCAAAACCCAATAATCCAATGCTGCCTGATAATCTATGTGCTTCTTGTCAATTGGGTATTGGAAGTACCACTTTGGAATGTAAATTGTGTAATTTATTACTACATGTAAACGACAACAGCACCGTATTATAGGAAAACAAAATATTTTGTAAAGAATGCTATGGTAGGGGTACCGAAAATCAAATATTATCCGCGAAAGTTGCTGAAGAATCTTGGATGGGAAAGAACGTTCCCCCCAAGAAGAGACCTCGAAAATCTTACTTGAAACCGCAATCGGAAATGGCCATCGTTGATGACTGGACGCGGAAGAAAAATGTTTCTACAATAGGACTTTTACGAAATGGAAACATAGTCCACATCAATTCTTTAAAAATTTCGAAGCAGTTTATAACTTTACGAAACACCTGTTGTTTAGATTCTCTAATTCAGATTTTGTGT
Organism: Podabrus alpinus; assembly: GCA_932274525.1. Classification (NCBI taxonomy): domain Eukaryota; kingdom Metazoa; phylum Arthropoda; class Insecta; order Coleoptera; family Cantharidae; genus Podabrus; species Podabrus alpinus. The sequence continues at coordinate 76,232,469 of OW026456.1, forward strand.
ATTGGTTATTGTGATTCTTCGGTTGTAAAACAATACATTGACTCCATTAAAAAAGCGATTGGTTTTGCAAATTATATGGGGCACTTGTAACTTATGGAAGACGTCTTAATAGCAAATGGGAGATACATAATGATTTATTAAGAAGTAAAGAAGATGTTTCACCTAGTCACGGCGTTAGGTGTCATTTCCTTGTGTATAGTCTTTAATACACTATGCAATATCTGTTGTCATGGTTTTATGTTACGTTGTTTTGGGTTTTCTTTTAAATACAATCAATAATAAAATAATATAATACATACTTTTTTCAATTACAGATATATGAAATTTACGAGAACTCCGAGCAAGTTGCGCTTCGGACTTTGTGAATAAATATTGATTTGTGAAAAAACTATAATGGAGCTAGCTTTCATATTTGGGAGCTAGCCGGTGCTAGGTCTAAGGAATCGGGAGCTTTCTTTTTGAGAAGAATTATTAACGGGGGGGGGGGGCTAGCGTTACTTTGGCCCCCCCGGTAGAAATATTGATTTGTGGGAAAACGGTAATGGAGCTAGCTTTCATATTTGGGAGCTAGTCGGAGCTAGGTCTAAGGAATCGGGAGCTAGCTTTTTGAGAAAAAATTTTAACTGGGGGGGGGGGGCCAAAGTAGCGGACCCAATCTTGAGTACACACGAAGATAGGAAAACACAATGACGTGACAAAATTCTCGTTTATTTTGAACAATATGAAAAACCTTAAATAACAAATAAAATGTTTGAACAGGTTGAAAATAAACTGATGGTGGTAGTTTAGACTCCACGTGTCTCGATACTGGTATCTAAGATCCTTATTAAATTTTATTACTAAGTGATTAGTTATTTGACACAAAATGGTTATTTCAAATCTCATATAGTAAGAAATCTTCAATTACTTACAAATTTGTGTAGCTGTGACGTAGACTTCTAACTGTTCGATCGATCGGACGAGCACAAGCCAAAATATTGCGGAATTAAACTGCATTCCTCGAAAATGGTATACTAAAAAATAATTGAAAGAAACACACTTATACGAGGTTGAAAACCAAAATAATATATCTCAAAAGATTGACATGCATAATAATTAATAATAAATCTCAGATATCACCAGCTTGCTTCGGGAAACACTTCTGCAATGATAAATTGCGTACATGTGGTCGATAAATAATCTTGTGATTTCAATGGCCGTACTATTCTCGCTCCTGCTTATAGTGAACGATTGATTGGTTTTATTTCGGCCTATTCTTTTAAATACCATAAATCCTCGATGATACAAATGGAAAAATTATTAAAAAACTTTGTTCGGATTTTTCCAAAATGGCGTAACTGCTTTGCAACCCGATTCTGGATAATCGATTATAAATCCTCGAATACGATAAATGTGTGTCGAAAACACTTTCACGATTCGTATTACTTAATGTAATACCTAACTCAAAACTTTTATCATTAAAACTTTGACAAATATCGGTTGAAATTAATAATTTTCATCAAGCACAAAATTTACGTGTCTTCATAACCGTACTAGTTTTCGCCAACTTTGATTTTTCTAAAATAATCGAGGTTCCTTTATTTTAAGTTTCTTAAAAGGAAACTGTAAAATTGATTATCGACAATTTCTATATGATATTAGAGTTGCCTACCCAACAGGCGCTAAAAATACCCATATCGTAATTAAATTTTGATCAATGATTAAAAACCTGAAAAGAAAAACGTAAACCAAAATACAGTAACTGTAACAGAAAACTGTTACAATATTGTGTAACGAATTTTTACATCCGTCACTAACTTTTGCAACACCGTGTATATAAGATTTTTGAAATCGACCGATTTTCGTTCGATTCGGGTTCGCTCGTTGAAGCGACCATCTTGATTTTTTCTATAATCGAGTGTAGTCGTAGTCAATTTTTGTCCTGACTAATTTTTGTTAATTAGACGACTAATTAATTAGAATTTACATCTAGATTAGTAGATGGTTGTTTTACGCGATTGCGGATTATATATAAACATCTAATTTTCGTAAGTAACTTGTTGATGTAACTTCTTTAAGTGATTTCGTTCATTAATTTTTAGATCACATGTGTTTGCCAAAACACATATTTCGCCAGGGCTGTGTTGTTTTAAACTGTTATAAATTGAATGACAAGGTCAACTTTTCAATATTAAGATTGGCTTATTAATGATTGCGGATGTCAACTAGTAATTTATCGAATATTAATTATAATTACACATTACAAGTTAACGACTTCAAGAATAACATTCAATCTTTGAGGTTCTCTGTTAACCAATTCATTCCATGGTGTTCCGACCTGTCAAGTTCAGCTGCTTACGTACTATCAGTGGAGTCGATCGAAGACGTATTCCATTCATCTTTCTGGTGCTACAGTATTCAAATTTGGAGTCCGCTCATTGTCAAGAGCGAGTATTTTGTATTTAATTTCAGGCCACAAAAGTACTTTTGGGTGAGTTGCAATTTGTAAGACTTTTAAATTTGTATCTGTACATTTAACAACACCATTTGTTTTTTTATTACGTGATCAGCTCGCTGATCGTATATGTATTGTTGTGATTTACTACTACAGTTATTGTACAGATATTTCACGATTATATTTTAGTTATCATATTTTTGTATCATTTACTTAATCGATATCATTTTGAAACACGATCCACGGCCCTAGCTTCCGCTAAATACGAGCTGGTTTTAAAACGTCCATCAGGGTATCTGTCAACAGCAAATTTTACTGTCGATTATAGTTTAGTTGACAGATGTATCTTTGATACCCTGTAATTCCGTTGACCTCATTAGTCTTCTGAATTTACAGGAGTAGAAAAGTTTACAATTGTTCTATCATAAACAAAGACTAGCTACTTATTATGTATAAAAATTGTTTGTTTTCAGATAGACAACATTCAAAAATCTTCGACTGCCGATCAACAATATTCATCTAACAGTGAATGAACTGACAATAACGAGGCCCGATCAACGTCGTCGAATAATAATTCATCTCGTCCACCAAAACCGGGTAAAGCAAAAAGGAAAGATGAAACCATAACAAATGAATTGTTGGATTCTGAACGAGATCATTCTAAACGTCCTCGTCCCTTAACAGAAGACCGTTGTGATATTTTTGGCAAAAATGTGGCGATGAAACTGAAGGCTTTAGATGCGAAACAAATGTTTGTCGCAGAAAAACTTATTAATGATTTACTCTTTGAAGCAGAAATGGGACACCTCATTCCGGCTGCTCAGCAATTTCGACAACAGGTTTATTATCAATCGTCTCCTACTTCCAATAGGACATATACCCCTGTAAGTTTTATTTCTTCAAGAAGTCCTAGCCCAGCCTGCCATCCTTTTCCCTCCTATCAACATTCAGAGCATCTTTCTCAATCATTTAAAACTAGCCATCTAATCAACAGTCCCCTAGCCGATCCTTACTCTACACAAATGCAAACACCTCCAATTCCGGAAAACCATCCCGGTGAAACAGAGGTAGTTGTATCGATTCCAGATTATGCAGCGACCATCCTTAATAATTTCAATGTTTATAATGTATAATTTGTACGCGACCGTTACGTTTTTGTAGTTTTTTTTTTAGTTTTAATTAATTTTCTTGATAAATATTATTCGTAATAAATAACAGTGTTTTTACTCATCTTCAAATAATCTCTCCTAAGAACTTTATACAAGGCCTCACATGTTTCAGGAATAATGTTTCCAAGTGCTTGAGGTGAAATAATTGCTGAAAATTTTAGGTCCTCATAACTTCTGCCGGTTGCCATAAATCTCAAAGTAACTGATAATCTTTCGTGCGGAGAAATGCTTTTTCTCATAACTGTATCTTTTTTTTTATCATAGGAGTAACCATTGCAAGTAATTTTAGGTATGTTTTCTGGTCCATTCTGAGATAGTTTTTAAAATCTTCTGGTTCGAATTTTAATTCGTTCAATAAGTTGACGTGACTATAAATTTTCCTTTTCAATAACCAATGCTTACACCACTTCTTTCGCTTCCTTTTCACTGTTTTTGTATCTTTTTTCTTCAAAATAAACGCAATGCCTATCAATGCCAGTGTGTCATCGTCTTCAATCGATGCCATCGCGAAAAGAACTGAAGACCGCTCCGGTACACCGGAACGTCCCCATACACGCTACCGACCTGCGCAGGCAATCCTGCACAGGTAACATCTCCGGTAGACTGTAGCGTATATGGCGTACATAAGACTACTAGAATATTATACCTAGAATATTAGCACTTAAAAATTTATATATTACATATTGCTATGTAATCTTACGAAATTTTAAGAATTAATTAAATTGATTTAAACTTTTTGTTTAAATGAACGAACCAAATTTAACCTTAAACACAAAAATTTATTTTGGTTGTCTGAAATGCTTTACAAATACTTATGATATCAATTAATAATTTAAATGTTCAAAATTTTGTATTAAAACAAAAAACATACAGTTCTTACAAAATTTTAAAATCTTTTAGTCCCTGGTAAAAATTTTTGTTCTTCAATCGAAATTCTACCAACAACTTCCTTATCATCTTTTTGGATCTCAACAAAATTGTAGAAAATACGATTATAAAATGATTAAATATACTTTCGGATGGAAAATATGTCCCCCCCCTCTCCACCCAAAGATTTAGCGAGTATCTCCGCGACCTTTGAGGCTCAAAATAAAATAATCGAAATTTATATAATAAAATATAAAACGATGCTCTAACTCGGCTCAAACGATGTTCTAACGATTGACACCAATTTCAGCCAAAAATTCAACTAAGGGGGGGGGGGGTATCATGTCTAAGGCCGCCGCAAAGATTTTCGCGAATATGAAAAAATAACTTATTAGTGATAACCTTGTCCACCAACTGGCGTGACAAAAGCCATCTATCGAACTGAAAATGTACAAAATATTTTTAACGGGTAGTTCCATAAGAGCTGTCCCTCTATATAAGTATATCTTTGATTTTAGTAAAGTAAAAATAATCTAGAAAGAAAAAAAATCTTAGTTGAACCACGTCGACTGAAGTTAGTAGGTATAAAAAGATTTTTAGTGGGAAGTTTTTGACATGAAACTACAAACAATTTTGAGCACGCCAGTGACCGAATTGAGTTATAGTACCAGATAATTCCGATGGGAACCCATTTATGTTCTAATTGAACTGTACTAAAATACAATATTTCAGTTTGAATTAATTGATTCAAAATAATCGTTTTATGCGTAAAATATTACCATATCCATAAAACTTTAAAAAAATATATAATATTTATGTACATAGTGCTATGTTTTTTTTGATCAAAATGTACACGGCTTGATTAAGTTGGGCGCCACATCCGGATTGGATGAAAAAAATTCAAAATGTTAAAATTCTATTTGCATGCACAAATTAACCAAAGAAAAACACTCTCTCGTCCCTTTTTTACTGCTCAGTCTAAAACTCTCTCAAGGTAATGTAGGTATTAAAATTAAGAGCAGTTGCAAAATGATTTGAAGAAATTGATTTAGTTTTGAAATGTTTTTGATAACTTGACGAAGAATAAATTTTTATGCTCATCAGATAAATTATCCACTCTTAAGTTGATTGATCTTTAAAAATTTTGAAGTACTTTTGCTGTAATTTGTATAAACAATAAAAGATTTCATTAATTTAAAAATGGTTTCTATTAAATAAAAATATCGCAATGCGCAAATAAATGTAATTAGAAAAATTAACAAGTTTATACAGATCCTAAAATCTGTTACCAAATTGGTTTACAATAAAATACCAAAATAATGAATCGAAAACCTCTTCTTCCTCTTCTTGAATAGTGCTTAATAATTTAAGACTTTGTGCTGTTCCACAGCGAGTTAAATGTTTGTAATTAAATGTATCTTATACGAAGCGTTGAAATAAAAATAATTAAAATGTTCGTTGATGAATTTTCCAAATAGGGTGGCCAAAAATATACCTCTGCGGTTCTTTTCCAGCGCCCTTTTATTTTTAAATGCTGAAAGCAAAATGTTAATTTTAAATAATAACTTCCACAATACCTTTCTGATGAAATCCTGATTTTTGTAAACAAATCTGAGTATGAACACACCTTTATGTTGAAATGGTAGCAGGTGCCGATAAATTTCGCAGTTGGAGAAATGGCCGTGTGATAACAAGACGTGCGCACTGTAACCTTTTTATTAAAATGACTTAATTTCACTATATTTAAACAAATTTTGCACAGAAATGTTGTAATCCCAGTAGATCTTCTGTCGGTAAGTAAGATAAAGTTATTCAATCATCAGATATTATGGATTGAATTGAGTTTTAACGTGTTTTCTTTTCAGAGATTTGTAACTAAAGTAGCCATCTTTGATTTTCTCATCGACCAAAAATTATTGAATTGTGGTTCGCGTTACACATCAACCGTCGAGTTTGAACATTAGAATCCAACTAAAATTTGTTTGCGCAAAATATCGAATCGTAGTGACTTTTTGAAATAGTAAGTCAAAATTGTTCCTTTTTGCAAATTTTGGTTTTATTAAAATTATTCTAATTTTCAGAGTTGACTCGATATTTACGAAGACTACTTTTAAGCTGCCCTCCACCCGAAATTATCAACGGTAGTCAGTTTTATAACAATTTTAAGAATCTACATTGACTATTTTGCCTTTTATCACTGATAAAAGTTATCAATTTAGCGCAATTCTCACTTTTATGCCTTTTTACAAGTTTTGGACACAAATTTATGATAATTATACACATCTAGATACAATAGAATTTTTGATGTTACTCAATTTTCATAAAACAAGTTATTTAAGAAGATTTTCAAATTTGAAGTTTACAAATTAACAGGTTATGTTTTCAGATAACACGTGAGCCCCTGAGGATCTCCTCACATGGAGGAGATCTCCATGTGTAAATTGTACGTGGTCGTTGTTTAAAGTATGTGTTTTTCACAATAAAATTTGCAGTTGTAGTAGTACAATTCTGTCTGAGTATGGAACACAGAGTTTTACAGATTTCTCAGTTTGTAGATCGTAAACAACACCATCATCTGTCCCGCTCCACTGATCATCCTTCGTATTTCACTAACCCCCAACACATCAATCCGCAATCTCATCAAATCTTGTATGGTATATAGCAACTTTCCCGGTGGAAACATACTTTGCAAATACAACTTCGAAATCTATTTGGACAATCGGGAGATTTTGAGCACCTTTACTCCATTTAATGGACACCCATACTCGGGGCCGTTTTGCAGTTTTCAGCCATGTTGATTGTACTGGGAATAATAGTTTTGTGGTAGTTTTACAGTGCCTTCCACATCGCTGTGTATCTCCGCTGTCTGAGTATTCTATCTGCGCCTTCCATTTTTCTCAGCTGCTGCTCACTCCCAGTCAAACCATCATATCTGACCAGTTACCAAAAACCATTTCCTGTCTATATTCCATGTGATTGTTCTGATAAAAGATCTATAAGGTACTTTAATATTTAACATCCAATAATAAATTATTCCGTGCCTGCGGTTAGCCGGTACACGTGATTGGTTCTGAATTAAGTAGGGACTGGTCATATGCGTGTGCAGGACACCAAAGGATGGGGAGCCTCAACCCCGACACGGCGCGTCCCAATGGCTGATAGGGAAAGATCCTGTAGATATACAGGACCGGTGTAAATAAGGCTTGCCAAATAAACACCCGCTGATCAACTGAGGCATCGACCAGCGTCTGTCCCAAGTTGGGCGGCTCACAACAGCGTCTGTACCCATAGTGGGCGGCTGATACACAAACTCGCCAACACGCTCGGCAAGCAAGGCGTTTTAATGCCAAAATACCCCCTAACCAAAAATATAATGAAGACGAGTCTTAAAACACAAATACCCCAGGTGGGTAGGGCTAGTTGCCCACAATCCCACATCGGTCGGCCTCACGGATTCTGGGAGGCAAAAACCCGTTAGAAAAGAATAAGAACAGAATAAGAAGAGATTATACGTCGGTACTTATAATATAAGATCAATGAGTAAACATGAAAAACTTGAAGAACTGGAGGAAGAGCTAAATAGAATAAACTGGGATATAGTTGGATTGTCAGAAGTTAAAAGAAAGGGAGAGAAGTGCATATTACTGACATCAGGCAATACCCTATACTATAAAGGAAAAAACGAGGAAGAAGTTAATGAAGGAGGAGTTGGATTCATGATACATAGACGAATAGCACCATACGTGGTAATATACAAAGGAATATCACAAAGAGTGGCATATTGTACTCTACAACCCCTAAATTTTAATACAAATGCCCCACGTGACAGGAAGCCATTTTAAATGTAGTGATCTTGAGCCTCAAAATGTCCCACGTACGGAAGCTAATATAAATGTCACAATTATTACTTAAAAAGCCCCACGTTGGCCAGCGTCATTTTAAATGTCATACAAAGCAACCCTTAAATGATTCCTTATACTTACATTCACCCTGCTCCGGTCTAGCTCAGCCCAACGATAAACAATTAGAATGCAAACCTTTGAAATGCTCTCAAAACAACTCATCAAAACCTTTTTTTAAATGATCAAAATTTTTAACTGTGGACCTCTCTCAAAATTCTCACTTTTAAGCGACGAATAAAATTATAATTACAAAGAAAATCTTTATATTCAACTTTATAAGTATTATAAATTTCATCAAAATTTTCCTGGTACCAGTTTTAATACAAAAATTAATATTGTACAAAATTTTCATTGGGACATTCCCTTACAAAGAAATAGATTCGTTGAAATTTTGCTGGTCTTCTTTCTTCTCTTTTGTTTAGTTGACGTACTGTCAACGCAAACGTAAAATGTTCCTTTTGAAATTCGCGTAAAATATTTGCTAACAGTTTTTGTTACCGATTAAATGAATCAAATTAATTAAATGTTGACTGGTAGTCACTAAGTTCACCCTTAAGTTAATTGTGACGCCGTAAAGTTCAAAAATTTTGTTTGAAAAATTAAATAATAAATTTTGTTCGAAATACCTTTTATCTACAAGTGCACCTGTTGTTAAGCGATGACTCACGCTGGACATCTGCGCAGGATCGGAGCTTGATAAAATTTCTCCCTCAGTTAGTTGAGTGTTGATCTCGTAGGTTCCTGGTATCCATTAAACTTGTCCACATTCTTTTGGTGTTGTAACCTCCAAATTAATGAAGTGCTAACTTTTAAAATAGCTAAATAACAAAATCACTAGCGGCTTGTCTTCAAAGATGTCGAATTGCATCTACTTCACCAAAACAATGCATTTAGCAAAAAGGATAAATTGACAGTGAAAGGCATCTCAAACTTAAGAGCTGCACCTGCTTTCCATCTATGAAGTTTTGTTACCATCGGCGAGGTACAAGGTTTCTAACCTCCAAATTAATGATCCAAAAGTTAATATTGGTTGAGTTCGATTGCACGCAACCTCATCGATCGAGTGCACAATGCATACTAAACACTTCACAAAGATACAAAATTAATAATATCCAAATATGGGATCCAAAATCAATAACGATCCTCATCGGGTGAGTGCTAATGGCATACTAAAATAATTTTAACAGCACTGAACTTACTCTGTTGAGTGCCAATGGCATACTAAATTCTGGTGATTTTCTCAAAATTTCGTAAAATTTTGTGTCTATTGTACCATCTTCACTTCTTAATTCCATCCAAATTTTCCAAATGTCACGCTATGAAGTTAAATAAACGTCTGTAGGTAAGTTTTTATGTGATTTTCTCGCTCTTAGACTATTTTAAAATGTTTTATATTGCAGAATTCACCATTTCCACCGAGATGCAGCGACGAGACTGGAGCCACTTCCATTTTTTTGTACAGAAGACCTTTTTTTATAACTCCGTTACTAAACCGCACATAACCAGCTTCTGAACACTTTTAAACAACACTTTGAAGAATTTCTCAAAGAATGTTATACCTCACAAGTTACAAGATTTGTTATTTGTTACAAAATTTTACATTTTAGAATCCATGTGATTCTAGGTTAAAAGATAACAAAACTTTACAAGAATTTTTGATTTTCCTTGCAATTACCTTGCCCTTGTGAAATCTGAAGTGACAAATTTCTTCCCGAGATTGACCAGAGAGCTTACAACACATTTAAAAGATATCCACAGTCTTATTTCTTTCTTTATTAGAAATCGTGTGAAGTCAGGATTTTGATTTTTGAGTTGTACCCCTTGAGACCCCTCTTGTTTCGCTGCTAGATCATGTTAGCATAGTGCTGCTTAATCACTGAGCTCAGCCAACCGTGAACAAAGCTCCTGTTTGTACAAAACACAAATGTCATCGCATGAGAGAAAAACTTTATAAACATGAAAAGTGTCAGGCTTTTCACCCATATGAATTTCAAAGGACCCAGAAAAATACGACAATATATAAAACTACAACTATCAAAACACTGCAAACTCAAAGTCATACAAGTATACGCCCCAACCTCAACCCATACCGATGACGAAGTAGAATTACTCTATGAAGAAATATCAACAGCAATGATATGATAGGAGATAGGATGATAGATGATGGGAGATTTTAATGCCAAAATAGGGAAAAAGATGGAAAACTGGGAAATGAGGTTGGGTAGCTTTGGACTTGGCGAAAGAAATGAAAGAGGACAGAGACATTAGTAAAATTTATGGAACAACGAAATATATATGCCATGAATACATTCTTTTACAAAAAAATCAACAGAAAGTGGACGTGGATAAGCCCAAATGGCAACACAAAAAATGAAATAGATTATACACTATCGTCCGATAAAAATATAGTTAAAGATGTATCAGTACTGAACGAATTCAACACAGGTAGCGACCATAGACTGGTCAGGTCAAAGATTGAACTTAACATAAAACTAGAGAGAGCTAACCTAATGAGAAGAACGAGAGTGCTATTCGACGGTTCCTTCCTCAAAATTTATTAGATAGTCTATTAGAGCAGTATCCATTTTTCGATCAAATTCAACTCAAAAATGAATTATCGGTAGCATATATAGTGACCCCAAAATGTTTGGACAATGTAGGACTCCATCAAAGATATTAGATTTTACTTTCAAAAATGATTTACACAGTTGTATGCCTGAAATTTACAAACTTTTATGTGTGGTCGTCACCATACCGGTAACATCGGCTTGGGTTGAAAGAAGTTTTTCCACACTAAAACGTATTAAAACTTACACTCGTAATACGATGAACCAAAATCGGTTAAGTAAAGTCGCGGTAATGTCTATTGAAAAGGAATTCGTTACCTTATTGTCTCGAAATAATGAATTCTACGAGAATATCATCGATCACTTGGCGAATACTAAAAGTCGCCGTCTTACGTTTAAAGCTTCATAAATTTCGAATGACTTAAAATAATATTAATCTGTAGGTATTGCGGTGGTCCAAAGTGGGTTCGATTCAAAGAAAGAACACATTTGCATTTTTCATTTAGACACTATGATTTGATCACTTCGCTATACCATAATTTCGAAACCTAAAATTTGTTATAATGCTGTTGGCTCATATTTGTCTTAAACTCAAATTAAGTCCTTTCAATGAACGCCGTCTGTAATAATAAAAAAATTTTTTAAGATGTAAGAGACAAAAACATAAAATAAAAGTTAGTACTTTAAAATAAATTTAAGAAGCAAATTGGGTAAATTTTAATATTTGTTAAAAGTAGGAAAAGCGAAATTAAGTGAAAAGATGAAAGTGTTTAAATGATGTGGAAAAGGACGGGAGTATATTTCGGACAACCAGAAAATTGGGTTAAACGCGCCTGCTCGAATAATTTGAAAAAGATAAGTTTGGAAAATAAAGAGTCTTCCCACGTCCAGCAACGAGGACGGACGTATTCATTTTTGTTTTTGGGACTCTCCCCAGAGCGATCAGCGAGTACAGACGTATTGGGAGAGGATATTTTTAAAATTCTGGAATGAACGTTTGAAAAGGAAGGACGTACCAAGATTTGAATTTTACAAAGTGAAAATTTATCGATTTATTTTTATCAAGTTATTGAAAGTAAAATAGTAAAGTCAATCAATACTTTTGGAATAAGAAACAATAGCAGATTTGTGTTTCAAGAAGTTCTGGAATTTTGATTGAAGGTGATAGTGAAAATTTTTGATACCACTGGTTGTTACAAGTTTTTATGGTTATGGTACGAAATGGAAAAACATTAATTAATAATTCGAAATACTTACACGATATTCAACTGGTTACCACTGTGTTCGCAAGGATCCATGGTGTGTCATCATATTTATTCCTCACTACATTCACACAAAATAAGCAGGCCGTTTTTACGAAGCACCGTTCCTGAAAGCCCTAGTCGCTGTCTTCGAACGTTATTGGTAAGACTGTTTTTTTTGAGCGCTCTTTTTGTTCGGTGGAAAGCGTCGCTAACGCGAATAACAATATAAAGTGCGGTATTTTTAAAAAGGGGTTATTATTCTAGTTTTTAAGAAAATTAATTTTGTATGCTTAATTTGTTTCTTCTTGTAAAAATTTTATGGTTTGTCTCGATTTCAAATTAATAAACACAGGTATTTTGTTTGAATTGATTTATTTTGAGCATTTTTGGTTTACATTTTTACAGCATAGGAATGGAGCAAGTTTTGGTATAGCTTTAAGTTTTGAATTTATTCAAAATTTTAATGCACAATAGCATTTTATGCAAAGTGTCTTTTCTCTATAGTCGGACCACTTACACGCCCAAAATACGAGAGTCTTATTCATGCTGGCCGAGGCAATTTAATAAAGAAGAGCCGTATAGTATTTTTCTCCGCTATATAAATCAATAATAAAAATTTTACAGTAGCTAAACACGGCAGTATATTGTACAGCATTTTTTCCAAAAAACACTCTGCACTCATCGAACAATTTTTTCCATTGTACACAGTACTGAAGATAGTCAACGAGCCCGAAACACGTGTCTACTAATATTTTATTAAATTTTTTTTAAGTTTTATTTTATAAGGTAGTTAAGCTGTAAAATTAGCCTCCTCAAATGGAAAAGTTACGAGCCGCCGCTGCTTCCAAACTATCGGTACAAGTTTTCGGGGATTTTGTTTGTATGAGACAAACGGTACAGTTAAAGGCATTTTTAAAACATTTCATACAGAGCCTACAATTAATTAGATTAAATAATTCTGAGCAAGCTGAGGTAGGTAGAGTTGTGACCATTGTTCTCCAGTTAAGCTTTAACATCGTCGTAAGCGGAGATATCACAACAATACATACTCTTATTACACATTACACATTTCTTGACTATTTTTGAAGAAAGAAACTTGAATAACGCGTTACATTCAATAATAAATTAACAAAATATCCATCAAAAATGAATAATACAATAAATTATTGCTTAAAAAAGTACATAAGTTCCATCACTAGGGTATTTTAGCAAAGGTGATTCAAAATAATGAATTTGATGGGGCGTCGTCCAAATATTTGTAAAATTTTACGTCCCTATGAAAAAATTAAAAGAAAATTTCAAGTACTACTTACGGTTTTGAAACAGTTTTAAGTGGTTGCCAATTCTTTTGTTTTTTAGAACAATTTAGAAATTGCTGTAAATAATCTCAAAAAATTATTGCATTGCCAATATAGTTATCGTATAAAATCAATAATAAATTAACAAAACTTCGATTAGAAATCCAAAAAAATAATACAATTGTTTACTAAAAATATATCATAGTTCCATTACTAGGATAATTTTTGCAAAAGTGATTCAAAATAATGAACTTGATATTATACTGGTACCTTAATGTTGTTTGCAAATGTTGTAAGTGTTTTTGTGTCCGTTATTCATTATATTATATTATTATTGTGGATTTTAAATATACTTAGTTTTATTAATATCTGACTGAGGTTACGGTCACCGCAGTTTCAATTTTCATCAGCAGACGTCTACGTGGAATTTCACGTTGCTTATCCGTTAAGACTCCGAAAATGAAGAATATTATTTTTCTATCAGCATTCCAATTATTATTGTTTCAATATGCATCTTGTAACGATGAACTTTTAGCTAAGGTAAGCACTTTTCATTTTTTTTAAGTTTTGCCAATATCTAAGAATAAATAATGAGAAACTTAACATTCCATTTAAATAGAGTATTATATAGGAAAAATGAAATGTTTAAATATAATTGAAATTTTACCAGGAAAATTTGATGTAAAACAGCAACAAAGTAGGTACAAAGTACAAGGATGTGCTTCGAGTTTCATTCATAGAGGATTTCGAAAATATAAGTAAACTTTGTTAGTTGAAGTTATCGCAACTATGGTCTATACGAATATTTTCGAAATTAAATGGATGATTAAAGGGTTCCCAAATAAAATTTTTTTTCCGGAATAATACTGGATAATAGTAATATGCATTTTTTGAAAAGTGGAAATTTAACGCTGGAAACCATTTGACAATAGTTTATTATTGGTCAAATAATATTGTTTTTTAATAATAATAAAGTGAATAACTTTCGGATAACTTCACCTTAATTAGGATATAGCCCGGTTATTAATTAGATCACTTCAATAAAGCCCTATATTATGTATATTAGTTACATAAATAGCAATTATCATAGACACCTAAAATATTGCTCTGTCCCTTACCTTTCTCTTTCTTTTGTTCATATTCCCTATGTCTCAACCCCAGTATATTTATTATTAGGCTGCGAACAGATAAAATCTTATTTTATTTATTAAGTGAAATTATTTATATTATACTCGTAGTATATAGCTATATATATTTTTTAAATTTAATTGCTTGTCACAGTTTGCGGTTCTTAATCACTATTTTCCTTTTCTATGTCTTTTAAAAATTGTTCCCTCTTTAATTAACTTTGCTTATATTTTTTTTAATGAAACTTCCTCACAAATTGAAATGTTATATATTCAAGTTAACAGAACCTTTTACATAAATATTAATAATCCTTGAGACGGGACAAACCGGCCTTACGACCATTTTGCAGCTATCAACTGGAAAAATACGGGAATCGGTCGGTTTCGTCTCAACGGCCACCCCGTTAAATAAAGTTGCCCAACTATACTCTGCCTGGGGTGGTTCGAAGCATACTAGCTAAGGACCGCCAAAAACAAAACCGACAATGCTTCATAAACGAAAAATAGGCGCCAACATTCATGGCTAAAGGTAACTGACATCTTTTGGGGACGTGAATGTTCACCCCCCCCTAAATCGGTAAAACGTCTTCTGCATATTTTGCACATTTCGCTGCCTCCTGACATAAACCATCAATAAAGAAAATACAGGTTAACAATAAATTTAACACATATAATAAGGTAAACCATAAAAAACATGAAAAAAGACCTGACGTCCTTTCAACATGCTCATATAAATCACAAAAATCAACTTTTGTTTTCAAACATTTTATTCCAGTTTATTTTCCAAATTTTTATTTCAATGTATTTTCCAAAATATTTTTCCAATTATAACATTTAAATCGACGAAATTATTGCTATATGCGTTCAATATGCCACCGCCGCCTTTCAAACTATAAATCTGCTATATCGCTGGTGAAGAATTACTTCAATTTCCTTTCTCCACAAAATCTCAATCATTTATTACCTCTGATAGTCTCTGTGTTACTAAAGAACATCTCCAAAACAAAATCCGTCCATTCGCCGTTCATATTAATTTTAATTCATGTCCCAAACCACTTAAACCGGATGTACTTATCATTTTTATGCATGTTCACACTTTAAATAATTTATAAGGATACTTCATTGGACCATGTGTATGAGCAAATTGGTCTGGGTATATTATCGTAATACTATGCTATGGAATAACTTAAAAAGTTAAAAAAATAGGTAAATAAATATTATAATAAAATATAAAAAAGTAAATAATATTAATATCAAGAATAATAACGATGAAACAATTAATTAATTAATTAAGCAATAGACTTCATTATAGGCTAAGATTATTTATAAATTGTTTTTACACTCTTCTTCGGCATTTTGATATTCTTTTTCGTTATTTTAACTTTACGCATCAAATCACGTGCTTGTTGTTTTTTTGCTTCTTTTTCAATGCCTGTTCTTTCTTTTCTAGAGCTAGTGATGCTTTTCTTAGTCTTACAGCATTTTCCTTTTCTGCTTTCTAAACAACCTTAGCATTCAGAAAATCTCTATATACGTTTGACGAAATTAAACAAACTTAATTTTAGTTTCACCAAAATACGTTCAAAATTAGAGATGAACGAATTCAACTGATAAGGTACAACAAAAGTGTTTTCAATTTCTATCAAGTTAAAGCCTTTAAACACAACCGCACTACCACTGCTCACAATGTTACTTTCAACTTTAAAATTGATGTCCAAGATAAAATTGAGGTAAAATAAATTTTTTTACATTGTTTCCAAACATTGAAAGGTCTAGACGGGTCTAGAGTTAACTTAAAAGATTAATCCTGAAAAGTATACAGATCAATTATTTTGAAAGTAAGAATCAACTGACAAATCATTATAACATGGGTACAGACAGAAAATATCAACTGTTGAAGCAATGCTAGCCACGATGGAAAATATTATGAAGGAATTTGTTAAGAAACAAATCATATTGACCTCTTCCCGTGTAGTTTTCAGACTATTTAGCGACACGAAGTTGTATAACCTTTAATAATAGATTATTTAAAAAAATATATAATAATGAAATGCGCTCTTCTCGTAAATTAAATATTTTTTTATCTACCCAATGTAATTTAATAAATGGTTCATTTTTAGGTACTTTTTCAAGGCAATAAGTTTTTAAGTAATGAATATCGACACTTTCCGATACGTTTTCAAGTCAACTTAAAAAAAGGTTTCGACGCAAATGTACTTGGACTGGGCAGTGGTGTAAAAGCATGTGGTAACATTAAAAGTTTTTACTTTTATAAGGTTTTCTAACAATTTTAAGGTTTCAATAAGTTTCCTAATTATTTTGATTCCAGAATGTCACATACTATTTTTGCAATTTTGTTATGGATGCAACTCGTTTACCTCCGCTTATTCCAAATGGTAAATTCAGAAATGATATTACATATCTGTATTCCAATGAAGAAATATCGTTACAATATGTTTTTTATGAAATATACGTTCCCATTGTATATCCAAAGAATTAATTTGGAAAGAATCTAATCGACTATGCAGTCAGAAGTAGACCAAAAGCAATGTCATAGAAAATTATCGATATTATTTTATACCTATATGCATAGTTGATTTTAATTGTATGTTGCGCATAAAAGTAAATAATACTCAACTGCAAAACTTATTTTTTTGTAAATATAACGCAACTCGTATGATATTGACATTTTTTTGTACATTTTCGAACACCTCTAGTCAAATAACAAATTTTGGTTTATAGTGACCAATATCACATTGGCCCTTCGTGGACGGAATAAAATATATGTACTTACATTACGGTTTTTGATTAATTGCAGAAATTTGGTTTTCCCAAATGGCTCAATTTTAGATTCAAGAAATCGGTCTGAATAAACTTTAAAAAAGTCTAGTTTCATTTGTAAATCACCTTCTAAGTAAATTTTGCTGGTAATTTTCCTACAATAGTGAGAGGGAAATTTTGGTATAAACTTTAGCCGTTGTCGAAATAAGCTGTATAATAAGGATAAAATATCCATCAAAAATGAATAATACAATTATTGCTTAAAAAAGTACATAAGTTTCATCACTAGGGTATTTTAGCAAAGGTGATTCAAAATAATGAATTTGATGGGGCGTCGTCCAAATATTTGTAAAATTTTACGTCCCTATGAAAAAATTAAAAGAAAATTTCAAGTACTACTTACGGTTTTGAAACAGTTTTAAGTGGTTGCCAATTCTTTTGTTTTTTAGAACAATTTAGAAATTGCTGTAAATAATCTCAAAAAATTATTGCATTGCCAATATAGTTATCGTATAAAATCAATAATAAATTAACAAAACTTCGATTAGAAATCCAAAAAAATAATACAATTGTTTACTAAAAATATATCATAGTTCCATTACTAGGATAATTTTTGCAAAAGTGATTCAAAATAATGAACTTGATATTATACTGGTACCTTAATGTTGTTTACAAATGTTGTAAGCGTTTTTGTGTACGTTATTCATTATATTATATTATTATTGTGGATTTTAAATATACTTAGTTTTATATTTTTATTGCGTATAATATACACAGTTTCAATTTTCATCAGCAGACGTCTACGTTGAATTTCACGTTGCTTAGTATCTGTTAAGACTCCGAAAATGAAAAATATTATTTTTCTATCAGCATTCCAATTATTATTGTTTCAATATGCATCTTGTAACGACGAACTTTTAGCTAAGGTAAGCACTTTTCAGTTTTTTAAAGTTTTGCGAATATCTAAGAATAAATAATGAGAAACTTAACATTCCATTTAAATAGAGTATTATATAGGAAAAATGAAATGTTTAAATATAATTGAAATTTTACCAGGAAAATTTGATGTAAAACAGCAACAAAGTAGGTACAAAGTACAAGGATGTGCTTCGAGTTTCATTAATAGAGGATTTCGAAAATATAAGTAAACTTTGTTAGTTGAAATTATCGCAACTATGGTCTATACGAATATTTTCGAAATTAAATGGATGATTAAAGGGTTCCCAAATAAAAATTTTTTAAATTGTTTTTACACTCTTCTTCGGCATTTTGATATTCTTTTTCGTTATTTTAACTTTACGCATCAAATCACGTGCTTGTTGTTATTTTTGCTTCTTTTTCAAGCAAAAACGCCTGTTCTTTCTTTTCTAGAGCTAGTGCTTTTCTTAGTCTTACAGCATTTTCCTTTTCTGCTTTCTGAACAACCTTAGCATTCAGAAAATCTCTATATACGTTTGACGAAATTAAACAAACTTAATTTTAGTTTCACCAAAATACGTTCAAAATTAGAGATGAACGAATTCAACTGATAAGGTACAACAAAAGTGTTTTCAATATCTATCAAGTTAAAGCCTTTAAACACAACCGCACTACCACTGCTCACAATGTTACTTTCAACTTTAAAATTGATGTCCAAGATAAAATTGAGGTAAAATAAATTTTTTTACATTGTTTCCAAACATTGAAAGGTCTAGACGGGTCTAGAGTTAACTTAAAAGATTAATCCTGAAAAGTATACAGCTCAATTATTTTGAAAGTAAGAATCTACTGACAAATCATTATAACATGGGTACAGACAGAAAATATCAACTGTTGAAGCAATGCTAGCCACGATGGAAAATATTATGAAGGAATTTATTAAGAAACAAATCATATTGACCTCTTCCCGTGTAGTTTTTAGACTATTTAGCGACAAGAAGTTGTAACCTTTAATAATAGATTATTTAAATAAAACATATAATAATGAAATTCCCATTCGAATTCTCGTAAATTAAATATTTATTTATCAACTTAATATGATTTAATAAATTGTTCATTTTTAGGTACTCATTCAAGTCTATAAGTTTTTAAGCAATGAATATCGACACTTTCCGATACGTTTTCAGGCCAATTTAAAAAAAATATTCAACACAAATGTAGTTGGTCTGCGCAGTAGTGTAAAAGCATGTGCCAACATTGAAAGTTTTTACTTTTATAAGGTTTTCTTACAATTTTAAAGTTTAAATAAGTTTTCTAATTATTTTGATTGCAGAATGTCACATACTATTTTTGCAATTTTGTTATGGATGCAACTCATTTTCCTCCGCTTATTCCAAATGGTAAATATAGGGCTGATGCAACATTTCTGTATTCCAATAAAGAAATAGCATTCCAGTATATTTTTCTTGAAATATACGTTCCAACTGTTTATCCTTGATTTGCAGAGAATCTAAAATAGACTATGCTATGCTGTTTACTAGGAAATTATTGTTATATTGATATACCTAGTTGATTTTAGTTGTATGTTGATCATAACAATAAACAATACTGGACCGCAAAACTGAATTTTATTTAAATATCGAGAAATCCATATGTCGCCATTTTTTTGAGCATCGATGTTGAAGCCGTTGTCTAATTTCTATATACGTATTGCTGTGTAGTTCCTTGAGCAATTTGCACCACCCTAGTTTTGTCAGGCGCCAGTTCTCAAAGTGAGAACAAAATTTATAAAATTGAATTCTTAATTTTCAGGTGTTACAAATTACTTAGAAACTTACAGTTCTTGTCCCTTTAATCTAGCTCAGTCTTGGAAACTCGACTCAAAGTGTAGTAGGTTCGTTGAACTTTGAGATGCTTCTTGGGTTGAAGTGAATTGAAAGCCAAAATTGTTGATGTCAAGATAATTAAGATGAACTTGCTAGCTTGCATTGACGAAACTTTAAATTGAGTAATGCTTACTGTTATTAAATCAAGTCGACGAATAAAAATTGTTTGTTTCAAAAATGGTTTTATATTTATCAAAGTTAATTAAACAAATTCGCAATGCGCACAATTTTTAGATAAATTCTTATCTAAAAGAAATAGACAATATTGTAACCAAAAATCAATTCGACGTATCCAATCTTCTTCCTTCTTGTTGGCGATTTTTGAATAAATTCAAAAATCTTCTGCTTTTCAATAGCAGGATTAAATGTTTATTAATTAAAATATTATTTGTAAAATTAAATAATAGCAAGAATGTTTGTAGAATTAATGATGAGGATAGTGCAACTAATTTGTCACGTCCTATTGTAAAATGTTGAAGACCAAAAATATAAAGTTTTAAATAATAAAGTTTTCTTATACCTGAATTTCAATCCATCCTGTATGTAAACAGGATTTTGCGCATAAACACAATTTCGTCGCACTGTCACTTTCCGAAGTTGCACACACTTGCCGGTTGTTGGTAGCCCCGCTGACGAATTTTGCTTCCGTTTCGTTGTTTGACGGTGTTGATTTGATTGCCGACACCTGTTGATGTTGAGAATCGTGTTCGTTGAGTGTCAGTGAATATCAGTTGTTGTTGATCTTCAGTTATAATAAGGTGAGTCACTTTTACTTCATTGATGGTGTAGTTGTTTTTACTGTAGGGTATCCATTTGCAAATTTTGTTATCTATTTTTAGATAAAATTGGAATTAATCACACATTTTTGTGTTCTGGACTAAACTTTTATTTTACGGAGCCGCACGTCTTGCCTTTTCAAGAACTAAAAGTAGACTGTCTAATTTTCCTGCGCTGTACTCAAAATTCGTCGAAATTTTCTTATCTGTAAGTGAAGTTTCACACCATTTTATGTTTTATGTGTTCTAATTGAGTTTAAACTTTCAGGAGCTGTTTCCTCGATGTTGAGTTGATCAACCGTGTGTCTCTTTCACCTCTCACAAATACGGTAGCTGTTTTGTTAACAACTTTTAGCGAAGTTCCACACCTTTCTTGTTTATCACAAACTTTCTTATCACATTGAGCGAAAATGACCTTTATATGCACTTTTGGAGTTTTTTGGTTTGAAATTATGAACATTTGATAGAATAGATTATTTAACAAGTTTTGATATAATGGGTTTTACACAATTATTGTAGTATGTGGAATAAATTTCATTTTTGTACCTTATCATTAAGGTTATGTATTTTTGTGATAACATTCACATTAAAATTACCATATTTGAGGCAAACAATCCCTTATTCTTAAATTTTGAGGTGATAAAACCCTCTCTGAGTTTATCTTTCAGCTTTTTAAAACATTCCCCTATACTTAAAGATCTTAATTGGTTCTTTAAACCTGATTTTGCTAAATTCGTTCATCTTTGTTATCTTTTGAGTTTTAACGAGGTCAAATTCTAAGTAAATTTTGTGTATTTGTTAGAAATTAAGATATTTGCATGACCCTGGTAGCTTGAAACACAGCAGTATGTACGTAGTTCCAATAACAAATTTTGTTTCCGAGTTAACAGAATCAGAGTTTTAAAAATGTTTTTGAAGTTAAACAAATGTTCATACCTAAAGTATGTTTAGAGAAATTTTGTTTTTGAAGTGTTTTATCACTAATAATAATACGCAATAAAGTTTGGTAGGTAATAATATGGTAAGTACTTTTTCTCATTTTGGAGAGTAGTCCATCATACCAGACCTTATCGAGAATATAACGGACATCCAGAAAGGCAGCTGATCGAAATTCTTTTCTAAAATCATTTATTTATTACCTTCATTCACCAGTCTATGCACTTCTTCCATGGTGCCATGTTTGTCCTTGAATTTAAACTCTTGAGTTGGTATAATCTTAATAAACAATTTAACATTAACTAAAATATATCAATATGAAAGATTTCACTAATTAATTTACATTTTATTCGCTCTTAAAGTCAGAAGTCAGAACTTTATGAGAGGAGTCGATGCAACCCCTCCCCACGATGTACTTTATATTGTAGTTTTCTCCAGACCAAAAAATTAGCAACAAACTCTCCATACATTTTTTTTTTTGGTTTGCTCAAGTGGGGGTTGCAGTTTAACACGGGTCTCGATATATTATGTTCAAATCTAGATGTAAAAATTATACAATTGAGATTGAAAAGAAATTTTCTTTTCATAATTAACATTAGTTTGGGTTAACTGCATTTATTTCTTGTTTTGGGAAAATATTTTTGCGGCTATCCTGTACATGTTTATTGACCATGAAGAAAAACAATCTAAATCTACCTTAATGATAGTTTATAATGATTGCATTAATTGTCACACATACAGAAATGATAATTATTATTAATAAAACAATTAGTAAGTATTTCAGTTGTTACCATTCGAGGGCGTAGTGTCAAATAGCTGTAACTGCAAAATAGTCGTTTAAAAAAAATCGTTCGATTAATATCTGATTGAAATTACGATCATCGCTAGGTAGGCCTCTGAAAATGAAGAATATTATTTTGCTCTTAGCATTTCAATTATTACTATTATTTCAATATATATTATGTAACGATGAATTTTTATCCAAAGTAAGTATACTTTTTATTATTTTTACTTATATTTATATCAATCATTTATTATCTTACAATAGTTTAATCTAAAGTGCACATTACACGGGGCGTTCGGCTGCAGCAACCGATTGCGGCAACCGATTGCAGCAGTCGATCGCATGTGCAACCGAATGCATATGGATATTACATGATGCGATTTTCGTATTTTAACAATTTATCACAAATTTTAACTCACAAAAAAAATTAACAAATTTAACCACACAACACAAAAGTACAATATTTTTACGTCACTTTTATCTATTGTTATAACTTCAATAACATCAAATCACTGGATTGCATGAGAAAATCGCCTACAAAATAGAACAAGTTCTATTTTAAATAAATCGCCAGGCGATCATTTGCTGGATGGGTTGCCTATGCGATTAGCTGTTTTACACGGGGCGTTCGGCTGCAGCAACCGGTTGCATGAATAAAAGGCCTCGTGTAATGTGCACTTAATGTATGTATGTGGACGTTAATCTCACTTAATCTAATGTAGTTTGTCGAGATGAAGCGACTGGTGCAAGCAGAATTTTAGTTTGAATATTAAATAATAATTAGTTTGCCTGGATTAAACCGAAATATTTATATTTTCAAGAAATTTTCTTTCGCATTTTTATGATTTGACGATAAAACAACAAATAGTTGTGGGTACGAAGTATTCGCATGTACATGGAATTTCGATCATAAAGGGTTTCGAAAATATAAACAAACCCGTCCTTTGTCAGTTTGAGCCTGAGTCTGAGCCTGTTCTATACAAAAATAACATTAAGTACTTTGATATATAGGGTGATTAAATTAGAGGTAACAATTCAAAATTCAATACCATTGTTTTTATGTCAAAATACGAAAATAATTTTTAATTCAAATTGTGTTATATCACGCCGTTTTATCGGCTCATTCTCATCATCAGATGTAAATTTTAGATCGTAACCAAATTATATCTGATGCTGAGAATTACCCTGACCATTTCATATTGGTTTTATTACGTAGATCATAACGATATCATAACGACTGTAGGCTTATATTTTAGATCATTTGATATACAAGAAATTTACATTAATAAATTGAATTTTAGTTTCACCAAAATACGTTCAAAATTAGAGATGAACGAGTTCAACTGATCAGGTACAATAGAAGTGCTTACAATTACTATGAAATTAAAGTTTTTAAATACAATCGCACAACAACGGCCCACAATTCTACTTTTAACTTCAAAATTGATATGCAAGATAAACTTGAGGTAAAATAAATTTTTTTACATTATTTTAATTATTTCAAATGTCTCGTTAAACTAAAATGTTAAAGATTATAAATATAGAGATACAAAAACCTATGTGATTAGTTAAATGCCAAATGAGCAATAATTGATATAAGATATTAAAAAGAGCAAAGTTCTTAACTTGATGTGAGGAATATTTATTACTTATTAGTAATAAAATCGTGTGGGAGAACTCTAAAGCGTCATACCATATACCTCCATTGATAACATTATTATATTATCATTAGAGGTTTTGGTCCACCATTGCTTATCACGTATTTCTTTCCTCCACTTCCTCAACACAAGCCAGTCATCCTGAAGGATTTGTTTAAAAAAACCTAGGAACAGCAATATCCGTTAGCTTCTGCTAGGCTCGAGACGGCAAACGAGGGAGGTCGATAAGCTTAAGGGTTGATAACTTCAAAACAACACCGCATCAATGATAAGAAACTTGTTTAATAGGATAATTAATGTAAACAAATCGTACACGAATGCGATTTACAATGTAGCATTATCAGCTTCAAGCTAACAGCCGATACAAAATGATGTGACCTTAAAATGGTTCCATAAAAATTTCGTCAATAATTCAAGCATACAAAAGGCAAACATCGCCAACAATTGGTTCTTGCGATGACACAGATTAATGATAAAAATACAATTAAGGATTTATCCTCTCTAGTGAAAATTGATATTAACCGTATCTGTATTTTAGTATAACCAATAAATTCAAAAAGGAAGTATAAATAGTTAAGATAACCTATTCGTCATACTGCGACATCATCGGGAGATGAGTTTTGTGCTGATTATTGTTTAATGCATAAATTTTGTTATTCTAAACGACAAAAATGGTTAATTAAAGACAGGGGTTTTTGGTAACGCAAATTAAACTAGAAGCTATCGACCATTTTCAATGAAGTCGTGACTAAAGAAAAAGAGATTAATTGTTACGAAGGTAAAATTCTACTGCCAGAAGTCATTAGAATTTGAACATACAGAAAATATCAACTATACAGCAATTAAGAGTAGCCATGATGGAAAATATTTTAGCAACAAAAAGTTAAATACATACATCCAATATTTAATAATAAATACTGTATTTTTTAGGTACTGGTACAATGTTATAAGTTTTTGAGTAATGAGTATCGACACTTTCCGGTAGGTTTCCAAGCCAATTTAAAAAAAATTCTTGACACAAATGTAATGGGATTGGGAACTAGTATGAAAGCATGTAGCAACATTAATAAAAATTATTATTTTTATAAGGTTTGACAACCTTATTTGGAGTTTAAGAAAAATTTCCTAAGTATTTTGATTGCAGAATGTCACATACCTACCTCTTACACCATTTTGTTGTGGATGCAACTCGTTTACCTCCGCTTATTCCAAATGGAAAATACAGGGCTGATGTAACATTTCTGTATTATAATGAAGAAGTAGCGCTCCACTATATTTATGGTGAAGTATACGTTTCAATTGCATATCTCAAAAAGTAATTTTAATGGAATTTAATCGACCAAGCAGTCAAAAACGGACTGGAATCTTTTTACTAGAAAATTATTAATATCATGTTATATACATACATACCTTATGTAGCTAGTTGATTTCAGTTGTATATTGCGCATAATAGTAAACAATACCTGGCTGCAGAATTGAATTTATTTTAAATATATTGAACTTGCCATAGCCATAGCCATAGTTTAAATTGATTGGGTGGATGAAATAAGAAATAAATGTTTAAACGTAAGTAGTGGTACCATACTGAAACTGGAATCATCCCCACTGCGCATGATCGAAAGTATTGATTAGGGTCAAGTATTGATTATATTATATTATTGACATAAGGGGTTGACAAAAGGGTATTTAAATTAGGGGTCACTCCCCTTTATTAGTAAGGTATTTAAATTAGGGGTCAGCCCCCTTTATTAGCTTGAGTATTAAAATTAGGGTGTGAGCCCCCTAATAGGTATGTATTTTTAAATAGCAATACATCACTAAACTGCGCATGATCGAAAGTATTGATTAGGGGACAAGTATTGATTAATTTAGGGTTCCTTACATTATTAAGAAATTATTATTATATGTTATAAGTAAATGCGAAGGGTGTGAATATTTATTACGATAGGGTGCAAACCCCCATTGAAATCTAAGGTAAGGTATTTAAATTAGGGGTCAGCCCCCTTTATTAGTAGGGTAATGAAATCACTAGATCATAAGGTGTTATTGTTATATATTGTTATTGGTATTGCTAGTGTAATTTTATATATAATAATAATCGCTTACACTTTGTAAGAATACAAAAATTCTAATTTATAGCAGGTATTGATCACATCACGATATTAGTATTTGCTCTTTGCAATAAAATCAGTAAATTACCTATTCTATATTTAGGGATACATATTATCTTAGACAATAATAGTATTACATATTAGACACATTATGTGAGTAATTGTATATGGGGTGTAAAACTTGCAATTAGAATATGTTCTTACTGCAATAAAAACCAGCGCATGCAAGCTAATATTATAGGATTAATTAACTTCATTCACTATATAAGGCTGATAACTGTATATATATAAAACTAGTTCTTCGAGTCTACTGGTTAGGTTAACTTCGGTAACGCATATTCTAGAAGTCATGGAAACTAAAACTTCATTGAAGAGAAGATCAGAAGGATCCGTACAAAGTAAGTTCATAACAAATTAATCTTTACTTATTTTAATAAACTGGTATTAGAGTTAGGTGAGTGCTCATTACTTGTAATGAGTACTTACCTAACCCTCAACCAGTTAATATTGTACAATTGATAATTTTACCATATATACTTGTACTAATTTTTTTCTTTTTATGTAAATTCTAGTTGAAAAGGATTGTAAGTTACCTAAAACCTTACAACCAAAAATGGTATTCGAAACTAGGTATTGGCTTAATAAGTCAGAAACAAAGTTTTTGTCGGTGGGGATCGATGTTGAAGAATGGATACCAAAACTACGCTTAGGAGGATCAAATGGATTGGGTATCTCATTATGCACCCAAGATTGGGATATTATAATGGATAAAGAGGTATCGATTACAAATTTTTTAAATGGTGGGACTATGGATCACATTGTTATGAATCGCAATACTACAACTTTAAAAATTTCCGGTCAAAAATTTCAAAACAATAATGTGTTAAAATTAAAAAGAAATGATTTTTATATTTACATAGGGAAGGTAACCGTGGAGAGGTTATATGAAATATCACCGTTAATCAACCAACGAATGAGAGAAATTGTTAATATGGAAATCAAAGACTACTATACTGATGTTTTATTTGCATGTATTCAGTTAGGAGGTGATCCTTTTATGAATACAAAAGAGGTGATACAATCTACAGGTGACTATCAAGGAGTCCATTCATATTGCATCTTGGAAATGTTCTACATGTATCCTGAGGTGATTAAACAAAACTTGTACGATTTACCTTAAGTAATTCTTATATGCAATGTATATGTATACTGTATTTTAATATAATTTTATAATAATGTGGGGTGTAATTTTTGAAATAATCTACCATTATAATCCTACGAAAGTAAAATTCTATCATTTCTTGAGATATTCAAGCAGCATAATGAAAACTGAATGATTTTATTAATCCATACCTCCCCTATATACCTAGTCGTGCCATAAGTTCTGATACTTGTGTGGAAGCCGATTTTAGTGATTTTAAAATAAAAAGCCTCTATATAAATTACTACATTTTATTCGGTACATTCTAAGGAATTCAATTTTGTACGATTTATTCGAAATGGTCACCTTTTGACTTCACAAGGGCCTTTAAACGTCGCGGGCAGTCATCCATTGTGGCACGCACTACTTTTATTGGTATAGATGTTCCAACCTTGATCAAATTCCGTTTTAAGAGCTCAATATTTTTATGGGGTACTTTGCAAGCTTGTTCCTCAAGAATAAACCATAATTTGTAATCCAAAGAGTTCAAGTCAGGACTACCTGAAGGTCAGTCTTCCGAGGCAATAAACTCAGGTAAATTTGTTTGTAGTCATTCGTTGGGTCGTTTTCGCTTTATGCGCTGGTGCAGAATCTCGCTGAAACACCCTATGGTTTTCACGAAATAAGTTGTAATTTAGAGGGTTAACTACGATCTGTAACATTTTTTGGTATTTTTTCCCCCGTTATTTTTCACGTTTTTTCCCCTTTTTCACAAAAAACAGCTGCGTTACTGCTTCATACGACACACCTCACCAAATCATTACTATTGTTGGATAATGGTCATTTTTCACCCCTGAAATTTTTTCAGGGGCTTCATTAGAGCTGTAGGCCTACACAGGATCGATTTTCATGTTGAATTTTTCTTCGACTGTGAAAATTTTTTCGTCAGTAAACAAAATATTTTTGTGATCTTCATACTCGTGCCGGTCCAGGAGTCGTTTTGTTCTTTCTTGTCTAATATTTTTTAGAGCAATTGTAAGACGATGTATTGTAATCCTACGATAAGCCCCAAGTTTTAAGTCATCTTTTAACACGCGAGAAATGGTTCTTTTCGAAATTTGAATTTCCTAGCCGTAATTTTTTGTTTCCTCAAGGGATTTCTTCTCATTCGCTCGCGAACTGTTTTAATAACTCCAAGAATTCTTACCAATTAACAGAATCCAACCCGATTATTTTATACAAATTAAGATTTACATTCCGAACGTAATTGAGACAATCGATATGGAATATATTATTGGGGGATATGAATTTATTAGTTGAAGATTATAAACATTACATCTACGGGTTCATAAGAACAACCTGTCAACCAACCCGACAAAATAGGTTCATATCAAACAAACAGGTGCATAACAATCCAAACACGTTCATACAAATCAATTATAGGCGTTCCATCAAGATCTTCAATGAAATAAGTTACAGGTTTACCATAATTAATTTGTATAATTTTAAATAACTCTGTAGTCCAATTAGCATTGTAACCTTGATCAAATACCTATTTATACTTCGAAATTCACACGAAATCACCAAGTTTTAAATTTTATTCCCCCAATATCAATATTTTCATTATACACGCTTAACTTTGGGTATGGTTAACAACATAAGGACGTATCATAATTGGGTGATGTTTTCGGCGATTATAATCCTTAGTGACAGAATCCAGTATATCGATCCATTTATATTCATTATTATAATTTGAAAAATCGGGTATATCGTTAATTTCTGTTCTTGAATCAGATTTATCTAAAGTTTGCATTAATTTCTTTGAACATGAATTAAGATTTCTAAAATGCGTTGAAACCTCGTAAAGATTGCATATTAATGCACGTCAACTCTAAAGATATAGTTTTACCCCTACAAGATTAAGAAATTCATTAACCCCTATTTTTCTTTGTATTTTATTATTATGTATAAATATATATTTGAGAATGTTTACAGCTAATAATATTACATTAATTACAAATATTATTATAATATATTAGGGAGCGTTTGACCCATCCTAAGTACCAAGGTCTCTATTAAAATATTATAATATTTTAAATACAATATTAAAAGCGCTATCGAAGTTTTAGAATGTAAGTTTTAGTGTAAGAACGAGAGAACGGTCTTATATACTTTTGAGAAATTTAAGTAGTTTGAATTTATCACATGGAGAGGTGAATAAAAAATAACATGAAACAAATGCTTTTTATTTATAAAATAATCTTTATAAAATTTATAATATATTATATATTAAAAATATTAGTACAAATTAAAATACAAATTACAATCTATTATAAATATACTATATGAGCGATCAGCTATATGTCTATATAAATTACTACATTTTATTCGGTACATTCTAAGGAATTCAATTTTGTACGATTTATTCGAAATGGTCACCTTTTGACTTCACAAGGGCCTTTAAACGTCGCGGACAGTCATCCATTGTGGCACGCACTACTTTTATTGGTATAGATGTTCCAACCTTGATCAAATTCCGTTTTAAGAGCTCAATATTTTTATGGGTACTTTGCAAGCTTGTTCCTCAAGAATAAACCATAATTTGTAATCCAAAGAGTTCAAGTCAGGACTACCTGAAGGTCAGTCTTCCGAGGCAATAAACTCAGGTAAATTTGTTTGTAGTCATTCGTTGGGTCGTTTTCGCTTTATGCGCTGGTGCAGAATCTCGCTGAAACACCCTATGGTTTTAACGAAATAAGTTGTAATTTAGAGGGTTAACTACGATCTGTAACATTTTTTGGTATTTTTTCCCCCGTTATTTTTCACGTTTTTTCCCCTTTTTCACAAAAAACAGCTGCGTTACTGCTTCATACGACACACCTCACCAAATCATTACTATTGTTGGATAATGGCCATTTTTCACCCCTGAAATTATTTCAGGGGCTTCATTAGAGCTGTAAGCCTACACAGGATCGATTTTCATGTTGAATTTTTCTTCGACTGTGAAAATTTTTTCGTCAGTAAACAAAATATTTTTGTGATCTTCATACGCGTGCCGGTCCAGGAGTCGTTTTGTTCTTTCTTGTCTAATATTTTTTAGAGCAATTGTAAGACGATGTATTGTAATCCTACGATAAGCCCCAAGTTTTAAGTCATCTTTTAACACGCGAGAAATGGTTCTTTTCGAAATTTGAATTTCCTAGCCGTAATTTTTTGTTTCCTCAAGGGATTTCTTCTCATTCGCTCGCGAACTGTTTTAATAACTCCAAGAATTCTTAGAGTTCGTCGTCGACCACTTTTTTCGGTTATCTACTCCAGAAGTTTCATTCTATCGATGGATAGTTAAAAAGAAAAAAATTTGTAATCCGTAATTTTTTTTAACAAATTTAAAATTGCACTAGTACTTTTATCATTGTTATGTATAGCAATTACAACAATACGATTATCGTTGACATCCGAATTCATGTTTACTATTTAAGACTTGAATTTCAACTTTCGCCCACTTATATAACCTGCAAATGATCTTTCCAAAAATACCATTAGCAACCCCCATCCCGTAATCTTCATAGTAAAAATGAACGGTGCTTTGTTAGTATCAGAACTTATGACACGACTAGGTAGTATTATTATTATATAAAATTGAAGAGATTCCTATCAGAATGAATTCACAACTTAAATCGCATACTCATAGAAGTATTGGTAAGATGAAATGATTTATTTCCTCATAATTTCAATTCGTTGTCAGGTAAAATTTTTTAAACAACAAACTGCACGAGTTCAATACCGGTGTAATGACTTTATATCACTAAATATGTGCTAGTGAAATAAAGTAAATTGACTTATCTACATTTATATATAATTGAATAGTGAAGTATAATTACTTAAATCTCAACATAAGCAGAATAAAGTAAGGAAAAAGCACTTACAAGTGGTAGTCCTGATGAGTTGGACATAACGTTTAATACTTAAAGTAAATTTTTTAATAGAAAAGCAAATTGTTTTATCCTGCAATACTAATTTTCAAAGATATTCTTAAAAGTATATTGAATAAAATTTATTAAAAATCTGGACCATAAGAGAACGTAATTTTAATATGACGCATTTTTTTCATCATCGTAAGCACAACAAAAATTTTTTAATTTGGGTGGAACCGGTATCATTCTATAGAGAAAAATTTGATGATTCCAATGATATAAATAACTCATTTTTAGCAAAAATGTTGCTTAAGACTTTTCGCCTTTCCACCATCGATTATGGACATTGTCAAAAAATTTTTATAGCACAGATTTACCCGAAGACAATATTTATTCATTTGTTACATGTGTATAAAAATGTATCATATTTGACGATTTGAGCTCTTCGACAGGTTCGTTATTCTGTGGAGGGATTTTACCAATCACGCTAGTCGATTGTATATGAATACATGTTGGACATATTAAATATACCCTTTCGTGGGGGAACTTTTTTCACATCAAAATATTATTTTATATTATTCATGGTATAATTACTTAAATCTCAACATAAGCAGAATAAAGTAAGGAAAAAGCACTTACAAGTGGTAGTCCTGATGGGTTGGACATAACGTTTAATACTTAAAGTAAATTTTTTAATAGAAAAGCAAATTGTTTTATCCTGCAATACTAATTTTCAAAGATATTCTTAAAAGTATATTGAATAAAATTTATTAAAAATCTGGCCCATAAGAGAACGCAATTTTAATATGACGCATATTTTTCATCATAGTAAGCACAACAAAAATTTTTTAATTTGGGTGGAACCGGTATCATTCTATAGAGAAAAATTTGATGATTCCAATGATATAAATAACTCATTTTTAACAAAAATGTTGCTTAAGACTTTTCGCCTTTCCACCATCGATTATGGACATTGTCAAAAAATTTTTATAGCACAGATTTACCCGAAGACAATATTTATTCATTTGTTACATGTGTATAAAAATGTATCATATTTGGCTATTTGAGCTCTTCGACAGGTTCGTTATGCTGTGGAGGGATTTTCATCAATCACGCTCGTCGATTGTATATGAATACATGTTGGACATATTAAATTTACCCTTTCGTGGGGGACCTTTTTTCACCTCAAAATATTATTTTATATTATTCATGGTAATATTTTGGTGATAAAAAAAGGTCCCCCACGAAAGGGTAAATTTAATATGTCCAACATGTATTCATATACAATCGACGAGCGTGATTGATGAAAATCCCTCCACAGCATAACGAACCTGTCGAAGAGCTCAAATAGCCAAATATGATACATTTTTATACACATGTAACAAATGAATAAATATTGTCTTCGGGTAAATCTGTGCTATAAAAATTTTTTGACAATGTCCATAATCGATGGTGGAAAGGCGAAAAGTCTTAAGCAACATTTTTGTTAAAAATGAGTTATTTATATCATTGGAATCATCAAATTTTTCTCTATAGAATGATACCGGTTCCACCCAAATTAAAAAATTTTTGTTGTGCTTACTATGATGAAAAATATGCGTCATATTAAAATTGCGTTCTCTTATGGGCCAGATTTTTAATAAATTTTATTCAATATACTTTTAAGAATATCTTTGAAAATTAGTATTGCAGGATAAAACAATTTGCTTTTCTATTAAAAAATTTACTTTAAGTATTAAACGTTATGTCCAACCCATCAGGACTACCACTTGTAAGTGCTTTTTCCTTACTTTATTCTGCTTATGTTGAGATTTAAGTAATTATACCATGAATAATATAAAATAATATTTTGATGTGAAAAAAGTTCCCCCACGAAAGGGTATATTTAATATGTCCAACATGTATTCATATACAATCGACTAGCGTGATTGGTAAAATCCCTCCACAGAATAACGAACCTGTCGAAGAGCTCAAATCGTCAAATATGATACATTTTTATACACATGTAACAAATGAA
This sequence comes from Podabrus alpinus, assembly GCA_932274525.1. Taxonomy (NCBI): domain Eukaryota; kingdom Metazoa; phylum Arthropoda; class Insecta; order Coleoptera; family Cantharidae; genus Podabrus; species Podabrus alpinus. The sequence continues at coordinate 76,265,999 of OW026456.1, forward strand.
TAAATATTGTCTTCGGGTAAATCTGTGCTATAAAAATTTTTTGACAATGTCCATAATCGATGGTGGAAAGGCGAAAAGTCTTAAGCAACATTTTTGCTAAAAATGAGTTATTTATATCATTGGAATCATCAAATTTTTCTCTATAGAATGATACCGGTTCCACCCAAATTAAAAAATTTTTGTTGTGCTTACGATGATGAAAAAAATGCGTCATATTAAAATTACGTTCTCTTATGGTCCAGATTTTTAATAAATTTTATTCAATATACTTTTAAGAATATCTTTGAAAATTAGTATTGCAGGATAAAACAATTTGCTTTTCTATTAAAAAATTTACTTTAAGTATTAAACGTTATGTCCAACTCATCAGGACTACCACTTGTAAGTGCTTTTTCCTTACTTTATTCTGCTTATGTTGAGATTTAAGTAATTATACTTCACTATTCAATTATATATAAATGTAGATAAGTCAATTTACTTTATTTCACTAGCACATATTTAGTGATATAAAGTCATTACACCGGTATTGAACTCGTGCAGTTTGTTGTTTAAAAAATTTTACCTGACAACGAATTGAAATTATGAGGAAATAAATCATTTCATCTTACCAATACTTCTATGAGTATGCGATTTAAGTTGTGAATTCATTCTGATAGGAATCTCTTCAATTTTATATAATAATAATACTACCTAGTCGTGTCATAAGTTCTGATACTAACAAAGCACCGTTCATTTTTACTATGAAGATTACGGGATGGGGGTTGCTAATGGTATTTTTGGAAAGATCATTTGCAGGTTATATAAGTGGGCGAAAGTTGAAATTCAAGTCTTAAATAGTAAACATGAATTCGGATGTCAACGATAATCGTATTGTTGTAATTGCTATACATAACAATGATAAAAGTATTAGTGCAATTTTAAATTTGTTAAAAAAAATTACGGATTACAAATTTTTTTCTTTTTAACTATCCATCGATAGAATGAAACTTCTGGAGTAGATAACCGAAAAAAGTGGTCGACGACGAACTCTAAGAATTCTTGGAGTTATTAAAACAGTTCGCGAGCGAATGAGAAGAAATCCCTTGAGGAAACAAAAAATTACGGCTAGGAAATTCAAATTTCGAAAAGAACCATTTCTCGCGTGTTAAAAGATGACTTAAAACTTGGGGCTTATCGTAGGATTACAATACATCGTCTTACAATTGCTCTAAAAAATATTAGACAAGAAAGAACAAAACGACTCCTGGACCGGCACGCGTATGAAGATCACAAAAATATTTTGTTTACTGACGAAAAAATTTTCACAGTCGAAGAAAAATTCAACATGAAAATCGATCCTGTGTAGGCTTACAGCTCTAATGAAGCCCCTGAAATAATTTCAGGGGTGAAAAATGGCCATTATCCAACAATAGTAATGATTTGGTGAGGTGTGTCGTATGAAGCAGTAACGCAGCTGTTTTTTGTGAAAAAGGGGAAAAAACGTGAAAAATAACGGGGGAAAAAATACCAAAAAATGTTACAGATCGTAGTTAACCCTCTAAATTACAACTTATTTCGTTAAAACCATAGGGTGTTTCAGCGAGATTCTGCACCAGCGCATAAAGCGAAAACGACCCAACGAATGACTACAAACAAATTTACCTGAGTTTATTGCCTCGGAAGACTGACCTTCAGGTAGTCCTGACTTGAACTCTTTGGATTACAAATTATGGTTTATTCTTGAAGAACAAGCTTGCAAAGTACCCATAAAAATATTGAGCTCTTAAAACGGAATTTGATCAAGGTTGGAACATCTATACCAATAAAAGTAGTGCGTGCCACAATGGATGACTGTCCGCGACGTTTAAAGGCCCTTGTGAAGTCAAAAGGTGACCATTTCGAATAAATCGTACAAAATTGAATTCCTTAGAATGTACCGAATAAAATGTAGTAATTTATATAGACATATAGCTGATCGCTCATATAGTATATTTATAATAGATTGTAATTTGTATTTTAATTTGTACTAATATTTTTAATATATAATATATTATAAATTTTATAAAGATTATTTTATAAATAAAAAGCATTTGTTTCATGTTATTTTTTATTCACCTCTCCATGTGATAAATTCAAACTACTTAAATTTCTCAAAAGTATATAAGACCGTTCTCTCGTTCTTACACTAAAACTTACATTCTAAAACTTCGATAGCGCTTTTAATATTGTATTTAAAATATTATAATATTTTAATAGAGACCTTGGTACTTAGGATGGGTCAAACGCTCCCTAATATATTATAATAATATTTGTAATTAATGTAATATTATTAGCTGTAAACATTCTCAAATATATATTTATACATAATAATAAAATACAAAGAAAAATAGGGGTTAATGAATTTCTTAATCTTGTAGGGGTAAAACTATATCTTTAGAGTTGACGTGCATTAATATGCAATCTTTACGAGGTTTCAACGCATTTTAGAAATCTTAATTCATGTTCAAAGAAATTAATGCAAACTTTAGATAAATCTGATTCAAGAACAGAAATTAACGATATACCCGATTTTTCAAATTATAATAATGAATATAAATGGATCGATATACTGGATTCTGTCACTAAGGATTATAATCGCCGAAAACATCACCCAATTATGATACGTCCTTATGTTGTTAACCATACCCAAAGTTAAGCGTGTATAATGAAAATATTGATATTGGGGGAATAAAATTTAAAACTTGGTGATTTCGTGTGAATTTCGAAGTATAAATAGGTATTTGATCAAGGTTACAATGCTAATTGGACTACAGAGTTATTTAAAATTATACAAATTAATTATGGTAAACCTGTAACTTATTTCATTGAAGATCTTGATGGAACGCCTATAATTGATTTGTATGAACGTGTTTGGATTGTTATGCACCTGTTTGTTTGATATGAACCTATTTTGTCGGGTTGGTTGACAGGTTGTTTGTTACACCACGTTCTGCATCTACGACACCTTTCCAACAGGTAATAAAAGGTTGGCTAGCTCAAAGTCGCGAAGGGGTGGGTTGGTGAATGGAATGAAAGGGTCGTGTGACGGCACGTCGCAAAGCGTGTGTTTCCTATCGACGACCGGGCAATCCTCGATCGCGATTCTAAAAATTGTCAAAATCGGTGTGAATAATTTACACGGGGGGGGAGTTAAGTCAAAATCGATGGGGTTAATATACACGAGGGAGTTTAAATGGGCGCCACGCATACGAAGAACTGAATCTCTTTGAAGGGGACTGGTTATCACACCTTCCAAGCTGGTACGCGACAACTTGATGATCTTACAGCGAATTCTCACTCCGGAAAAACCTCGCTCAATGACCTTACCTTTACAGGAGGCGAACTTTCCGTTGGTGAAAATAGCTAAATAAACATTAACACAACAATAATAATAACACACAAAGTTGGGAAATAAAAATGTATTAAATAAAATAATATCAGGGGGGAGTTGACAAAGTTTACACACGATACTATCAAATTTACATGTCTTGTATAAAAATAAATATGTACAGTTGACGGAACCTTTCCGTGTGGTTTCCGTTGCGAAACTAATATTCGTAAAACAATTACTCTTACAAAAATACAAAAGGTTAATTTGCATGAAAGGGGGGCGTATTGAATACAGCACTCCACCAAAATAAATAGTTACTTAAGCGCAACTTGATAATATTCAAAACTATGATTCATAAAATTGATCATGGAACTTAATCAATGCAATTGATCATCAAAATTCCCAACAACGGGACAAACAAACTTTAGCTACAATACTAAACTTGAAACGTTACGTTAAATTGTTCGGTTACACTCTGAACGCTCGAATGGCGTGTTAAAAGTTACGTTAATAATAGATAATAATATTAAGTTAAATAAAAGGTATACAAAATGGTTGCGATATCGACTTCCGGGGTTGAACTGAACGTTCATAAACACAAATAATGGTCCATAGGACCAATTAACATCACAATCTTAAAAATATAAAAAGGTTTCTTACTTAATGTGGGTGGTTGATGTTCGACCTCTAGGTAAAGTCGATGACGAGTCCTTCGGGAGTGAGATTCGTCTGCAGAATAGAGCTGAAAGCGATGTCTCAAACCATACCAGAAGGTCAGCGGAGTAACCAGCTTCCAAAACCTCTTTAAATCGAAAGGTGGTGAAGTAACGGGGTGGTTCACGCACTATATTACGCGAATTTCCTTCGTATACAATTAAATTAATATACTTCACTTAAGTTCGTTATTCGCGAAATGACAATTAATTCAAGCCGGTACTGTCTAATTAAAAAAAATGTCAATATGGTGTTTGATAAAAACAACGATTGGAATGCGCACATGTGTTCGAAGTGCAGCACCTGTTTTGTATTATTCGATAAAAGCAATGCTACGTAATTGCCTTAAGAGCGGCAAGCAATACCTCGTCGTGATGAAACGTGATAAACAGATGGTATAACAAAAAGTCCGATAATTGATTAATTGTTTAACAACAATTAACGTATTGTTGTCCGATAAAATATTAATTGTTTAACAACAATTGACGTATTGTTGTCCGATAAAATATTAATTGTTTAACAACAATTGACGTATTGTTGTCCGATAAAATATTAATTGTTTAACAACAATTGACGTATTGTTGTCCGATAAAATATTAATTGTTTAACAACAATAGGCGATATGAATGTTCGATAAATATTAATTGGTTATTAACGATAGACGGTATGAATGTTCGATAAATATTAATTGTTTAACCACAATAGACGATATGAATGTTCGATCAATATTAATTGTTTAACCACAATAGACGATATGAATGTTCGATAAATATTGATTGTTTATTAACGATAGACGGTATGAATGTTCGATAATTATTAATTGGTTATTAACGATAGACGGTATGAATGTTCGATAAACATTAATTGTTTATTAACGATAGACGGTATGAATGTTCGATAAATATTAATTGTTTAACCACAATAGACGATATGAATGTTCGATCAATATTAATTGTTTATTAACGATAGACGGTATGAATGTTCGATAATACCTGCAGTTGACACTCACTAATTTTTAGCACCAATGACTTGTATTTATTTAAAGACCTCAAAAAAATGTGAGACCTCGATATTTTAATTCCGCTTTTGGAAGCGCTAAGATACGAAAAAGGTAGTATCAGATTCCAAGTGAATCTCTCCGAATATGCAATTTGCAGCTCAATTTATGCATTCTCCCTACTCTGATCTGGGATTTTTCCCACTTACTGATTGATTTGGACCCTGGTAATTGGGTCCTATAAATTTAGAAAGAAGGGAGACGTGATTTAATTGGATCAATGCCTAGAGTGTGAGGGCACACTTTCTTCTTTCTCCATGTAAAGTGTATCGAGAAGTTTGGTACGACACGTGCGAGCAAAACAATTTTTTGCTCGTCTGGTTGGACGAGAAAGGTCTAACTTTTGCACTTTTTACTTGTTTTTATCGAAGTCTGTAATTTCGAAATCGCTATCCTTTCCATGTTAAACCCGAGCACATTTGGCCGCTTATCTACACATGGTCGAGATAGCAAAACAAAAGGCATTGATTCTCACGAGGTTCAAACATGCACGTGTGTGTCCTTGTATTGACAACTGGCTCGTGATTATAGATCGTATGAAAGTGTCTCTCGATCCTACCTAAACTTTATAGTAATGCATTTGCCTATATTGACGTTTAGTTTGCAACGTTATAGAATAGAGAATTTATTGCCGATGAGGTGAATTATGGATTAATGCTACGTCAACATTATTAACACTTCCTCATCTACCGTATGGTTCATTGTACGTGTATTAAAATATTTGATGATACTTTCCTAACTATACAATTCTTAAGATTATTGTGCATTTGCAAAACGTAAATTTATTAGTTGATCGAATGTTTCAATCTTTTATATTTACAACCCGACCTAAAAATGTTTTCTCAAAGAGTAATTTTCAACGGATCGATTCGAAATTTAAAATATAAGTTTAATAGATCATAAACGCAAAATCTAAAGATGCGCCCGATGCGCGGAATAAGGTGACACTCCCCTTACGTCAAGAGTTGTTATCCCTAACTACTCTTCAACTGGGACGCGCGCAACCTCAACCGAAACAAAAACTGTCCTGCGATAAACCGTCAACACTTGTAGTGTTGAAACAACTACTCAGCTAGTGACTAGACTATACGTATATGCCGGGAAAGAGAGAGAAGGTTCACCTAACCCTAGGCTTAATCAACCCGTGAGTCGTAGTGACTCCTACATGAGAGGGCGGTTCGCGAAATCACGCGATCATTCGCTGGCCGTGGGACCCACAAATGTCTGTGAAGACACCGGACTCTAGATCAAGGTAGACCTGAGCTAAGGTAACACTTCCTTGGCGTACTCATATTTACAAAGCCTTCTCTAAAATGGTTCAGTCGATGGGGACTGTCTGCCTTTTTCAATACGTTGAAAAAACAGAGTAAAAAAAAACGTGTGCTTGGCTGGATCAAATTTACAAAAGCCGTTTGGGGCACTTCAGTAGATGGGGACTGTCTGTTTTATCATTTATCGTTGGTGAAACAGAGAAAAAAACTTGCGCTTAGCTTGATCAAATTTACAAAGCCGTTTGGGAGATCACTAACTTTCCTCATGACTTCGATCCGGACGAGATGATCGGAAGAGAGAGAAGAGGTAATGATGGGGGGGTAAAAGATAAGAGTGGGGGAGGGGGGGGGTTAAAAAAGTGAGGGGTAGCAACCTACAAGGGACAGTTGAGGGACCAATTCCTCGAACCGTCCGAGTTAAACACGGATGCAACCGGGAAAAATAGTGGGGCATAAATCGTAATACGAAACGGGACGGGATAACGACCTACAAGGGACAGTCGAGGGACCAAATCCTCGAACCGTCCGGGTTAAACACGGATCTAAACGCGAGAAAAAAAAATAGGGGGGGGTTTTCTCAAAAAAACTTAGGGTGGGATGACAACCTACAAGGGACAGTCGAGGGAGCAAATCCTCGAACCGTCCGGGTTGAACACGGATCTACGCACGAGAACGTGCTGAACGAGAAAGAAAAGTGGGGCACGAATGCCACGTCAATCGTGTTGACCGGAGGGGCTGAATCTCCGAACCAACAAGTAAAGACTAATAAAGGATCACGATAGGCGTGATCCAAAATTCGCGAAAGACGCGATATAAGGGATATGGAGTCCGGCGGGACGAGAGTGGGATGGTACCGAACCGACACCCATATCAAAAGGTACAAGTTACACAACTCGTGGTCGCACAACTAAATATGCGATACTTTGTAAAAGATATTTACGCTACAGAGCTCGAGTTGACGAGACGGGAGTATCAGTCGTCAACAATGATACAATCAAATATGAAATAAAACCAGAAAAACTGAACCCTATACGGGGGTTGGGATTGTCTTTGTCAGTATAACCGAAGGGACCGAATCTCCGAATTACACCGACGAAAACGAGAACGCTACTCCGAAATGATCGGGACATTTCCATGAAAAAAAACTTGGAAAAACTTCCTACTTGAGAATACCCGACGTCAACTTGACTGGTGGAGTCCAACGGCGGTAAGCGCCGACTGGAAACTCCAATCTAAGGAACGCCTGTACCAGTATGTCAAAGTATGAATATACCATATTCGGTGGAGTCCTGTACCTCCTATGCAAAGCATGAATACACCACACTCGACAAAATCCAAATTACCTGGAGGAGAAAAAGCGAGAAAGGTAGTTTAGTGTCTTGCACGGGCGGTTGATCGGGAAATCCAGCGGTGACTGGCACCGGGGGAAATCTCCAATCTAAGCGCAAATCGCGCAAAGCGACAATGCTCGCCCAAGATGGCGACACCATATGAGTGGAACGTATCCACCAGAGCTATATGTCCCAAAAGTGTAAGGAATGTAACAAGAGGGTCTTGCTCCAAGATGGTGACATAATACTTCGGAGTCGGGCAATCCGTAAAGTGCCTGGATCCCAGGGTAGTACCATGACATCAACCGAGAGTCAACATGGTTGAAAACCAAAAAAAATATCGGGAACTTATTTTGACTCCAACCGAGAGTCAACATGGTTGAAAACCAAAAAAAAATATCGGGAACTTACTTTGACTCCAACCGAGAGTCAACATGGTTGAAAAAAAATGAACGAAATATTCACAGATACTGAGCGTTATACCTTAATCCTAAAGAAAAGAATGCAAGGGTTATGCACCTATGCACTAGAGTACGAGAAGAAAAAGAAAAAAAAGAAAAATGTTCACGTCATTTCAGATACTCCTATACCGGTATTCTTGGACGTGCGTCGGAAAACACCGACACTTCCAAAAAGAAACAACAGTAACACGACGTTCGTGACGATCACGTTGTACGTGAACAAAATCTGAAAAATCTGGAAGTAAAAATTGAGAAGGGTAGTTTAACGTCTTACGCGGACTAATTTTCAAAACCATAACAGCAGCGACATAAAGTTCGGGACGTAACTATCACGTCGTGAGAGAACAAAATCTTAAAAACCTAAAACTAAAAGTGAGAAGGGTAGTTTAATGTATTACACGGACTAATTCTCAATGCTGGTTCTATATACAATTCGGTAGCCGGGGGGGGAGTTAATTGACTAAACCGGGACTAAAGTTGTTGTTTACCCACGAGAAAAAAATATTCCCACAAAAACGTAACTTGGTCAGGGCTCGACATGGTGACAACTGTCTGAGTTGCACCTCTAATGTTTACTGTAAACGTATGAAGTGACTCTATTACATTTCATTCAAAAAAAAAGGGGGGAGAACACAATCGTTCTTCCAAACAAAAATCAAAATTGACCACAAAATTAACGTATGACTGATGAGGACGTTGGGTAACTAAGCCACCGCAACACCAATCTATACTTGGTCTACCTAAGCGATTTATTGGGTAGTTACTCCAATGGACCGATAAGTATACCCTCTAACTTCGCGTAAACTACTTCCTTAAATGTTTGATAAAAAAAAACGAAATTCGCGACTCCTACCATCATGCGTGATAAACAAAAAAACCAACTAAAGACCTGATTACTTATGGGGTCTGTAATTTTACTCTATACGCTCGAGATACCGTTAAATAACTTCCTTTCCCCTAACGTCTTCAATCTAACTACATAATATCTAAACTTAACATTGATTAAATCGATACCTTAAAATTAATTACACCGAAACTCAACCTAAACTGCTAATTACACAATAAAAGAATAAAAGTTACACACAAGGAAAATATTCGAGGTCCTAATCACTTCTAAAGTCGTTGTGACTGTCATAAGAGAGGGCGGTTCGCGAAATCACGCGATCCTTCGCTTGCCGTGAGACCCACAATTAACAACAGAGACGCAGAACTCTAGTTTGGGTTGGGCCCGAATCTAAGGTGAAATTTAAGAAAGGCGCGATCAAATTTACAATGGCCTCTGGGATGAATGGATCAGATATACAAGTTCATCCCTAATTTTCTATTTATTTTCCAAATGTCGTAGAGGAGAGAGAAAAAAAAGGGGGGGGAAAAAAATACAAACTAATGATCGAATTGTCCTTCCGTGGACCGACAGATGTCCTAACTGCGTAGGCCGATGGTGGTCGATCTGTTATTCCCTAACAAGGTAAATTTCCCAGGTTGTTGTTTCGAGTTTAACCACTACTCCTGTACAAAGCTCCCTTTCCAAGAAGGTTCCTTTGGGGCAGATTATAAATCGCCAAACTACGAGAAGAAAAAAAATATATGGGACGATAATGCGCCGAGGAATGGACTATGTCCACAAAATTACTCAATAACCCCGGGGTTTGGATCGACATCCAACACTGGATTGACGTCCAAAAAAATTTTATCTGACAGTGGAACTAGGTCCAGCCTGATAATACGATAACTCCATGAGAAGCGGGTTACTCTAAACAACTATCAACCAAACGCAACCGCACTACAACAATAAAATTCGATACAAAAAAAAGTCTCCTTACAGGGTGCGTTAGAAAAAAAAAGAACTTTCAAAAGAAAACTCTAACTTAATTCGACAAACTAAACTCCCAACTAAATTTAAAAAAGCCTTATTATAAATGTCGGTACGAAATTCAAAAAAAATTTGAAAAACGGCACGGTAAAAGTCGGTACTAAATTCAAAAAAAATTTAAAGCCTTACGGTAAATGTCGATACTAAATTCAAAAAAAATTTAAAAGCCTTACGGTAAATGTCGATACTAAATTCAAAAAAAAATTTAAAAGCCTTACGGTAAATGTCGATACTAAATAAAAAAATTTAAAAGCCTTACGGTAAATGTCGATACTAAATAAAAAAATTCCAAAAGCTTTACCTTAAGGGTCGGTATTGAATTCAAAAAAACTTGACGTAAATTAACTACGTGAAAGTCAAAAACAACCTTCTACGGGTCCACTAGGTGGATGCGTAAACTTCCAAACCGTACCTATAAACTAATTAGAAAATTTGAACTTCAAAATTAAGTTCACCAAAAAACATACTTAAATCCTAACCTGAACTTTAATCGGGGCTTGACTTCAAGTCCTTGGCATGCCATGCACCAGGTCTAACTCCTGCGGTATCTGACAGTACAAATGTGGTGTTCGAAAGTTTCTTATGAATAACAAAAGGTCCTACAAATTTTGGAGCTAACTTAGCATTAAAATGCTTCGATGCATCGGATAAAACATAATTACGTCTATACACGGTATCACCAACATCGAAATTCGACGGACGTCGTCTTAAATCATAAACAATTTTAGATTTCTCATAAGCGCTTTCTAATCTTTTGGTGATGTCATCGTAAACATCACCTAGTGCTAATGCACGTCGTTTAAGTTCGTCACGATCGGCAAATGTTATGTCTTTCAGCGTGTTCTGATCAGCTGTTTCGATACGCTGTCCACCGGACATGATCATCTCTCGACCGAAATTTGCGAAATACGGAGTCATTCCGATGACTTCATGCAGTGCAGTCCGTACTGCGCAAGCAACCTGGGGGAGATAGATATCCCAACTCTTATGATTATCGTTAACGTAAGAAGCTAACATAGTTTTTAAAACACGATTCACCCTTTCAACAGGATTCGCCTGGGGGTGGTAATATGCATTAAAGATAATTCGGGTATTATATTTCTGTATCATTTTTTGAAATTCCTTACTTCTAAATTGGACTCCGTTATCAGTCAAAATATACTGTGGGGCTCCAAACACTAACAAAACGTTATCTTCAAGTTTTTGAATGACCTGAGATGCGGTAGCTGTACGTAATGGATAAAATAATGCAAATTTGGTAAAACAATCCACAATCGATAAAATATGAGTGTAACCTTTAGTCGACCGAGGCAGTGGTCCAACTATATCGATGGATATCATTTGCCATGGCCTAGTTACTACGGGATGACGGGACATAAAACCACGGGGTTTTTGCTGTTCAGGCTTATGAGCCATACAAACTGGACACTTATTTACATAACGAGTAATATCGGTCTTCATCTTCGGCCAATAATACTCATGAACTACTCGATCAAATGTTTTTAAAACTCCTAAATGACCGGAAGTAGGTTTATCGTGACACTCGGAAATGATTTTCTTTCTGCTAAATTTCGGAACTACTGTTCTCCATTGACACTCTCTATCCGATAGAGATGGATATCGAACTTTTACTTGTTTAAATAATTCATCATCAATAACTTGCCATTTCCTAAACTGAAGGGGGTCTCTTCTGACATTCTTCAACATTCGATAGTACCAACGATCGGTATGCGAGTTAATTAAGGGTTGGTCGTTATCTACTGGATTCTTTACTTTATCGGGTGACCTTCTAACTTGAACAGGGTCAACTAATACTGACGTTATTTCGGGAACAGTGCGCGATAAAGCGTCAGGGACTAAATGATCCTTTCCTTTTCGGTGGATGATTTTGAAATCGTACTGTTGTAACCTGAGAGCCCAACGACATAAACGTCCTGAGGGGTTTTCCAGATTATTTAACCAAATCAGGGAATGGTGGTCGGTAATGACCGTGAAATGTGAAGCTTCGAGATAGGGTCTTAATTTCTCTACTGCCCACAAAACTGCTAAACATTCTCGTTCCGTAACGGAATAATTTCGTTCATTACGAGTTAATGACCTACTAATATAACAAATGACTTGTTCTTTCTCGTCAATGGTTTGGCTGAGGACTCCTCCGAGTCCAAAACCGGATGCGTCTGTCTGTACGGTAAAGGGGACGCTAAAATCAGGGCACGATAGAATAGGGGCTGAAACTAAACAATTCTTAATAGTCGTAAACGCTACTTCACAAGGTTCATCCCAAATGAACTTGGAATTTTTTCTTAACAACGCTGTGAGCGGTGCAAGGATTGTTGAAAACTGCGGGATAAATCTGCGGTACCACGAAGCCATACCTATTAATTGCCGAATTTCTTTAACCGTACGAGGGGCTGGTATACGCGTAATTGCCGCTACCTTATCTGGATCTGCAAGTAATCCATTTGCGTTAATCACGTATCCTAAATATTTCAATTCGGGTTGACAAAAGTGACATTTGTCTTTCCCTAATGATAGACCTGCGGTACGTAACCGAGAAAAAACTTCCTGTAACACTTCAAGATGTTTTTCGAAGGTGGATGTACAGATGATGATGTCATCCAGGTATACGAATACAAAGGGTTCGAGATCGGGGCCTAGAACTTGATCTATCAGCCTCATCCAAGTAGCAGGAGCATTATGAAGCCCGAAGGGCATCCTGGTGAATTGAAACAATCCACGTCCGGGTACTGTAAAGGCGGTATATTTTTTGGAATTTTCCTCGACAGGAATTTGCCAATACGCTGACTTAATGTCCAGGGACGTTATAAACCGTGCGTCTCGAAGACGATCTAAAATTGAGGACACATACGGGATTGGGTACGCGTCCTTCTCGGATACTTGATTTAATTTTCTGAAATCGACACAAAATCGATATGATTTGTCTTTCTTTTTGACTAACAAAATGGGGTTTGACCAACCACTAGATGATCGTTCTATTACACCTAACTTAAGCATATGATCTAATTCTTTATCGATATGTGCTTGTACACTAGGGTTAACCGGATAATAACGCTGTTTAATCGGCATTGAGTCGGTTTTAATAACATGTTGCACTAGGTCAGTACAACCGAGTTCTTTGACCTTAGTCCGAAAATGTAGGTCAATGACCTTATCTAAACGCTGACGTTCCTCAACTGATAAATTGAAAAGATTTCCTAAGGGTGTTTTCTTGTCGGTAATTACCGAGGTAACTTGGGGTTTCCCGAAATACCACGATTTGTTTTTCAAATCAGGGACGAAACCGATGGATTCCCAAAAATCTACACCTAAAATAAGTGCGTGTGAAAACTTTGGTACCACAATGACTGAAATATGGGCGACACGATGCTGTAATCTAATGGGTAATTGAGCTATCCCGATACTGTTTATAATTTCACCGTCTGCTACGGTACACTTTGGTCGTAACGTGGAGTCAAGTTGAATTTTTACACCGGTAGATTGTAAAATATTCCAACCTTCCTCGCCTAAAATCGTGTTGGTCGCTCCTGAGTCCAGGAGGGCTAAAATTTCACAACCGAGAACATTGACTCTTACATGGGGACGATTATCATGTCTTGAATCCTCTAATACATAATCTAATATAGTTTTAATTTTATCTTTACGTTTAGCTAACATCTTATGAAAATGGGTCGAATTTACAAACTTGCGGGAGTTCACTAGGTGACCACGTCCTAATGAGTCCCGGAAGAGTTTTCCGAACTCCTTCTACTCTGACTGGGGTTACAGTGGGGGCAGGTTTTTGTTGTTTCACCTTTTCTCCCACAGCGATAGCAATATATTTGTTTCTGCGGAACGGTACAACGCGACGCCAAATGTCCTGTGCCACCACAATTCCAACAAGAATTATTACTTGAAGTTTTACTAAAAACTTCGACAGCGCTATTACGACTTTTAAAGGTCGGTTTATTTACAGATCGTTTATTATTTCGTGATTTATTAAAAAGCGTTGATTCGGCACGCGATGCGCGATCATTTTCTTGAGTCGGTACACTCAAGTGGGTATAAGCTACATCTGGTTCTAAGTCGTTTTTCCTCTTTGACGGCGGTGCGTAATTGGAAATGGTCAACCTACGCGCTTCGAGAATGCGCCCCAATTCAATGAGCCTGTCAAAAGACGTAATTTCGGTAAAACCTAACTGTGCAATATAAAATGGGTTTAAGTTTCGTAATGCGATACTTAATTGTCTTTCTTCCGATAATGGGATGACTAAGCGAGCAAACATCGTTTTTAACATTGCTACATACATTGCCAAATTTTCCTCGTTCCCTTGAGTTCTACGTGTAATTTCCTCAAGTAATCTGACGTCATAGTCAGCTGGTCGAAATTGTGCATTTAATAATACTACTAATTCTGACCAAGTAGATGCTTTATCTCTATTTGCGCGAAACCACAATAATGCTTTACCCTCGAACAGGTCAATCGCCTCTTCGAAGAGTTGACTTAAATTTACACGTCTAGCAACAATTAATTCATTGACTCTTTCTAAAAATGCAGTGATCGAAATACTTTTTGCTTCACCGGAAAACTTTAATCGCCACTTGACAACAGGTGTTGATTTCGTACAATAACTTTTCTGCCCTACCTCAACCGGAGGGGGGTTAATATTTAATGAAACTGGATTTGAAGTTACGATTACTTCTGGTTCTACTGGGGTCTCTCGACTAATTTCGGCCACGATATTCGATAATGAGTCTCGCTCCGTTCGAGAATTTGCTACAAATAAGCGGTACGCGGATCTACATTCTTCTAATTCGTCCATAACTGTTCGTTTTGAATTTTTGTCTTTTACTAAAAAGGGTTTTGATCGGGATAATCTATTAAAGTAATGTGCTAACTTCGTTTCTACCTCGATTTCTACGTTAGGTTCTTGGTCTCGTGAAACTTCCAAGCGACCAAGTAGTCTATGAAGAATCAATAAGCCGGCTCTTAATGCCACCAAATCTTCTGCAAAGGTAAACGGATACCACGCTAAAGCGTAACTTTCGCCTTCTTCTTCTTTATCAAGGGCTATTATTAATTCATCACGTAATTCTTTTACCGAACCGTGAAAAGGTAAACCTCTAATCTTTAATTCGTATTGGACCTCGTCCTTTCGCAACTTGTCCGGTACAATCCTGAATGCCATTATTAATCGAAATGAATAAATTCAATTAAATACAAAAAAGAATTCGCGGAACACGACTCTACTTTGTTCTCTGAACAACTAATGGTAAACGGAAATACAATATTTGATCTTAAAATCGCGATAATTTTCACTTTTAAATTTAAATAGGGGGGCGTTATGGAATCTCGTTAGTCCATTCATGCGCGTCGGTACTACTTTAAAAATTGAAATCTTAATTCAAAACTTCGTGATTTACAAAATTTGACGTAATGTGCCAAAAGGGCTTTCTTGACAGCCGCCTAGTTGAACGCTAAATTATTTTTTTCAACTTACAAAAATTAATTCGGAATTTACTCGATTTACAACAAAAGGAAATTCGATACCATAACATGCCAAAAAGGCTTTATCGATAGCCCAACGTTGGCCGCGCCAAATTATTATCCTGTTACACCACGTTCTGCATCTACGACACCTTTCCAACAGGTAATAAAAGGTTGGCTAGCTCAAAGTCGCGAAGGGGTGGGTTGGTGAATGGAATGAAAGGGTCGTGTGACGGCACGTCGCAAAGCGTGTGTTTCCTATCGACGACCGGGCAATCCTCGATCGCGATTCTAAAAATTGTCAAAATCGGTGTGAATAATTTACACGGGGGGGGAGTTAAGTCAAAATCGATGGGGTTAATATACACGAGGGAGTTTAAATGGGCGCCACGCATACGAAGAACTGAATCTCTTTGAAGGGGACTGGTTATCACACCTTCCAAGCTGGTACGCGACAACTTGATGATCTTACAGCGAATTCTCACTCCGGAAAAACCTCGCTCAATGACCTTACCTTTACAGGAGGCGAACTTTCCGTTGGTGAAAATAGCTAAATAAACATTAACACAACAATAATAATAACACACAAAGTTGGGAAATAAAAATGTATTAAATAAAATAATATCAGGGGGGAGTTGACAAAGTTTACACACGATACTATCAAATTTACATGTCTTGTATAAAAATAAATATGTACAGTTGACGGAACCTTTCCGTGTGGTTTCCGTTGCGAAACTAATATTCGTAAAACAATTACTCTTACAAAAATACAAAAGGTTAATTTGCATGAAAGGGGGGCGTATTGAATACAGCACTCCACCAAAATAAATAGTTACTTAAGCGCAACTTGATAATATTCAAAACTATGATTCATAAAATTGATCATGGAACTTAATCAATGCAATTGATCATCAAAATTCCCAACAACGGGACAAACAAACTTTAGCTACAATACTAAACTTGAAACGTTACGTTAAATTGTTCGGTTACACTCTGAACGCTCGAATGGCGTGTTAAAAGTTACGTTAATAATAGATAATAATATTAAGTTAAATAAAAGGTATACAAAATGGTTGCGATATCGACTTCCGGGGTTGAACTGAACGTTCATAAACACAAATAATGGTCCATAGGACCAATTAACATCACAATCTTAAAAATATAAAAAGGTTTCTTACTTAATGTGGGTGGTTGATGTTCGACCTCTAGGTAAAGTCGATGACGAGTCCTTCGGGAGTGAGATTCGTCTGCAGAATAGAGCTGAAAGCGATGTCTCAAACCATACCAGAAGGTCAGCGGAGTAACCAGCTTCCAAAACCTCTTTAAATCGAAAGGTGGTGAAGTAACGGGGTGGTTCACGCACTATATTACGCGAATTTCCTTCGTATACAATTAAATTAATATACTTCACTTAAGTTCGTTATTCGCGAAATGACAATTAATTCAAGCCGGTACTGTCTAATTAAAAAAAATGTCAATATGGTGTTTGATAAAAACAACGATTGGAATGCGCACATGTGTTCGAAGTGCAGCACCTGTTTTGTATTATTCGATAAAAGCAATGCTACGTAATTGCCTTAAGAGCGGCAAGCAATACCTCGTCGTGATGAAACGTGATAAACAGATGGTATAACAAAAAGTCCGATAATTGATTAATTGTTTAACAACAATTAACGTATTGTTGTCCGATAAAATATTAATTGTTTAACAACAATTGACGTATTGTTGTCCGATAAAATATTAATTGTTTAACAACAATTGACGTATTGTTGTCCGATAAAATATTAATTGTTTAACAACAATTGACGTATTGTTGTCCGATAAAATATTAATTGTTTAACAACAATAGGCGATATGAATGTTCGATAAATATTAATTGGTTATTAACGATAGACGGTATGAATGTTCGATAAATATTAATTGTTTAACCACAATAGACGATATGAATGTTCGATCAATATTAATTGTTTAACCACAATAGACGATATGAATGTTCGATAAATATTGATTGTTTATTAACGATAGACGGTATGAATGTTCGATAATTATTAATTGGTTATTAACGATAGACGGTATGAATGTTCGATAAACATTAATTGTTTATTAACGATAGACGGTATGAATGTTCGATAAATATTAATTGTTTAACCACAATAGACGATATGAATGTTCGATCAATATTAATTGTTTATTAACGATAGACGGTATGAATGTTCGATAATACCTGCAGTTGACACTCACTAATTTTTAGCACCAATGACTTGTATTTATTTAAAGACCTCAAAAAAATGTGAGACCTCGATATTTTAATTCCGCTTTTGGAAGCGCTAAGATACGAAAAAGGTAGTATCAGATTCCAAGTGAATCTCTCCGAATATGCAATTTGCAGCTCAATTTATGCATTCTCCCTACTCTGATCTGGGATTTTTCCCACTTACTGATTGATTTGGACCCTGGTAATTGGGTCCTATAAATTTAGAAAGAAGGGAGACGTGATTTAATTGGATCAATGCCTAGAGTGTGAGGGCACACTTTCTTCTTTCTCCATGTAAAGTGTATCGAGAAGTTTGGTACGACACGTGCGAGCAAAACAATTTTTTGCTCGTCTGGTTGGACGAGAAAGGTCTAACTTTTGCACTTTTTACTTGTTTTTATCGAAGTCTGTAATTTCGAAATCGCTATCCTTTCCATGTTAAACCCGAGCACATTTGGCCGCTTATCTACACATGGTCGAGATAGCAAAACAAAAGGCATTGATTCTCACGAGGTTCAAACATGCACGTGTGTGTCCTTGTATTGACAACTGGCTCGTGATTATAGATCGTATGAAAGTGTCTCTCGATCCTACCTAAACTTTATAGTAATGCATTTGCCTATATTGACGTTTAGTTTGCAACGTTATAGAATAGAGAATTTATTGCCGATGAGGTGAATTATGGATTAATGCTACGTCAACATTATTAACACTTCCTCATCTACCGTATGGTTCATTGTACGTGTATTAAAATATTTGATGATACTTTCCTAACTATACAATTCTTAAGATTATTGTGCATTTGCAAAACGTAAATTTATTAGTTGATCGAATGTTTCAATCTTTTATATTTACAACCCGACCTAAAAATGTTTTCTCAAAGAGTAATTTTCAACGGATCGATTCGAAATTTAAAATATAAGTTTAATAGATCATAAACGCAAAATCTAAAGATGCGCCCGATGCGCGGAATAAGGTGACATGTTCTTATGAACCCGTAGATGTAATGTTTATAATCTTCAACTAATAAATTCATATCCCCCAATAATATATTCCATATCGATTGTCTCAATTACGTTCGGAATGTAAATCTTAATTTGTATAAAATAATCGGGTTGGATTCTGTTAATTGGTAAGAATTCTTGGAGTTATTAAAACAGTTCGCGAGCGAATGAGAAGAAATCCCTTGAGGAAACAAAAAATTACGGCTAGGAAATTCAAATTTCGAAAAGAACCATTTCTCGCGTGTTAAAAGATGACTTAAAACTTGGGGCTTATCGTAGGATTACAATACATCGTCTTACAATTGCTCTAAAAAATATTAGACAAGAAAGAACAAAACGACTCCTGGACCGGCACGAGTATGAAGATCACAAAAATATTTTGTTTACTGACGAAAAAATTTTCACAGTCGAAGAAAAATTCAACATGAAAATCGATCCTGTGTAGGCCTACAGCTCTAATGAAGCCCCTGAAAAAATTTCAGGGGTGAAAAATGACCATTATCCAACAATAGTAATGATTTGGTGAGGTGTGTCGTATGAAGCAGTAACGCAGCTGTTTTTTGTGAAAAAGGGGAAAAAACGTGAAAAATAACGGGGGAAAAAATACCAAAAAATGTTACAGATCGTAGTTAACCCTCTAAATTACAACTTATTTCGTGAAAACCATAGGGTGTTTCAGCGAGATTCTGCACCAGCGCATAAAGCGAAAACGACCCAACGAATGACTACAAACAAATTTACCTGAGTTTATTGCCTCGGAAGACTGACCTTCAGGTAGTCCTGACTTGAACTCTTTGGATTACAAATTATGGTTTATTCTTGAGGAACAAGCTTGCAAAGTACCCCATAAAAATATTGAGCTCTTAAAACGGAATTTGATCAAGGTTGGAACATCTATACCAATAAAAGTAGTGCGTGCCACAATGGATGACTGCCCGCGACGTTTAAAGGCCCTTGTGAAGTCAAAAGGTGACCATTTCGAATAAATCGTACAAAATTGAATTCCTTAGAATGTACCGAATAAAATGTAGTAATTTATATAGAGGCTTTTTATTTTAAAATCACTAAAATCGGCTTCCACACAAGTATCAGAACTTATGGCACGACTAGGTATATAGGGGAGGTATGGATTAATAAAATCATTCAGTTTTCATTATGCTGCTTGAATATCTCAAGAAATGATAGAATTTTACTTTCGTAGGATTATAATGGTAGATTATTTCAAAAATTACACCCCACATTATTATAAAATTATATTAAAATACAGTATACATATACATTGCATATAAGAATTACTTAAGGTAAATCGTACAAGTTTTGTTTAATCACCTCAGGATACATGTAGAACATTTCCAAGATGCAATATGAATGGACTCCTTGATAGTCACCTGTAGATTGTATCACCTCTTTTGTATTCATAAAAGGATCACCTCCTAACTGAATACATGCAAATAAAACATCAGTATAGTAGTCTTTGATTTCCATATTAACAATTTCTCTCATTCGTTGGTTGATTAACGGTGATATTTCATATAACCTCTCCACGGTTACCTTCCCTATGTAAATATAAAAATCATTTCTTTTTAATTTTAACACATTATTGTTTTGAAATTTTTGACCGGAAATTTTTAAAGTTGTAGTATTGCGATTCATAACAATGTGATCCATAGTCCCACCATTTAAAAAATTTGTAATCGATACCTCTTTATCCATTATAATATCCCAATCTTGGGTGCATAATGAGATACCCAATCCATTTGATCCTCCTAAGCGTAGTTTTGGTATCCATTCTTCAACATCGATCCCCACCGACAAAAACTTTGTTTCTGACTTATTAAGCCAATACCTAGTTTCGAATACCATTTTTGGTTGTAAGGTTTTAGGTAACTTACAATCCTTTTCAACTAGAATTTACATAAAAAGAAAAAAATTAGTACAAGTATATATGGTAAAATTATCAATTGTACAATATTAACTGGTTGAGGGTTAGGTAAGTACTCATTACAAGTAATGAGCACTCACCTAACTCTAATACCAGTTTATTAAAATAAGTAAAGATTAATTTGTTATGAACTTACTTTGTACGGATCCTTCTGATCTTCTCTTCAATGAAGTTTTAGTTTCCATGACTTCTAGAATATGCGTTACCGAAGTTAACCTAACCAGTAGACTCGAAGAACTAGTTTTATATATATACAGTTATCAGCCTTATATAGTGAATGAAGTTAATTAATCCTATAATATTAGCTTGCATGCGCTGGTTTTTATTGCAGTAAGAACATATTCTAATTGCAAGTTTTACACCCCATATACAATTACTCACATAATGTGTCTAATATGTAATACTATTATTGTCTAAGATAATATGTATCCCTAAATATAGAATAGGTAATTTACTGATTTTATTGCAAAGAGCAAATACTAATATCGTGATGTGATCAATACCTGCTATAAATTAGAATTTTTGTATTCTTACAAAGTGTAAGCGATTATTATTATATATAAAATTACACTAGCAATACCAATAACAATATATAACAATAACACCTTATGATCTAGTGATTTCATTACCCTACTAATAAAGGGGGCTGACCCCTAATTTAAATACCTTACCTTAGATTTCAATGGGGGTTTGCACCCTATCGTAATAAATATTCACACCCTTCGCATTTACTTATAACATATAATAATAATTTCTTAATAATGTAAGGAACCCTAAATTAATCAATACTTGTCCCCTAATCAATACTTTCGATCATGCGCAGTTTAGTGATGTATTGCTATTTAAAAATACATACCTATTAGGGGGCTCACACCCTAATTTTAATACTCAAGCTAATAAAGGGGGCTGACCCCTAATTTAAATACCTTACTAATAAAGGGGAGTGACCCCTAATTTAAATACCCTTTTGTCAACCCCTTATGTCAATAATATAATATAATCAATACTTGACCCTAATCAATACTTTCGATCATGCGCAGTGGGGATGATTCCAGTTTCAGTATGGTACCACTACTAACGTAACTGGTAATAATAACAATAATGGTAAATTAATTAATTAGTGGTATTAAATATTTTAAAACTAAAAGAAATAAGAAACGCACGCTTGACGGCAGCGGCTGATGGCAATGACTAGCTGTGTTAAATTTATGTGATTTATATGATTTGTTCCGGGCCGGAACGGCACTAAGACCATTCCGTAGCTAATAATTTTGAAATACGACAAAATCGGGAAACAGTCGGTTGGTTTCAACGGCCTCCACGTTAAATACAAAGTTGCCCAACTTTAACTCAGCCTGGGGTGGTTCGAAGCTTAGCTAACGACCGCCAAAACTAAACCGACAAAACGTCATAAACGTGAAAAAGGCGCCAACTTCCATATTATTGGCAAAATACTTAATTTGGGAACGTGGAAGTTCATCCTCAATGCCCTTAAAATGCGTGTTACATTAACGCAGGTTAACTCGACTACATCGGTAAATTCTTCAGCATATTTGGAACATTTCGCTAAATCCTTGACAATAAACACAATAAGAGAAACACAAATAACTAGGTAACATAATATAATAATCAACAATAATAGTACACACAAAAATACACCTTCAATTTGGCGTCGTTGAATTCGTACAAAACTGTAAGTTCTTATTACTAAAATGGTGCTTACTTATTCAATTTGAATTTAACGTTATTTGAAAAATGATCGAGCTCTCATCATTGCGTAAAATTAGTCTTAAACGATTACTACGTTATTTAAATTTGGTCTCACAGGACCCGAAAACTAATGACATAAAATTTACTAATGGAACATATCCAAAAAACATAACTCCTTAAAATACGAAACGGTAATAATAAAATTGACCACAATGCACACTCTAAATGAGCGTGTTTTAGCAAAATTTCTATACAAGAAATAATCGATGGCGATCACTCTTGGTGCAGTTACATTTTACAGTTTCACACAAAGCTAACACATGGATGTAACGAGTTGCTCAAATATGATTTGTCAATTGGGTGACTCCAACTGTGGTGTTAATCCAAACTGCGGCATTGAGTTGACATACGGAGAGGATGGCCTGAAATCCTTCCTCAGAAGCGTGAACGGCTTTGTACCCTCCCATAATCACAACTGGATGTTATAATGCGTGAACGAAATACCAACTAGCTGGGTTATTTCCAGCGGGAAATAACGCGTGCCCAAAAGCAAATGGTTTAATCAAGCGAGAGTAAAACATTTGGAGACCCACAAACACAAAAACTCCACAGACATTCTTCAACTCGGAATCAAAGATGTTCTGATCCGGTTGTTTCGACAGAACGTCGAACGGAAAACTTAACTTCACATCTCAACTGATGATCTGCTAAGCTGGGCTTTCCTTAACGGAAGCCGTATGTGAACTCGGCCTCTCTTGACGAGAGCCGTGAGAGTACATATGATTTATATGATTTATATAATTTATATAATTTATATGATTTATATGATTTATATGATTTATATGACTTATATGATTTATATGATTTATATGATTTATATGATATATATAATTTATATGATTTATATGATTTATATGATATATATGATTTATATGATCATATTATTTATGCAACAAATTTATGCACCTTCTCAGAATATGTCATAAACAACCTGGAATCTGGCTCTAGCGTTGACTGCTTATACACAGACTTGTCTAAGGCATTTGATCGCGTCCGTATTAAACGGTTAATATTCAAGTTGGGTAAGCTTGGCTTTGGTATTAACATACTTAATTGGCTCTCGTCCTACTTGTCCGATCGACATTAAAAGGTGAAAGAAAATTGGTAAAACTTTCTCTCGAGATATACCACTGCCATCCGGTCTCCCACAAGGTTCTCATCTCGGACCCTTATTATTTATACTTTATGTCAACGACATCAAATGGGCCTTCAAGCACTGCAAATTCCTTTTATTTGCAGACGATCTAAAGATTTTCAAAATCGCTGACTCTAATCAGGATTACAACCTGATCTCCAACGATTTACTTTCATTCGAGTCGTGGTGTAATGCTAACTTTATCCAATTAAATATTGCTAAATGCAAGTCTATTCGCTTTACGCGAAAGAAAATCCGTATGCATCATACGTACACCTTGTTAGGCAACGAGCTTGAAACCGTTTGTAGCTTCAAAGATCTAGGCGTAACTATGGATTCCAACTTTAGTTTTACATCTCACGTAAATGTAATCGTAAATAAGGCGAATAAAATGCTAGGTCTTATATTAAGACATGCTCATGAGTTCACCAGCTTAAGAGTCTTAAACCTGTTGTTTGTCGCTTACGTCAGGTCGCACCTCGAATATTGTTCAACGGTCTGGCATCCGTACCATTTGACGCACATTACCCGTATTGAAAGACTTCAAAGAAGATTTGTGAAATTCCTCTGCTCTAAATTTCACATCTCCTTGGACTCCAACTGCGACTTGTTGCTAGGCTACTTGGGATTGTCTCGTTTGGTTAAAAGGAGAGAGTACCTAGATTTGTGCTTTCTTTTCAAATTATTGAACAATTTAATTGATTGCCCTGATCTGCTGCTCAGGATTAATCTTTGGGCTCACCCGTGCGTAACCCGTAATCCGGACCAATTCCTGTTTGATTTCCATAGGACAAGTTATGGAATGCACTCGCCTATGTCAAGATCGCAAAAACTTGCCAACATAATAGGGGTTGACATTTTCGCTTATTCGTTAACGAAATTTAAACTTCAGCTGAGGCCAGCTTTGAATTTGTGATTGTAAATTTATTATTTATTTATTTTATTTTTTATTTATTTATTTTATTTTTTATTTATTTATTTTATTTATTTTATTTTTTATTGAATTTGTGATTGTAAATTTATTATTTATTTATTTTATTTTTTATTGTGTGTATTTTATAGTTAAAAGGAAATTGTTCCGTAAGTAAAGAATTATTATTATTATATATGATTTATATGATTTATATGATTTATATGATTTATATGATTTATATGATTTATATGATTTATATGATTTATATGATTTATATGATTTATATGATTTATATGATTTATATGATTTATATGATTTATATGATTTATATGATTTATATGATTTATATGATTTATATGATTTATATGATTTATATGATTTATATGATTTATATGATTTATATGATTTATATGATTTATATGATTTATATGATTTATATGATTTTAATGATTTATATGATTTATATGATTTATATAATTCATATGATTTATATGATTTATATGAATTCTTTGATTTATATGATTTATATCGTCGTCGTCGTCTGCTTCACGGTATAGGCCTTAGGCCTGTTCCGATTCTCAGTCAGCCCATCGTTTTCTCGGACGCCCCACGTCTTGTAACAAAATATGTTTATTTCGTCACCTGATTTTGAATCTAATTTAAATTATAAATTGTTACTCCAAGCGCCATCTCTTTACTCATTTTTGCAACGTACTTGATAGTACAGGATATAGACGCGCGCCGTTAAAAACTTGACTTTGGCTTTGAAGTGCGATACGACAGGTCGATATTTATTGATCGTGTGAAAATCGATATTTTATCGGTTGATTTTCGTTACAAAAATAGTTATACGCAGTAGTTAATTCCACCGTCATTACGGATTTCGTGAATGCAGTGCGTAACTATTTTGTTTTAGCCAGTTCAAGCATTTTTTGGAAAATATTCGATTGGTTATATCTCGAACCATCATATTTTCGTTATCGAAGTACAAATTGGTACCAACCATAATTTTATTTGGTAACATTCGTCTGGTGACTATTTTGACAGCTGCTTTTATTTACATTTGGAAGTCGATTGTTATTGTCAATCGCGGCTTCAGTTTTTGTGATCAAATTGTACTGGACGATCACTTTGTTTTATTTGGATCGTCAACCTGTACCATACTGTCAACGCGGCGGAGTGCCGCCTGTCCATCTTCGTATCCGCCTGTCAAAACCTGCTCATCGAGTATTGCGTCGGTGTACTGCAGTCCGAGGATCTTAGATTGGGAGCCATTGGAATTCAACACCAACCACTGCATTCCATACAAGGATTATTGCTGTCATCTCCATTGTGTGAACTCACGATTGATATCAAGGTGAGACAAATTTTATATTCTTGTGTGGATTTATTCTTGTGGTATTGTGGTAATTCATTACAGTCAATTATTTGTATTGACGGGCCTACCATTCTGGTGTCCCGTATTGTGTCACCTTTGACGTACCGTTGTCACCATCAGTTAACGTGCTTCTTGTTCTTGGCACGCCACTACCACGAGCGTTTGTAATTGTCGTAATCGTTTCAATTTTCATTAAAACTTTATTGTTAATTATTGTTTTATTTTTCGACGAAGCGTACCCTCGTATTTTTCAGCACAACGCAGAGTGGAAATTTCATTGGACTTACGACCCTCGCTTCCAGGCTATAGCGAGTTAGCTTATACCAACATCAGGGTTACCACGAATATAAGTAGGAGTTTTACTTCTGCGTGGTCTTGTTTGCCTTTCCAAACCGTTCTCTCATTAGGAACGGAAAGGAGGGTAAACTTATCACTGGCGCCCAACGTGGGGCTTCTGTATTTGCTTCTGTTTGCTACTGTTTGCTTCATTTCCATCTGTATTTTTGGTGAATGCCCGGAGATAATTTCAGGAACAGCTTTTGCATTATTTTATTGGCAATTTTGTTTTGTTGTCAATTTTATTATTATGTTTTTTGAATGAAACATTTTTGTTTATACCGGCGGAATTATTTTTTGCAGCCAACTGCGTTTGTTGATCCTTGGTTGCTGTTACGACTGTTGTTGTTTAAGTCGCGCACCGTAATTGGATTGTTTCAACGTATATTTTTTTGGTGATTGTGTAAATTCCTTGATGCCGAGTGTTTGAAGGGTTATGAAAAATATTTTTTATAATTATTTTATACCTTCGATTTAAATTAAAATTTTTATTGTTATTTTATTGGTAAAGTGTTATGTGTAAATTTTTTTACCTTGATATGTGCACTGTTCGTTGCTATGTGTAGCGAATTTTATTTTTTGGTTTTCCACAAGCTACTGGGGGTGAAATCCTTTTAGCTTGCCGTGGATCTACAATACCAAAGGGTGGTTGGTTGGAGTAATTGTTTGTATCCTAATTGGTTCAATAACATCCTGAATCATACATTACATAAGGGTGGTTGGATGGAGTAATTGTTTGTACACATATTGGTTCCATAACAGCTTGAACCATACATTACATAAGGGTGGAGGATGGGTAATGTTTGTTCACTTAATGGTTTAACAACAACTTAAATCATAACCATTACCTAACAGGAGGTTGGGTAATGCATTTTCAATCGGTCTAATTACATCTAAGATCATATTTGCACATAATTAAAACTCGTCATAATTATAGCATAACATCAAGCTATTAATTATTTCATCGGAATTTATTCCAACGGTTTGAGGAAATTTGTTAAAGTCTTGGTAGGACGATCTGTTGGTCAAGTTTCTTGATCAAATTATTAATTATTTTGTCATTTTGACAAACCACTTCCTATGTGTTGAGAACTATGAGTGTCTCATACTGGAAGAGTAGAATTGGTTCGAAGATATTTTTATTCGACTATTCTCGAATGGGTCCGATGCGAGCCATTCCTTATCGACAGTCTAGATGTTTTTTTCCTAGCTGTTCAGTTTTTTCGGTAGGTCCAATGCGGGCTGCCCACAGTTTTTTTCGGTGCAGGTCCAATGCGGGCTGCCCATTTTGTACTCATTGATTTTTATCTGAGACAAAATCACACACTATATGGTTTTCAGTAGCTATTGTTAGCTCTACCATTTGGTTTTCGCTTCTGCGGATTTACGATGGCGTTTCGTCAATTGTGTACTAAACCATACAAGTATTATTATTATTTTTTTTGATCTCAATCTTTTAGAGATTTTGATTTTTTTATTTTTTTGAAATATTTTAAGCTCATTTTTTTATTAGCAACGCTTAATATTTCTTTCCTACCAAGTACTGCTACAAACTACCTCCACACTACAGTAAATGAATAAGTTTTTTTCCGTCAATTCACAGTTCGTTTCCAGCTTCGCTTGTCTGATAATTTTTTTGATTTTTTTATCTTGACCTCCGGTCAGATATCTTACTTCGGGGGTGTGTTACGAAAAATTTTCACTTTTCGCAACAACGTTGAATTTATAAATTCAACTTTTAACATCTAGCAATATATTTCGTAGCACCCTGTATAGCGAGCGTGATTGACGGAGATTAAACTCGCGCATGCTATGATAAGAGGTCATTGGTGGGCGCTCGAACGCTCCGGTCATGTTTTGAAAGTGCTGTGAAATGGTTATCAGTTTTTGGTTCAAAATTTTGAAAAGGGATGATTCGATTTTGGAGGGTTCCCATCCATCAATACGAATGGTTTTTTGGATCTTGCGCTCCAAAACCCTTCATGGGGATGTGACATTCGTGATTTGAGGGATGGTTGATTTTTCCCGGATCGTACATTTTTTGTTGGACCCATGGTCAGTGCTTCCTGTGAAATATTACTTCATTTTCACAATGGTAAGTCACCTAATAATTTTGTTCATTGCTTCGCAGTTACTGGATAATTAATTTAGCCAAATTTTCTTCCGTACACCTGGAGAACGATGACGTTGGAGTTCACCCTTGACCAATTTATGTATTTTTTATGTGTAACATTTTGGTTTCCTTTTTGTCATGCAATTTTTTATTCTTAGAGTGGTCGCCAAGATTGCGATAGCCTTGCAATTTTATATTCCTGCGGCGAGGTGATATTAGTTTATCTTATCCAGTTCGCATTCGCAAGTGTGAAGTGGGTCGAATGTTCAGGTTGATATGTAATAAACTTTTAATTATTAATTATTGATATTTGTGTTTTATTTAATTAACTTGTTCAGGGTATTTATTTCCACTTATAACATCGAATAGCTTATGGTAAAATGCATTGACGAAGGGATTCCAAAATGATCGTAGTACGTTCGAATTTCATATTTGAAATTCTATGTTGAACAATTTTTTGTGTGTTTATTTTTGTTTTTATGTTCTTTTTTTTTATGAAAGGCTACGATGTTCGACCCATATACAGGGTGCGGCATTTCACCGAGATTGCTGTCTTTTGTTTTATCATTGGGGATTCGATATGGTTCCACTTTATCGTGGGATTTTTATATAACCATTCGAATGTGCCCTTGGTTTATGTTTGGGAGTGATTTTCGGTGGCAATGTCGTTGCTACTGTGCTTGTTTTGGTCGGCTAACACCTCTTACATCCGACATCGCGTATATCTTTGCCTTCTGACAATGAACTTCTTATTGTTAATTTTAATTGTGTTGTGTTAGCAAAGCTGTTTCCTTGATCTCTCCGGGGTGTTTCTTTCACACGATCCACGACTCTCGCTTCCAGGCTATAACGAGCTAGTTTAAAACCTAACACCAGGGCCCCACGCAAATTTAAAGTAGATGGTTTATCCTTCTGCGTGGACTTAATCTTTTCCGAGCTGACTTCTCATTAGAGCAGTAAGGAAAGATTTTGTTACACTGGCGCCCAACGTGATAAGTTTACCCTCCTTTCCGTTCCTAATGAGAGAACGGTTTGGAAAGGCAAACAAGACCACGCAGAAGTAAAACTCCTACTTATATTCGTGGTAACCCTGATGTTGGTATAAGCTAACTCGCTATAGCCTGGAAGCGAGGGTCGTAAGTCCAATGAAATTTCCACTCTGCGTTGTGCTGAAAAATACGAGGGTACGCTTCGTCGAAAAATAAAACAATAATTAACAATAAAGTTTTAATGAAAATTGAAACGATTACGATAATTACAAACGCTCGTGGTAGTGGCGTGCCAAGAACAAGAAGCACGTTAACTGATGGTGACAACGGTACGTCAAAGGTGACACAATACGGGACACCAGAATGGTAGGCCCGTCAATACAAATAATTGACTGTAATGAATTACCACAATACCACAAGAATAAATCCACACAAGAATATAAAATTTGTCTCACCTTGATATCAATCGTGAGTTCACACAATGGAGATGACAGCAATAATCCTTGTATGGAATGCAGTGGTTGGTGTTGAATTCCAATGGCTCCCAATCTAAGATCCTCGGACTGCAGTACACCGACGCAATACTCGATGAGCAGGTTTTGACAGGCGGATACGAAGATGGACAGGCGGCACTCCGCCGCGTTGACAGTATGGTACAGGTTGACGATCCAAATAAAACAAAGTGATCGTCCAGTACAATTTGATCACAAAAACTGAAGCCGCGATTGACAATAACAATCGACTTCCAAATGTAAATAAAAGCAGCTGTCAAAATAGTCACCAGACGAATGTTACCAAATAAAATTATGGTTGGTACCAATTTGTACTTCGATAACGAAAATATGATGGTTCGAGATATAACCAATCGAATATTTTCCAAAAAATGCTTGAACTGGCTAAAACAAAATAGTTACGCACTGCATTCACGAAATCCGTAATGACGGTGGAATTAACTACTGCGTATAACTATTTTTGTAACGAAAATCAACCGATAAAATATCGATTTTCACACGATCAATAAATATCGACCTGTCGTATCGCACTTCAAAGCCAAAGTCAAGTTTTTAACGGCGCGCGTCTATATCCTGTACTATCAAGTACGTTGCAAAAATGAGTAAAGAGATGGCGCTTGGAGTAACAATTTATAATTTAAATTAGATTCAAAATCAGGTGACGAAATAAACATATTTTGTTACACACCCCCCAACTAAACGATCTGGCCGCAGGCCAAGATCTAAAAAGATCAGATAAAGAAGTTGACATTTACAACGAACTGTGAATTTACAGAAGAAACCGTACTGTAGTGAGGAGAGAGTTTGTCGCAATAATGGTAGGATAGAAATATCAAGCTTAACAAGTAAAAAAATGAGCTTAAAATATTTCAATAAAAAAATAAAATAAAAAAATCTCTAAAGGATTAAGAATAAAATAATAATTGTATGGTTTTTCACCTATGGGACTAAATGTCGCCTTAAATCCGCGGAAACGAAAACCAATTGGTAGAGCTAATGATAGCTACTGAAAACCATAATGTATAAATGATTTTGTCTCAGATAAAAATCAATGAGTACAAAATGGGCAGCCCGCATTGGACCTGCACCGAAAAAAGTGAATACAAAAAAATCTTTAGGGACATCAAGACAAAAAAACGTCTGATAATCAACCTGGGAATGGGTCACATAGGATCCATTCGAGAATAGTCAAACAAAAAAATTATATTCAACTAAATTCTACTTTCCAGTGTGAGACACTCATGGTTCTCAACCCAAAGGAAATGGTATTTTGCAAAATAAACAAAATAATTAAATAATTTGATCAAACGAATATTTGATCAACAGATCGTCCTACCAAGACTTTGACAGCTTCTCCGGAATCGTTGGAATAAATTCCGATGGAATAATTAGTGGCGAGATGGTCTGCACTAATTATGACGTAAAAACCAGGGAGTAAAAAAATAAAACCCTTGACCCACCCAGGAAATAAATAATAGGTGCCCAATGTGATAAAACGAAGGAAGGAAATTGGAAAGGAAGATAAGGTGATTGGAATTATGGAGTGATCTGGTTATGGGAAGGATAGACGACTAATATGGCCAATGCGTCCCCGCCTCAATGACATGAGCGATAGCCCGTCCTCGCGTATGGTTGGAAAAAACGCGTCGTGGACAGCCAGCTAACAGACTCACACCCCCAAGACGAAAAGGCAGTGGGCACACAGCAATCTTTGAGGAATGGAAGAAAGGTTGTACCCCGGGGAATGACAATATGCCATTGAGAGACGTAAAAAACTCACTCGGTTCTCTCTCAAAACCGAGATCATTGTTAGAATGTGACTAAAGGTAACATAATGTGTCGACAAAAATACGGCCAACGACCCTTCATGCCCGTAACAGGAGGAAAACCAGCCGGCTACCCCCCAACTAAGATTGAACCAACCCCACTGCAACAGTGCATAGGCACGCCTAGCCTAGACAGGGCGTACAGGTGTGGTCCATCCCGCTAGAAAGCAACCAACCGGTCCCCCTGGATCCTGCACTAAGCACGAAGTCCGCTAGCCCCCATAAGTGTCAACACAGATAAGCAAGTGGGTCGGGACTGGTTGACCCCAAGGAAATGGTAAGACTGATGGAATGTCTTACGGGCTGTTTTATATGATCTGAGATGGAACATGATCAAAAAGAGACGACATTACTAATAAAATGTAGGATTCAAGGTGTAATCGAACCCCCCTGTGACAAACATTACCCAACCTCCGCCCATGTAATGTGGATTTTAACCCTGAATGGATATTCGATCATCGTCGTCATCGGGATGTGATTTTAAGTCCTTAATATGATAGACACCTACATCTTTACCACGCTCGTTGACTAAACGATAAGTTAATGGGCCAGTAACCTCGCGAACCTTGCATTTGATATACTTAGGAGATAGCTTACTACTAATTTTGTTCGGAGCATTAGAAAGTACGAAATTTCTTCGCCAAACTATGTCACCTACTCGAAAATTGATGGATCTTTTGCGCAAGTTGTAATGTTTAGCCCCCCTAATATAAGCATTATGCAATCGCTTAGCAACATCTTCAAACACCCCATTTAACTTTCGCATATCATGCGCGACGCTTTCACGGTTAGCAAGGGTTAGATCATCCTCTTTAAACTGTTGGATGCGACCGTAATAATCTCCGTTTATCGGAACAGTGCGACCTAAATTCAAGAATGATGGTGTATACCCCGTAACTTCGTGGGTAGCAGATCTTAAAGCATGTGCTATCTTAAAAATTTCTACATCCCAACTACGATGATCACGCTTGACATAAGACCTAATAGCGGTACCAATGACTCGATTATATCGCTCTACAAAATTTACTTGTGGATGGTAGTTGGCATTTTTCCACACATGTGAAATCTTGTAGTTGTTCATTAGTTCTTGAAATTCTTTTCCCGTAAATTGGGGACCATTATCGACTTGGCAAATCATCGGTGTACCAAATAGAAGGAATACTTCATTTTCCAAAAACTCACAGATGGCCTTAGCCGTAGCTTTTCGTAATGGTTTGACTAATACAAATTTCGTGAACCAGTCACAAACTACAAGTAATACTGTATTACCTTTTGCAGAACGGGGAAATGGACCCATTAGGTCGATGGAAAGACATTGAAAAGGAAAACGGACTTTTTTCTCTTTACCCATTAGTCCGTAGCGTGCGCCTTGGCAAGCTTTAGAAGCCAAACAAACTGTGCAACGACGCACGTAGCGAGCAACGTCAGTACGCATTTTAGGCCAGTAATAAAGCTCCAGAATTTTATTAAAAGTTTTTAAAGTACCTAAATGTGCAGACGTAGGATCGTCATGACACATTTTCAAAATTTCATTACGACGAGGTTTAGGAATAATCTGTTTCCATTCAACCAAATTTGAAATAACGTCGTGTTTGTTTGTAATGAGCTTATACAGACGATCTGACTCAATACGCCAGTCTGGATAGAGTTGCGGATTTGTTCTAACGCTGATCAGCATGCGCCGATACCAGGGATCCAAGTCATCATCAGTTAAAACTAATGAAGAGACTTCCAAGGGAGCACGGGACAAGGCATCTGGAACTACATGCAATTGACCTTTGCGATGCTGGATGTCGAAAGAATGTCGAGCAAGACGAACGGACCAACGGGCTAATTTATTGGCTGGATCTTTCATATTCATGAGCCATAAAAGTGAATAATGATCGGTCACAACTGTAAACTGAGTACCCTCAACATATGGTCGAAACTTTTCGATACCAAATAAGACCGCTAAACATTCACGCTCCGTCGTCGAATAATTTCGTTCAGCCTTGTTCAAGGTTCTAGATGCATATGCAATAGGTCGCTCATCATCACCTTCACCCTGTGTCAAAACACTTCCCAAACCGTAACCTGATGAATCGCAGTGTATAAAAAATCTCTTTTCAAAGTTGGGACTAACTAAAACGGGTGCTGTAACTAGTAGTTTCTTTAAACTCTCAAATGACTCAATAGCGTTAGGAGTCCAAGTAATGGTTTGACGTTTAACCCGTCCCTTAATTAACTCAGTAATGGGAGCAGAAAAGGTGGAGAGATTAGGGATAAATCGTCGATACCATCCTATAAGTCCAAGGAATCGTTTTACTCCAGTAACAGTAGTTGGACGTTCAAATTTAGTTATAGCCTCAACTTTGTCAGGGTCGGTATGAAGACCAGATTTGTCAATAACATGACCTAAAAATTTTAATGTGGATCTGCAAAATTCACATTTTTCAAAGTTAACGGTTAGGTTAGCATCTTTAAGTTTCTCAAAGACTTGTTGCAAAAGGCTTAAATGTTCGGCAAAGGTATTGGAAACTACGATTATGTCGTCAAGGTAAACAAAGACCTTCTCACCAAGCAATGAACCAAAAACGTTGTCCATTAATCGCTGTTGAGTGATAGGGGCGTTGGAAATTCCAAACGGCATAACGACATACTCGAAGAGACCTCTGCCAGGCACAGTAAATGCAGTCTTTTCACGAGATGAGGATGAGAGAGGAACTTGCCAAAATGCTTTTTTAAGATCTATAGAGGTCAGGAATCTAGCGTCCTGTAAATGAGATAAAATGTCATCCAATCGAGGGAGTGGGTACGCATCCTTTTTAGTCAATTGATTTAATTTACGGCCATCGAAACACAGTCGATAGGAACCGTTCTTTTTACGGACTAAAAGCATGGGTGACGACCAAGCACTCTTAGAAGGGACAACGATGTTCATTTGTAGCATTTCGTCTAGTTCACGGTGAGCAATAGCTCGCATGGGTGGAGATAAGGGATAGAAACGTTGCTTGACAGGAGCGGCTGAACCCGTATCTATATGGTGAATTACCTTATCAGTACGAGTCAACCCCTCACGGTCCAGTTCCTTATATTTGTCTTTCATGGAAGAAAGCATAACCTGCTGCTCTATTGATAATTCGGAAGCGGAACGCATAAATTCCGTGGCACTAATTTGATTAACAAAATATTGGTCTCTACCAAAATCAATTTTGACACCAAACATCTTGCAAAAATCTATACCTAGGGTTAATGATGTGGTGATACTACGGCAAACTATGACGTTTAAAACTTTAGTGACTTCACCAATGGTGATAGGAAGCATGACTTCACCTAATAAATCTTGTGAAGTTCCATCAGCGGAATGTAAAAGAGATTTGGTGCCGCGCGTAAAACATAAATCTAACTGATTTATTAAAAAGTGTGCATCACTACCCAGAATAGAAACAGATGCTCCAGAGTCAAGCAGAGCAGCAAGAGGTACCCCCCCCCACAGTTAAATTAACATAAGGTCTTATGTCTCGCGTGGGATGTGTAAAGAGAGTGGAAGTAGTCTGCGATGATCCGCAAAAAGAGCGTACGCGTCCTAACCACCCCTTCCAACACAAGGAATCGGCTTTAAGAGCCTTCTTGAGACGCACGCCGTGATGCCATCTCACTCTTCTTCTTTTGTCGGCCTTTAACGCGGATTTGCCGGGCGAGCCGAAACGCCTCTCCGCCTTCGCAAGTTTTTTGAACGTCCTTGATGTTTTCTAGGACATGTTATGGCAGTTACCCCTTTTTGGCCGCATACAAAACAAAATTTAGATAAAGGTTTTGGGCAATCCTCAAAACCATGCGCGGGATTATTACAGTTCCAACAGTTATCTAGAGAGTTGTCTGACTGAGGGTCTAATGGAAAATGAGTAGTAGTAATGGGAGATGAAGACATTGAACAAGTGGCCTCTGATGGAGTAGTCCACTTTATGACTCTTTCAGCCGCTTGAGCTGCTGTAATAAGTGCTTCTCTAGTTTTGTATTCGTTTAACCCTAAGGTTAATGAAATTTGTGGAGACATGTTACGTCTTATAACCCATAGCTGTTCCTCATCCGATGGAATTGGATTTAATCTAGAAAATTGAGCAATCATGGATTCTATGAATCCCAGAACAGATTCGCCTGGTAATTGTTTCCGAGCCCGGATTTGATCGGCATATTCTCTACTATAATCGAGAGATAAAAATCGGACTTTCAAAGCATCCATTAATTGTGACCAATTTGAAATAGTCGGACTCAAGGAACGGTACCAGACTAATGCCTCGCCTGAAAAGAATTCCCCAGCTTTTCTAAATAATTCGTCTTCTTTAACCCCTCGTGAACGTGCAAGCTCTTGTGCGCGCTCAATAAAATCAAAAACGGCTTTAAAATTACCCTTGCCATCATAGCTAAGACCCCATTTGTGAACAGATACCCGATTTTGCGATTGATTTAATAAAATGTTAGTCAAGGCGGTGCTAATGTCTGGATTAATCGGAATTGAATCGGTAAGAGTGGACCTACGTGCAGGTTGAAAATTACTTGCTTGAACCGGAGAGTTCGTGATTGGTAAGACCTCCTCGCTTTCCAGCGCATCTGAATCTTTGATTAAAGATTCGAGATTCTCACGTAGAGTGTTACACGTACCTATTAATGTATTTCTCTTGGGATCATCAAAACCAACTCCTTCCATTAAATCTAAACGATTACTATAATGCGCCAGCCGATGATCTAACGCATCCAAAAGCTTATCATCAACATTAGTTGACAAATCATTAATTTGTTTACTGATTACTGAAAGGGACTTTTCACATATTTCTAGTTCGGCAGGTATGTCGACAGGTTTATATTTAATCATAGCTAATGATGAATTATATTTCTCATCGCGCATCAACTGACATAGTAATTTACGACGAGAAGCTAAATGTTCAGGAATTCCGGGTAAGTCATTTCCTTTGCGTCGTTGCAACTCAACGGCGATCTCCTCTCTAGATAAGGCTGCCACGTAAGCTTTTTCAGACATAATAATTAACTTGACAAAGACGAAGTATAAAATTGTAAGCGTTCGATAAAACACGAAAAGAAATCGTACAAAGAATCGAATAATAAAAATCAATAGTGCGTAAACACGACTCCCAATTGCGCGACAAAACAAATACAGTCAAATTGCAATTGAAGGGAACGCAACAAAAGGATATAATTATTCTGATATATATACGTAAATGGTTTCTCGCCGGTGTGAATTTTGAAAATGGGCGTAGCGTTACTCGCAAGCAATAATTAAAAATAATATATATATTGCAAAAATGAATAAGGCGAGAGCACAACAAAAGGATATCTCGTTTTTGAACCAATAAAATTTGTGCACTACAATTAGCAAAGTAAAAAGGTTTTTCGCCGGTACGAGTACTAGGTTGACAACTCAATCTATTATTATTTACCATGTACCAAACCATACAAACAAGCAAAGCGTCCAGTCCACAACGCTCTCCAGTTGCCAAAAACTGCTGTAATAATAAAAAATTAACACGACCACAAACGTTCCGTTGTCGAATCGTATACACGAAAGCGTACCTCGGGACAAACACAGAGTTATAAAATTAACAATTCGAGTTCCACGTATGGACGCCAGTGTAACAAAATCTTTCCTTACTGCTCTAATGAGAAGTCAGCTCGGAAAAGATTAAGTCCACGCAGAAGGATAAACCATCTACTTTAAATTTGCGTGGGGCCCTGGTGTTAGGTTTTAAACTAGCTCGTTATAGCCTGGAAGCGAGAGTCGTGGATCGTGTGAAAGAAACACCCCGGAGAGATCAAGGAAACAGCTTTGCTAACACAACACAATTAAAATTAACAATAAGAAGTTCATTGTCAGAAGGCAAAGATATACGCGATGTCGGATGTAAGAGGTGTTAGCCGACCAAAACAAGCACAGTAGCAACGACATTGCCACCGAAAATCACTCCCAAACATAAACCAAGGGCACATTCGAATGGTTATATAAAAATCCCACGATAAAGTGGAACCATATCGAATCCCCAATGATAAAACAAAAGACAGCAATCTCGGTGAAATGCCGCACCCTGTATATGGGTCGAACATCGTAGCCTTTCATAAAAAAAAAGAACATAAAAACAAAAATAAACACACAAAAAATTGTTCAACATAGAATTTCAAATATGAAATTCGAACGTACTACGATCATTTTGGAATCCCTTCGTCAATGCATTTTACCATAAGCTATTCGATGTTATAAGTGGAAATAAATACCCTGAACAAGTTAATTAAATAAAACACAAATATCAATAATTAATAATTAAAAGTTTATTACATATCAACCTGAACATTCGACCCACTTCACACTTGCGAATGCGAACTGGATAAGATAAACTAATATCACCTCGCCGCAGGAATATAAAATTGCAAGGCTATCGCAATCTTGGCGACCACTCTAAGAATAAAAAATTGCATGACAAAAAGGAAACCAAAATGTTACACATAAAAAATACATAAATTGGTCAAGGGTGAACTCCAACGTCATCGTTCTCCAGGTGTACGGAAGAAAATTTGGCTAAATTAATTATCCAGTAACTGCGAAGCAATGAACAAAATTATTAGGTGACTTACCATTGTGAAAATGAAGTAATATTTCACAGGAAGCACTGACCATGGGTCCAACAAAAAATGTACGATCCGGGAAAAATCAACCATCCCTCAAATCACGAATGTCACATCCCCATGAAGGGTTTTGGAGCGCAAGATCCAAAAAACCATTCGTATTGATGGATGGGAACCCTCCAAAATCGAATCATCCCTTTTCAAAATTTTGAACCAAAAACTGATAACCATTTCACAGCACTTTCAAAACATGACCGGAGCGTTCGAGCGCCCACCAATGACCTCTTATCATAGCATGCGCGAGTTTAATCTCCGTCAATCACGCTCGCTATACAGGGTGCTACGAAATATATTGCTAGATGTTAAAAGTTGAATTTATAAATTCAACGTTGTTGCGAAAAGTGAAAATTTTTCGTAACAGTCTCTCCTTCCTTTCGGGCAGTACTCCATAACACGCTTTGGTAGCCGCTGGTCTTCCATTCTTGCTACATGTTCCTTCCATTGGCGTTTATAGTCCTCCACTTTATCTTCTATAGAAAAGATCTGCAGTTCTTCTCTGATGTCTCTGCTTGGCTTCATGTCTAACAATGTGCAGCCATTTACCGCTCGCAGGAATTTCATTTCTGCTGCTCGTATTTTAGATTTCTTGATTCTTGAAATCATATGATTTATATGATTTATATGATTTATATGATTTATATGATTTATATGATTTATATGATTTATATGATTTATATGATTTACATGATTTATATGATTTATATGATTTATGTGATTTATATGATTTATATGATTTATATGATTTATATGATTTAAATGATTTATTTGATTTATATGATTTATAAGATATTGCTGTGAACTTTCGTAGCCTCACGTTGGGCTAGCCAAAAATTGCTGTGGGCTTTCGTAGCCTCACGTTGGGCGCCAAAAATTGCTGTGAAGCCTCGGAGCTTTACTAGGGCTGCACGTTTTAATATTAATGTCTTGTACAGGTGTACGTAAATGTACCCCGTCAATAGAAATGTATGCAAAATTTTTATTGATAAATACAAATAAAAGAAATTTATACCTCGGCTTAACAATTTCGGTGAGCACAGACCTACCTTTTCTCAAGTTGGGTTCCTTCCTTGACCAAATCGTGAAGCTGAAATAGAATAGTATGGTCTTCGGAATGATATCACAAAAATTATGCTCCGTTTTAGAATGCAAATTGTAATTTATTATAATTTCAAATAGTAAATGATTTAAATGTAATAAAATTCTTATGCTAATTGACAAATATCTTATTTTAATAAAGTCGGAACGTATTAATGCACGTGTAAAGTTAATCGCAAAATTTTCACTAATTTTTAAGTTTAAAAATAATTCTTAATGGGACGGTACCTTTAATGATCTAGGGTATTTCTATTTACTGGGTTCCATGTACCATTAAACTGTTCACTTGCATTCGATGGATGACCTTCGGTGTGTATGATAATTCAAGCTGCAAAATTTTCTTGTGGATTCGCTCACCTCGTGGTGTAACCAAGTTTTTCCAAAATAATCGTGATTTTTCACAATCTTCTAACAATTTAACTTTCCAAATATGTAAGTACAATACTTTTAATTATTACTATTCTTTTTTTTGTTGAATTTCTTTGTAATTTTTCTAACTTATATAATTTTAGCGGAGCACGCACAAATTCACACACCATTGATCGAATTAATTCAACAACCTCCCTCTTTCAATTGTTTTACCATCGTTACCTGTGTTTTTCCAAGGCAAATGTGATTTTACTCTATTCGCCGATATAAATCAATTTTATTGACGTTATAATTTGCAGGTTCGGCTCAAGCCCAATATGACTTATAAAAATTTTAATAAAATTTTTATGTTTCAGATTAAATTAAAGTACTTGCATCTCCTGTGATCTTCCAGTAAACTTTTGAAGAAAATGTCTTTCCCATTTGTGATACATTGAATTGCGAGACACTCCGATACGTGTAAAGATTATTCTTATTTAAGTTTTACGTTTTAACACATTTTTATAAACTAACATTGAACAATTATTTTGATTTCAAATTACATTTCTTATTATTAATTAATTTAATTTATAATTTTTAACAAACATTTTTTTTTTTATTATTAACAGAATTAAAACGTTGCATTTTTGAATTTATTTTGTTATCTCGTTCCGTGACCCTTCCTTCATATAAATTTATGACGTTAAACTAAATTTTTGGTTTCAGATAAAACTTTTACGTTCGAACAAATAAGTCATGTGCTCTCTTTATTAATAAATAAAATTTTAAATCGTGACGTTATCATTTCTATTGACGTGGTGGTCAGTGTCGGACATTGCAATATATATGATTTATATGATTTACATGGTTTATATGATTTATGTGATTTATATGATTTAATTTTGATTTTAAAGATCGAAAAGATTCTGAGTATATAATTTTAAGGTAAGCATACAAATCCATTTAAGGCAAATTAAGGAGGGGTGTTAAATTGTTTGAGAGTGTTAATGATAAATTTGCAAAAGGTAATGTATAATTTAGTTATGCATTTGTTGGTAATGATTTCTGAAATGTTGAAAGGTGTAATATGGAAAAAGTGGCAATGACAGGTGTACCAGTGGCGCTGTTGTATACTATATTTCAGGCAGGAAGACAGCAAATGATGAAGATTCTGTCTACTTTCTGAATCGCAGGGGCACGTTTGTGATATTCGATAGATAAAGAAAAACGCACATAGTTTTGGCTCTTTAGGACAGTAAAAAATATAATTTATGGTCAAATTAAATTCATAATTTTGGTTTTATCATAAATTTTCATAAGAAAATAAGCGAAAAATCGCAATGGGGGACTAAAACCTCAATTTTTGGCGACTCTTGGGGAAGTCATTAAGACACTCCTGTATATGTACTACTTGTCTGACAAATTTCAGCTTATCCGGATTACTTGTAAGCTCAAACCAATTTTTCGGTTTCATTGACTGAACTGGACTATAAAATGGGCTGATTTTGAAAACCTTTATTTTTCTCTTCAATTTTAAACTTTTGTTCCAATTTAGTTCAGTAATTTTTAAACGTATTTCGCTTTTCTCAAAATATTTCTCTCGGTGCAACGATTCCATATTACACCATTTTAAAGTCGTGTTTTCTTCGGGCAAGCTTAAATTTGGCGGATATAGAAGGAGCCATAAAATGGAGTTAAAAAATAAATCAACACCATTGTTCAGAGTTCAGAATGAAATGACAATAATAATGGGAGACGTGAATGCCAAAATCGGGAAAGGTAAAAGCGGTAACTATGTCGGTGAGTACGGCTTGGGCACAAGAAACGAAAGAGGAGATAGATTAAAACTCTTCGCAGAAGAAGAGGAATTCGTGATTCTCAACACTTTTTACAGGCACCCACTGCGAAGGCTATATACATGGGTATCACCCCGTGATCAACCTGACAACGTGGTGAGAAACCAGATTGACTACATGCTGGTGAACAAGAGATTCCGCAACAGCTGCCTATCAGTCAAGACTTACCCTGCAGCAGAAATATGATCTGATCATTGTCCCCTAGTTGAAAGATTTAGGATTAAACTAAAAAAAGTAGATAAGAAAAATTTTAAAAAACGATGGGACTTGAGAAACATGAAGGAACAAGAAACAAATGAAGCAGTGGCAAGACTAATGACTGAGCAACGCAGAAAACTGGAGGTAGTGGACGGTGTTGATGAAGCACTAGAGGGGCTGTCTGAATCTCTCAATGAGATCGCAGACACACATTTGGTGCAAAAAAACATAAAAAGGAAAGGATGGATGACCGACGAAATACTTCAACTCATGAACGAGAGAAGAAAGATGAAAGCAAAAAACGACGTGATAGCATTTAGCAACATTCAAAGACAGGTGCGAAGAGAAATAAGGACAGCAAAAGAGAACTGGATGACGGTGCAATGCGAAGAAATAGAGGACCTAGAAAGGAAATATGATGTATTAGACAGATCTAACACAATAGGAAAACTACAAGATGAGAACGGTAGAATTATAATAGACAAGCAAGAGAAAATGGATGCATGAAAAGCATATATAACTGAACTTTTCGAGGATAGCAGAGAGGAATATCCGGAGAAGTACTTTGTCCGGACAGCTTGCCAATCACAACAGATGAGGTTAGAGAGACGGTTCTAAAACTCAAGGAGGGCAAATCTCCTGGACCAGATGGGATTTACGCTGAGTTCTTTAAGCTATTGGATGATGAG
The DNA here is from genome assembly GCA_932274525.1 of Podabrus alpinus. Classification (NCBI taxonomy): domain Eukaryota; kingdom Metazoa; phylum Arthropoda; class Insecta; order Coleoptera; family Cantharidae; genus Podabrus; species Podabrus alpinus. The sequence continues at coordinate 76,308,570 of OW026456.1, forward strand.
GGCATTTCCTGGTTGACAAAGATATTCAACAAGATATACTCTAGTGGAGAAATACCAAGAATATGGTTGAAGTCAACATTTATACTTCTGCCAAAGAAATCAAATGTCAAGCACTGCGGTGACTTCCGGACCATAAGTCTCATGAGCCACCTCTAGAAACTATTTCTGAAAATAATTAAGAGAGAATTTTTAAAATATGTGAAGAACAAATCGGTCGTACACAGTTTGGCTTCCGTAATGCGATGGGTACAAGAGAAGGTCTTTTTGCTGTACAAGTGCTATTCCAACGATGCAGGGACGTCAACTGTGATATTTTTGTATGTTTCATCGATTATCACAAGGCGTTTGATAACATACGTCACGATAAACTCACCAGATTATTAAAAGAAATAGGAGTAAATAATCGAGATCTAAGAATCATCAGCAATCTCTATTGGAACCAAACATCTACCATACGTTTACAAGGAGAATTATCGGAAGACATTAGAATCCGACAGGGGTGTGTGTTGTCGCCGCAGCTGTTCAGCGCATACTCGGAGTGTATTTTTCGAGAATCAATAGAAGAGATAGACCTTGGTATTAAGATTAACGGTGAATGCATTAATAACATAAGGTTTGCTGACGATGCGGTAGTGTTCGCTGACAGCTTGGAAAATCTTCAAGAACTAATAACAAGATTAGTAGAAACCAGCCAGGAATATGGACTCTCGTTGATCATAAAGAAAACGAAATACATGGTAATCTCGAAAAATAATAACCACCCAGGGCAACTGATGGTGGGCGCACAGAATATAGAAAGAGTTCAGAAATGCACTTATCTGGGAACAACTTTGAATGAAGAATGGGACCTCTCCATCGAAATAAAATGTCGGATAGAAAAGGCCAGAGCCGCGTTTCTAAAGATGTCCAGATTGTTTAGATGCCACGACATGTCACTGATAACAAAGACCAAAATGTTACGGTGCTATGTTTTCCCAGTTCTGTTGTACGGGGTGGAGTCTTGGACCCTAACAGAAGCCTCTTGTAAGAAGCTGGAGGCTTTCGAAATGTGGTTGTACAGGCGCATGCTAAAGATACCATGGACAGATCGAATCACAAACCAAACTGTCCTTGAAAGAATGGGTAAAGAGAAAGAGCTGCTAGTTAACATAAAAACGCGAAAGCTGGAATACCTTGGACATATAATGAGAAACAGCCAGCGATATGAATTGTTACAATTGATCCTGCAGGGAAAGGTGAATGGAAGAAGAGGACCGGGAAGAAGACGCATATCATGGTTGAAGAACTTAAGAACATGGTACAACACTACGACGGTGGGCCTTTTTAGAGCTGCTGTGGAAAAGGTTCGAATTGCCATGATGATCGCCAACATCCGAAACGGATAGGCACCGGAAGAAGAAGAAGATTGTTCAGAGAATTCGTAGTAAAATTGCTATGAAACCATGAAAAATTTCATATAAAGCTGAAATTTTGTTTAGGGAATCTATTGACCACAAGGACAGACATATTAAAATATTTTTATAAATATTGAAATATGTTTGACAACGTAGATAGTTTTTGAGATAAATGTAACACATAGGATTTTAGTTGCCATTTTCCAAGAAGGCCGTCAAAAAAATAAGACGCCGGCGCGTGGCCAATAGAGTCCCTAAAAAAATTCAGCTTTACATTAATTTATTGAAGGGTTCATACCGGCCTTATAGCAATTTTACCTAGAATTAGAATTGTACGATACAACGCAAAACATAAATGGATATGTAACAACAAAAATGTTAAATTTGAAAAAAAGAAGGGCCAACATCTTCAAAAATATTTTTATACAAAAATAAACAGAATGAAAGCCACACGCATTACAATTAAAAAAATTTGTTACTTCATGGACACACATACATAATTTTACCAGTAAAACTCTAAATTTTTGTGGTTTGACATAAAACAACAAATAGTTGTGGGAACAAAGTACAAGGATGGGTATCGAATTTCAATCATAAAGGATTTCAAAAATATAAACAAACCCGTCCTTCGTAAGTTCAAGGGTTATTTCGACCCTACCGTACACGAATATTTTAGAAAATAAATAATGTTAACCTGCAACCCCAACTTGGGCAAAACAAAATAATAGATCCGTGAAGGCCATAGTTGTTCGGCCTTCGGCCTTACAGGGGGAGGACTGTAATAGATCTGTGAAGGCCATAATTGTTCGGCTTTCGGCCTCACAGGGGAGGATCATAATAGATCCGTGAAGGCCATAGTTGTTCGGCCTTCGGCTTCACAGGGCGGGCCATAATAAATCCGTGAAGGCCATAGTTGTTCGACCTTCGGCCTCACAGGGCGAACCATAATAGATTATATTTATATGCCTTCAGCTGTCTTGACTGCTAGTCCGTGATTGCCAGTGGTTGTTCGGCCTTCGGTCTCACAAGGCCACAGTTATTCGGCCTTCGGCCTTTTTGTGAAAAATTTTTAAAATTTTTTCGACGTTTTTTGCCGACCCACGAAAAGGGGGGAAAAAAATTTTTTTGAATTTTTTAAGTTTTGTCAAAAAACTATTTTCTCTAAAAAGCGGTTGGAGGTTGAGGCGGCGGGGGCGACGTGGGGTTGGGGGGCGGTTGCCACCTCCGCCCCCATCCATAGCCACCATTCCCAGGGTCGTAGCCCTCTCGGTACCGGAGCTATGCTTGCTCCCACTTGCTTTTGAGAACACGGGTCGGGTCGGGTTGAGTCGGGTCGGGTCGGCCTTCGGCCTCCAACTTGCTTATAAAACTACGGGTCGGCCTCCCACTTGCCTTTCAGGAACACGTGTCGGCCTTCGGCCTCCCACTTGCTTTAGAGAACACGGGTCGGGTCGGCCTTCGGCCTCCCACTGGCATTTAAGAATACGGGCCGGCCCTCGGCCTCCAACTTGCTTATAAGAATACGGGAAAATTTTTTCGACGTTTTTTGCCGACCCACGAAAACGGAGAATGGGGGGGGTATTTTTAAGTTTTGTTAGTTTTGTCAAAAAACTAAAACTAGCTTCAAAATTTTTGAAAAATAAAAATTTTGAAAATTTTTTTGACGTTTTGTGCCGACCCACGAAAAGGGAAAAGGGGGTTTTAATTTTTAAAAAAATGTTTTAATTTTTTTAGTTTTGTCAAAAACTATTTTCCCTAAGAACCGGTTGGAGGCGGCGGGGGCGGCGAAGGGTCGGGGGCGGTTGCCTCCCACTTGATTTAGAGAACACGGGTCGGGTCGGCTTCCCACTGGCATTTATGAATAAGGGTCGGCCTTCGGCCTCCAACGTGCTTATAAGAATACGGGTCGGCCTTCGGCCTCCCACTGGCATTTAAGAATACGGGTCGGCCATCGGCCTCCAACTTGTGTCACCTCCTGCCTTAGGGATTGTTTTCTCAACCCGGATGTTAACAGTGCCGCTTGTTTCCTTGTTTCCTTGTCGGAGAGCGAAGGTAATTCTGTTGGTGTTTGAATTCTCGTGGTTCGTTGGTTTTTCTTGGTACTAATTGCCTTGGACGCCAGAGTGGCTCAATAAAACTAATACTGATGCTTAATAAATTTATTGGCCATTCATAAAAAAGCATAAAGCAAGCATAGCTCCGGAACCGAGAGGGCTAGGACCCTGGGAATAGTGGCTATGGTTGGGGGGCGGAGGTGGCAACCGCCCCCCAACCCCACGCCGCCTCAAACGGCGGATCAAACGCCGCCTCCAACCGGTTTTTAGGGAAAATAGTTTTTTGACAAAACTAAAAAAAATTAAAAAATTTCCCCCCCCTTTTCGTCATCTGGGTTTTCATTGGTCCACCTGGCATAAAGAAAATGTGAACCGAATAGCCACGTATTATATTATTACATCACCGCTTCCTTACAAATAGCAAAAAGTTGGTAAAAATGCATAATTTGGCTGAACCATTTTTATAATCAGAACTTACCTCCAAGAAAATGCTGTCATTACAGGAGATATCAAGAATAAGTAATTCGAGTAATAATTGCAGCCAAGTTATATTTTTCACAGAGAACTTCATATCTAAATAATTTGAAACTGTAGGTGTACCGCTAATGATCAAAATTTGTCGGGAACAAACAAATATATTATTTCTTATCAGAAACTCTATTATTTCCATCTGGAATAACATTTGAATAGCAAAGTGAATAACAACGAAAAACAAAATGATATGTAGTATGTACATTCGCACACCCAATGAAGTACCAACATAACTCAAAAAATGACGGTTTCGAGTTATGAACACTACAATATTGGTTAAATTCAATATTTTATTTCATTTTGGTATCATAACCTTGTTTTTTAGCACGGAAATGGGGGCATAATATGGCTTTTATAGCCCGAGGGCCTATAAAGTTGCTAAGAAATGACAACAATATCAAATCAAAAGAGTTAGTCCAGACTCTGTTTTTTTTGGGTAATTTTCGGGCAATTTAGAGCCCTGCGCCAACGCGTCGGGCTTTAAATTACCCTCGGTGCTATAATCTGTTGATTGTGACCTTGATACATAAATAACTATTATAGTGTAAAACTTTCATAACTGTAGCTTCAATATTAAACAATGGGGACCACTTTATGATAGTATTACTTTGCTATGTTTAAATGCAACGTGAAATATTCAAGGCTCATTATCTCGAAACTATCGTTTTTGAGTTATGTTGGTACTGCATTGGGTGTGCGATATATCTTGTAAAAATAACATTAGTCGGTACATTAAGTACCTAGAGTATTGTTTTTATCACATCATCATTATCAAAATATTTATGTCAACCATAATATGTACATAAACACTTTTCAGACACCAGAAAAACACCAATTTTCACAAGTAAATTTTTCTATAAATTTAATTTGCAAGCGTTTAAGTAATATGATCGCCAACCTCCGATAGGAGACGGCACACAAAGAAGAAGAAGAAGTAATACTTAAACATCTTCCGTCGAGACTTAAAATGACGAGAGAATGTGTTTAAAGATTATTTAATACATTATTTATTTCATCATCTACGGCTAAGCCTTTTTTACAATAAACATTTACAATAAACCTTTTACAACAAATAATACCCTTACAATAATAACAACAACTACTATGAACACGTACAAGTTAACAAAACAAAACCAAACACAATACTAACTGAATGTGATAAAAAACCAGCAACACACTATACAAAAGTCAATATCAACAAAAAATTAACAATATATAAAAAATAAATTAGACCCCTGCAACTGCAGACAAGTCAACACTGAACACAGTCCTCCTAAATGATGCAAAGGAAGAGTTAAACAGAACAGTGCCAAGAACATCACTTAAATAATTGGCCAAACGAGCCATCCTAGCCATGGGACAGTGCATCCCATAATTAGTCGGATGAAACTTAACTACAAAAGGCCACTTGGATCTGGTACATCTTGTGGGATATTAATTAGATGTAATTAATTAGAAGATAATAATAATAGTTTATTTAATTAAAATAGTTACATTAGTAAAAATACGTAAATATCAAGTTGACCGTCGTTGAGTGTCAACTACCTCGAGTCGCAGCTGGTAAAAGACTAAAGACCCTTTGCTGGTCGAGTCCGATGGGTACCTGCTACCCTTGACGTCGCCGTTCGAGCCCCCGCTATTTCATTCACCCGCAGTTTGTATTCGTTAACATTCATTCATTCCATTCAATACATTAAACTTAAATATCATTACAATATTGTTACATTACATTACATTTTATTATTACATTCTTTCATTCCCACATTTGGCCGTTCCTGACCCACCAGTGCCGTCCCCGGCACTTTCGTCTCCTTCAAAGGAACCTCCGTGATGCGCCACCCACGGCTTCATGAAGTCTGCCATTGTCGACGTATTTTGTGGCCCCTCGCACCGACTTCCGACTTTGTGAACTAGGTCACTTTCTTCGTAGGATTTTGCCCGCTTTCGCTTTTTGTTATACCCCTTTAATGTTTTTACTACCGTTAACACTTCAAGTTCATTACTGCTACATTTTTCTTCCGCCGGAGTGTAACTTACACAATTTCGCACCACTTCTTGGATCTTTTTACGCGCATTGGGAAATAAATAGTCTTTCTTTATTAAATGTTCAGTTTCACCCGCCGAATTATATCCTTTTTCATGCCGCGCTACCTGAGTCTGCATTGTTTGACTTAAACACTTTTCACTTCCGATTTGTTTGCCAACTTTCATTTCACTCATTTCAACGCTTGATTGTTCCATGAATTTCATGACCTGCGCTGTTTTGTGTGCAGCTGGTTTTACATTCCCATTTTCTGTTAAATGTTCAACTTTTGTTTCGCACTCATAATTTGACGCTGATTCTTTAATCTCTTCCGTATAATTAGGTGTGACCACATCTGCTACACAAATTTCGTTCACATCCTGTGCGTATTCGATCTCGTATATGTGAGGTCTTTCCCTTTGTGGGCACCGCTCGTCGTTTAACAATTTATGAATGTTTACTTTGCCTTGCCTGACCCGCAATTCTACTGAATTTAGAAAGTCAGCCCCTAACAACATTTGGCAACTCATAAATTTACTCGAAACGACATGTACCTTTATTTGGTACGCCTCTCCGTCTATCGTTGCTTTAGTTTCAAAGTATCCCATCGTTTGTACTTCCGCCGCCGCTGGTCCAATCCCTCGAAACAACATTTTATTTTTTGTGAGCACCGGAGCTCCGATTTCAACATATGTCTCGGCTGTAACCATAGTTAAATCACTGCCTGTATCCACCACTGCAACAACCCGATTATCGTTCATTATAATGTCTTTGACAAATTTCCCGTCGACACCCCGTAGTGTGTCACACGTATTCACTGTAAATTCTGCCGCCGTCTGAAGTCTTTTATAACATCTGGATGCAATATGTCCGTACTCATTGCATTCGTAACATTTTATGCCTTGTGTTTTTGTAGGACACCGCGCACTTAAATGTTCATCCGACCCGCAATTGTAACATCTCTTCGGAGACCGCCAACTTTTTTCACGCACATTTCCATTACATTGTTTTTCTACCACCGGATTTAATTCCACTACACTCCGAATTGTCTTTTGTTTTAGTGAAATTTCCGCGAACGCTTCCGCTAAGGATCTCGTGGTGTTATACCGTTGAATCCTTGCCTGATTTCTCAAAATCTCGTCGGGTATGCCGTCGATTATGAAGCTAATTAGCTCATCTTCGTCGATCTTTACCTGATTGCCTAGGATTATTTTCTCGTGCATGTAATCACTGAAGTTTTCTTCTACTTTCCATTTTCTAGCTTCGAATTTCCTCCGCAGCACCAATTTGCTCGGTCTGTGGTCAAACATTAACCGCATTTCCCTCAACAGATCCGCAATTGGCATTTCGAGACACTCCGATTTCGAATTAAACCAATTACGAGCCTTTCCACTTAGTCGCATACCAATTAGTATCCTCGTTAACCCTTCGTTCAGGTCGTACGTTTTTTTCAAAAGCTTAACCTGCTTTTCCCATATTCCGAAGTCTTCGCCGTTACCTTCGAAATAATTCAAAACGTCTGCAATCGCACCGATGTTTGCCTTAGGCGTCGTCGATTCACTCCGTCGTTCCCGATTCGCACTCACCATAGCTCGCAGGTCGTCCAATTCACGTCGCATCATTCGTAATTCGCGTTCCGCTAACTCCTTTTCACGTGGAGTCAGTTCCAGCTCGTGCACACCGTGTATTCCGTCATTCGATTCGTCGTCACTAAACTGTTCGTTTTCACCGTTCGTTATATTATTTATTGCAGCACTTCCGCCGTTGACAGTGTTGCAATCGCCGTCTTCATCGTTTATTACATCATTTGTTGCAGCACGTCCATCGTTAATCGTGTTGCAACCTCCGCCGTCTTCGTAATTACCCACATCGTTGTTTGGTAATTTCCATGACCCCGTCGGGTCATTCGTCATTAAACGATCGAATAAAACTGCTTTGGATCCCGTCGTCCGTAATCTACTTCGTCGTAGAATTTCCTTCAAATCGTTTAACTTGAAATCACTCGCCGTCGTTTTGTCCATTTTAACTGATGCACTTTTTGTTCAAAATTTTAATTATTAATTAATCTTCTATCCCGGACTGAGCCCCCAAATTGTGGGATATTAATTAGATGTAATTAATTAGAAGATAATAATAATAGTTTATTTAATTAAAATAGTTACATTAGTAAAAATACGTAAATATCAAGTTGACCGTCGTTGAGTGTCAACTACCTCGAGTCGCAGCTGGTAAAAGACTAAAGACCCTTTGCTGGTCGAGTCCGATGGGTACCTGCTACCCTTGACGTCGCCGTTCGAGCCCCCGCTATTTCATTCACCCGCAGTTTGTATTCGTTAACATTCACTCATTCCATTCAATACATTAAACTTAAATATCATTACAATATTGTTACATTACATTACATTTTATTATTACATTCTTTCATTCCCACAATCTTGAGGAATCTCTAAAAACAAACAACTCACGCAGCGCATCACAGTTGATTCTACCGCTGAACAACCCATTTACGAAACCAACATCGATGACCCTGCGTCTGACGGCCAGTGACTTAGTGTTGTATTTTTTTGCATTATAGCGGGAGTTTAGGTAGAAGAGGTTTCAAATAGTGGAGGGTGGAATGATATTCTGTTGAATTAGAATAGAAAGTAAGAAATCAAAAATATTATAATTGCTATCAGCAACACTGAAATTCTGCGCCCTAATACTTGCTCGGAGCGATATTAAAAATTTTACAATTTCGCTCTAACGCCTTTACTTATGAGGTTCAAATGATAGGAATGGAAGCTCATTGAAACCCAAACGATTGTCGAACGATTAGTAATCATCATCATCAAACATCCTGGATTAGGCTAAAGCCTGTTCCGGCATCCAGCGTTTCCTCGGGCGCCGATTAGTAATAATTTATTAAAAAGGTTTTAATAAAAAATTAAACTTTAAAAATAAAATAGTTAATTGAACAATGATAATATATTTTATGAATCATAAACTTTCAGTAGTGTATACTACTATCATCAGATGTTTGCTAAACATTTCATAAATATCGTTGGTTGATATCGCTGTCGTTTCGCCAGCGTCCCACTCTCGATTAACGGAAGGTCAAACGATTAAAACTAATTTTGTTCAAAAGTTTGGAATGGGTGAGGGGGTCGGCGAAATACACCTTTAAAGCCCTCTGAGGTGTTAAGGCGGTGTGACACTTGTGTAAATTTTGTTACAAATGTGCTAGCAAATTTTGTTGTAATTATTTTTAGGAATATTTCTATATTTTTTTTTGTTAAACCTGCGTGAAAAATTGTGCAAAAGAATGTGGTAGTTGGTATTATGTAAAAGTTGTATGTTGGTAAAATACTTCGAGAACGTAAAGTTCTCGCAAGACAAAATTAAAATTTTGATAAATGAGAATAAAAAACAGGGTCGTCATACTACAAAGAGCGTGCGTAAATTCTAAATTTACTAGCAAATTTTTACACAAATGGCAAACACACTTTGTGAAAAAGTTTGCTGCAAATTTACAAGCAAATTTACAACAATATTTACACAAGTGTCTCATCGTCTTTTACATATTACAAAAATAATATTAGTTTCGTTGTCCTCGCACGTACAATACCCTTGCCAAAACCTTTCATCCTCTAATCTTCGAGTATTTTTCCATCCCTTGTGATCTCACACCCGATTATCGCCCTTTAAGCCGACAACAGATCTCGACAGCTAACTTTGCGCAAGGAAATCAAAGATCCTTACTTGCTCCACAAGAAAATAGAACATTCATTTGCATCGAAGCATTTTATTAATTTATTATTTTTATGTGTAAGACAAAATAAGATCAAGTGCCCTTTTATTTAATATTGTGTCACCTTATTCCGCGCATCGGGCGCATCTTTAGATTTTGCGTTTATGATCTATTAAACTTATATTTTAAATTTCGAATCGATCCGTTGAAAATTACTCTTTGAGAAAACATTTTTAGGTCGGGTTGTAAATATAAAAGATTGAAACATTCGATCAACTAATAAATTTACGTTTTGCAAATGCACAATAATCTTAAGAATTGTATAGTTAGGAAAGTATCATCAAATATTTTAATACACGTACAATGAACCATACGGTAGATGAGGAAGTGTTAATAATGTTGACGTAGCATTAATCCATAATTCACCTCATCGGCAATAAATTCTCTATTCTATAACGTTGCAAACTAAACGTCAATATAGGCAAATGCATTACTATAAAGTTTAGGTAGGATCGAGAGACACTTTCATACGATCTATAATCACGAGCCAGTTGTCAATACAAGGACACACACGTGCATGTTTGAACCTCGTGAGAATCAATGCCTTTTGTTTTGCTATCTCGACCATGTGCAGATAAGCGGCCAAATGTGCTCGGGTTTAACATGGAAAGGATAGCGATTTCGAAATTACAGACTTCGATAAAAACAAGTAAAAAGTGCAAAAGTTAGACCTTTCTCGTCCAACCAGACGAGCAAAAAATTGTTTTGCTCGCACGTGTCGTACCAAACTTCTCGATACACTTTACATGGAGAAAGAAGAAAGTGTGCCCTCACACTCTAGGCATTGATCCAATTAAATCACGTCTCCCTTCTTTCTAAATTTATAGGACCCAATTACCAGGGTCCAAATCAATCAGTAAGTGGGAAAAATCCCAGATCAGAGTAGGGAGAATGCATAAATTGAGCTGCAAATTGCATATTCGGAGAGATTCACTTGGAATCTGATACTACCTTTTTCGTATCTTAGCGCTTCCAAAAGCGGAATTAAAATATCGAGGTCTCACATTTTTTTTTGAGGTCTTTAAATAAATACAAGTCATTGGTGCTAAAAATTAGTGAGTGTCAACTGCAGGTATTATCGAACATTCATACCGTCTATCGTTAATAAACAATTAATATTTATCGAACATTCATACCGTCTATCGTTAATAACCAATTAATAATTATCGAACATTCATACCGTCTATCGTTAATAACCAATTAATATTTATCGAACATTCATATCGCCTATTGTTGTTAAACAATTAATATTTTATCGGACAACAATACGTCAATTGTTGTTAAACAATTAATATTTTATCGGACAACAATACGTCAATTGTTGTTAAACAATTAATATTTTATCGGACAACAATACGTTAATTGTTGTTAAACAATTAATCAATTATCGGACTTTTTGTTATACCATCTGTTTATCACGTTTCATCACGACGAGGTATTGCTTGCCGCTCTTAAGGCAATTACGTAGCATTGCTTTTATCGAATAATACAAAACAGGTGCTGCACTTCGAACACATGTGCGCATTCCAATCGTTGTTTTTATCAAACACCATATTGACATTTTTTTTAATTAGACAGTACCGGCTTGAATTAATTGTCATTTCGCGAATAACGAACTTAAGTGAAGTATATTAATTTAATTGTATACGAAGGAAATTCGCGTAATATAGTGCGTGAACCACCCCGTTACTTCACCACCTTTCGATTTAAAGAGGTTTTGGAAGCTGGTTACTCCGCTGACCTTCTGGTATGGTTTGAGACATCGCTTTCAGCTCTATTCTGCAGACGAATCTCACTCCCGAAGGACTCGTCATCGACTTTACCTAGAGGTCGAACATCAACCACCCACATTAAGTAAGAAACCTTTTTATATTTTTAAGATTGTGATGTTAATTGGTCCTATGGACCATTATTTGTGTTTATGAACGTTCAGTTCAACCCCGGAAGTCGATATCGCAACCATTTTGTATACCTTTTATTTAACTTAATATTATTATCTATTATTAACGTAACTTTTAACACGCCATTCGAGCGTTCAGAGTGTAACCGAACGATTTAACGTAACGTTTCAAGTTTAGTATTGTAGCTAAAGTTTGTTTGTCCCGTTGTTGGGAATTTTGATGATCAATTGCATTGATTAAGTTCCATGATCAATTTTATGAATCATAGTTTTGAATATTATCAAGTTGCGCTTAAGTAACTATTTATTTTGGTGGAGTGCTGTATTCAATACGCCCCCCTTTCATGCAAATTAACCTTTTGTATTTTTGTAAGAGTAATTGTTTTACGAATATTAGTTTCGCAACGGAAACCACACGGAAAGGTTCCGTCAACTGTACGTATTTATTTTTATACAAGACATGTAAATTTGATAGTATCTTGTGTAAACTTTGTCAACTCCCCCCTGATATTATTTTATTTAATACATTTTTATTTCCCAACTTTGTGTGTTATTATTATTGTTGTGTTAATGTTTATTTAGCTATTTTCACCAACGGAAAGTTCGCCTCCTGTAAAGGTAAGGTCATTGAGCGAGGTTTTTCCGGAGTGAGAATTCGCTGTAAGTTCATCAAGTTGTCGCGTACCAGCTTGGAAGGTGTGATAACCAGTCCCCTTCAAAGAGATTCAGTTCTTCGTATGCGTGGCGCCCATTTAAACTCCCTCGTGTATATTAACCCCATCGATTTTGACTTAACTCCCCCCCCGTGTAAATTATTCACACCGATTTTGACAATTTTTAGAATCGCGATCGAGGATTGCCCGGTCGTCGATAGGAAACACACGCTTTGCGACGTGCCGTCACACGACCCTTTCATTCCATTCACCAACCCACCCCTTCGCGACTTTGAGCTAGCCAACCTTTTATTACCTGTTGGAAAGGTGTCGTAGATGCAGAACGTGGTGTAACAGGATAATAATTTGGCGCGGCCAACGTTGGGCTATCGATAAAGCCTTTTTGGCATGTTATGGTATCGAATTTCCTTTTGTTGTAAATCGAGTAAATTCCGAATTAATTTTTGTAAGTTGAAAAAAATAATTTAGCGTTCAACTAGGCGGCTGTCAAGAAAGCCCTTTTGGCACATTACGTCAAATTTTGTAAATCACGAAGTTTTGAATTAAGATTTCAATTTTTAAAGTAGTACCGACGCGCATGAATGGACTAACGAGATTCCATAACGCCCCCCTATTTAAATTTAAAAGTGAAAATTATCGCGATTTTAAGATCAAATATTGTATTTCCGTTTACCATTAGTTGTTCAGAGAACAAGTGGAGTCGTGTTCCGCGAATTCTTTTTTGTATTTAATTGAATTTATTCATTTCGATTAATAATGGCATTCAGGATTGTACCGGACAAGTTGCGAAAGGACGAGGTCCAATACGAATTAAAGATTAGAGGTTTACCTTTTCACGGTTCGGTAAAAGAATTACGTGATGAATTAGTAATAGCCCTTGATAAAGAAGAAGAAGGCGAAAGTTACGCTTTAGCGTGGTATCCGTTTACCTTTGCAGAAGATTTGGTGGCATTAAGAGCCGGCTTATTGATTCTTCATAGACTACTTGGTCGCTTGGAAGTTTCACGAGACCAAGAACCTAACGTAGAAATCGAGGTAGAAACGAAGTTAGCACATTACTTTAATAGATTATCCCGATCAAAACCCTTTTTAGTAAAAGACAAAAATTCAAAACGAACAGTTATGGACGAATTAGAAGAATGTAGATCCGCGTACCGCTTATTTGTAGCAAATTCTCGAACGGAGCGAGACTCATTATCGAATATCGTGGCCGAAATTAGTCGAGAGACCCCAGTAGAACCAGAAGTAATCGTAACTTCAAATCCAGTTTCATTAAATATTAACCCCCCTCCGGTTGAGGTAGGGCAGAAAAGTTATTGTACGAAATCAACACCTGTTGTCAAGTGGCGATTAAAGTTTTCCGGTGAAGCAAAAAGTATTTCGATCACTGCATTTTTAGAAAGAGTCAATGAATTAATTGTTGCTAGACGTGTAAATTTAAGTCAACTCTTCGAAGAGGCGATTGACCTGTTCGAGGGTAAAGCATTATTGTGGTTTCGCGCAAATAGAGATAAAGCATCTACTTGGTCAGAATTAGTAGTATTATTAAATGCACAATTTCGACCAGCTGACTATGACGTCAGATTACTTGAGGAAATTACACGTAGAACTCAAGGGAACGAGGAAAATTTGGCAATGTATGTAGCAATGTTAAAAACGATGTTTGCTCGCTTAGTCATCCCATTATCGGAAGAAAGACAATTAAGTATCGCATTACGAAACTTAAACCCATTTTATATTGCACAGTTAGGTTTTACCGAAATTACGTCTTTTGACAGGCTCATTGAATTGGGGCGCATTCTCGAAGCGCGTAGGTTGACCATTTCCAATTACGCACCGCCGTCAAAGAGGAAAAACGACTTAGAACCAGATGTAGCTTATACCCACTTGAGTGTACCGACTCAAGAAAATGATCGCGCATCGCGTGCCGAATCAACGCTTTTTAATAAATCACGAAATAATAAACGATCTGTAAATAAACCGACCTTTAAAAGTCGTAATAGCGCTGTCGAAGTTTTTAGTAAAACTTCAAGTAATAATTCTTGTTGGAATTGTGGTGGCACAGGACATTTGGCGTCGCGTTGTACCGTTCCGCAGAAACAAATATATTGCTATCGCTGTGGGAGAAAAGGTGAAACAACAAAAACCTGCCCCCACTGTAACCCCAGTCAGAGTAGAAGGAGTTCGGAAAACTCTTCCGGGACTCATTAGGACGTGGTCACCTAGTGAACTCCCGCAAGCTTGTAAATTCGACCCATTTTCATAAGATGTTAGCTAAACGTAAAGATAAAATTAAAACTATATTAGATTATGTATTAGAGGATTCAAGACATGATAATCGTCCCCATGTAAGAGTCAATGTTCTCGGTTGTGAAATTTTAGCCCTCCTGGACTCAGGAGCGACCAACACGATTTTAGGCGAGGAAGGTTGGAATATTTTACAATCTACCGGTGTAAAAATTCAACTTGACTCCACGTTACGACCGAAGTGTACCGTAGCAGACGGTGAAATTATAAACAGTATCGGGATAGCTCAATTACCCATTAGATTACAGCATCGTGTCGCCCATATTTCAGTCATTGTGGTACCAAAGTTTTCACACGCACTTATTTTAGGTGTAGATTTTTGGGAATCCATCGGTTTCGTCCCTGATTTGAAAAACAAATCGTGGTATTTCGGGAAACCCCAAGTTACCTCGGTGATTACCGACAAGAAAACACCCTTAGGAAATCTTTTCAATTTATCAGTTGAGGAACGTCAGCGTTTAGATAAGGTCATTGACCTACATTTTCGGACTAAGGTCAAAGAACTCGGTTGTACTGACCTAGTGCAACATGTTATTAAAACCGACTCAATGCCGATTAAACAGCGTTATTATCCGGTTAACCCTAGTGTACAAGCACATATCGATAAAGAATTAGATCATATGCTTAAGTTAGGTGTAATAGAACGATCATCTAGTGGTTGGTCAAACCCCATTTTGTTAGTCAAAAAGAAAGACAAATCATATCGATTTTGTGTCGATTTCAGAAAATTAAATCAAGTATCCGAGAAGGACGCGTACCCAATCCCGTATGTGTCCTCAATTTTAGATCGTCTTCGAGACGCACGGTTTATAACGTCCCTGGACATTAAGTCAGCGTATTGGCAAATTCCTGTCGAGGAAAATTCCAAAAAATATACCGCCTTTACAGTACCCGGACGTGGATTGTTTCAATTCACCAGGATGCCCTTCGGGCTTCATAATGCTCCTGCTACTTGGATGAGGCTGATAGATCAAGTTCTAGGCCCCGATCTCGAACCCTTTGTATTCGTATACCTGGATGACATCATCATCTGTACATCCACCTTCGAAAAACATCTTGAAGTGTTACAGGAAGTTTTTTCTCGGTTACGTACCGCAGGTCTATCATTAGGGAAAGACAAATGTCACTTTTGTCAACCCGAATTGAAATATTTAGGATACGTGATTAACGCAAATGGATTACTTGCAGATCCAGATAAGGTAGCGGCAATTACGCGTATACCAGCCCCTCGTACGGTTAAAGAAATTCGGCAATTAATAGGTATGGCTTCGTGGTACCGCAGATTTATCCCGCAGTTTTCAACAATCCTTGCACCGCTCACAGCGTTGTTAAGAAAAAATTCCAAGTTCATTTGGGATGAACCTTGTGAAGTAGCGTTTACGACTATTAAGAATTGTTTAGTTTCAGCCCCTATTCTATCGTGCCCTGATTTTAGCGTCCCCTTTACCGTACAGACAGACGCATCCGGTTTTGGACTCGGAGGAGTCCTCAGCCAAACCATTGACGAGAAAGAACAAGTCATTTGTTATATTAGTAGGTCATTAACTCGTAATGAACGAAATTATTCCGTTACGGAACGAGAATGTTTAGCAGTTTTGTGGGCAGTAGAGAAATTAAGACCCTATCTCGAAGCTTCACATTTCACGGTCATTACCGACCACCATTCCCTGATTTGGTTAAATAATCTGGAAAACCCCTCAGGACGTTTATGTCGTTGGGCTCTCAGGTTACAACAGTACGATTTCAAAATCATCCACCGAAAAGGAAAGGATCATTTAGTCCCTGACGCTTTATCGCGCACTGTTCCCGAAATAACGTCAGTATTAGTTGACCCTGTTCAAGTTAGAAGGTCACCCGATAAAGTAAAGAATCCAGTAGATAACGACCAACCCTTAATTAACTCGCATACCGATCGTTGGTACTATCGAATGTTGAAGAATGTCAGAAGAGACCCCCTTCAGTTTAGGAAATGGCAAGTTATTGAGGACGAATTATTTAAACAAGTAAAAGTTCGATATCCATCTCTATCGGATAGAGAGTGTCAATGGAGAACAGTAGTTCCGAAATTTCGCAGAAAGAAAATCATTTCCGAGTGTCACGATAAACCTACTTCCGGTCATTTAGGAGTTTTAAAAACATTTGATCGAGTAGCTCATGAGTATTATTGGCCGAAGATGAAGACCGATATTACTCGTTATGTAAATAAGTGTCCAGTTTGTATGGCTCATAAGCCTGAACAGCAAAAACCCCGTGGTTTTATGTCCCGTCATCCCGTAGTAACTAGGCCATGGCAAATGATATCCATCGATATAGTTGGACCACTGCCTCGGTCGACTAAAGGTTACACTCATATTTTATCGATTGTGGATTGTTTTACCAAATTTGCATTATTTTATCCATTACGTACAGCTACCGCATCTCAGGTCATTCAAAAACTTGAAGATAACGTTTTGTTAGTGTTTGGAGCCCCACAGTATATTTTGACTGATAACGGAGTCCAATTTAGAAGTAAGGAATTTCAAAAAATGATACAGAAATATAATACCCGAATTATCTTTAATGCATATTACCACCCCCAGGCGAATCCTGTTGAAAGGGTGAATCGTGTTTTAAAAACTATGTTAGCTTCTTACGTTAACGATAATCATAAGAGTTGGGATATCTATCTCCCCCAGGTTGCTTGCGCAGTACGGACTGCACTGCATGAAGTCATCGGAATGACTCCGTATTTCGCAAATTTCGGTCGAGAGATGATCATGTCCGGTGGACAGCGTATCGAAACAGCTGATCAGAACACGCTGAAAGACATAACATTTGCCGATCGTGACGAACTTAAACGACGTGCATTAGCACTAGGTGATGTTTACGATGACATCACCAAAAGATTAGAAAGCGCTTATGAGAAATCTAAAATTGTTTATGATTTAAGACGACGTCCGTCGAATTTCGATGTCGGTGATACCGTGTATAGACGTAATTATGTTTTATCCGATGCATCGAAGCATTTTAATGCTAAGTTAGCTCCAAAATTTGTAGGACCTTTTGTTATTCATAAGAAACTTTCGAACACCACATTTGTACTGTCAGATACCGCAGGAGTTAGACCTGGTGCATGGCATGCCAAGGACTTGAAGTCAAGCCCCGATTAAAGTTCAGGTTAGGATTTAAGTATGTTTTTTGGTGAACTTAATTTTGAAGTTCAAATTTTCTAATTAGTTTATAGGTACGGTTTGGAAGTTTACGCATCCACCTAGTGGACCCGTAGAAGGTTGTTTTTGACTTTCACGTAGTTAATTTACGTCAAGTTTTTTTTGAATTCAATACCGACCCTTAAGGTAAGGCTTTTAAATTTTTTTTGAATTTAGTATCGACATTTACCGTAAGGCTTTTAAATTTTTTTTTGAATTTAGTATCGACATTTACCGTAAGGCTTTTAAATTTTTTTTTGAATTTAGTATCGACATTTACCGTAAGGCTTTTAAATTTTTTTTGAATTTAGTATCGACATTTACCGTAAGGCTTTAAATTTTTTTTTGAATTTAGTACCGACTTTTACCGTGCCGTTTTTCAAATTTTTTTTTGAATTTCGTACCGACATTTATAATAAGGCTTTTTTAAATTTAGTTGGGAGTTTAGTTTGTCGAATTAAGTTAGAGTTTTCTTTTGAAAGTTCTTTTTTTTTCTAACGCACCCTGTAAGGAGACTTTTTTTTGTATCGAATTTTATTGTTGTAGTGCGGTTGCGTTTGGTTGATAGTTGTTTAGAGTAACCCGCTTCTCATGGAGTTATCGTATTATCAGGCTGGACCTAGTTCCACTGTCAGATAAAATTTTTTTGGACGTCAATCCAGTGTTGGATGTCGATCCAAACCCCGGGGTTATTGAGTAATTTTGTGGACATAGTCCATTCCTCGGCGCATTATCGTCCCATATATTTTTTTTTCTTCTCGTAGTTTGGCGATTTATAATCTGCCCCAAAGGAACCTTCTTGGAAAGGGAGCTTTGTACAGGAGTAGTGGTTAAACTCGAAACAACAACCTGGGAAATTTACCTTGTTAGGGAATAACAGATCGACCACCATCGGCCTACGCAGTTAGGACATCTGTCGGTCCACGGAAGGACAATTCGATCATTAGTTTGTATTTTTTTTCCCCCCCCCTTTTTTTTCTCTCTCCTCTACGACATTTGGAAAATAAATAGAAAATTAGGGATGAACTTGTATATCTGATCCATTCATCCCAGAGGCCATTGTAAATTTGATCGCGCCTTTCTTAAATTTCACCTTAGATTCGGGCCCAACCCAAACTAGAGTTCTGCGTCTCTGTTGTTAATTGTGGGTCTCACGGCAAGCGAAGGATCGCGTGATTTCGCGAACCGCCCTCTCTTATGACAGTCACAACGACTTTAGAAGTGATTAGGACCTCGAATATTTTCCTTGTGTGTAACTTTTATTCTTTTATTGTGTAATTAGCAGTTTAGGTTGAGTTTCGGTGTAATTAATTTTAAGGTATCGATTTAATCAATGTTAAGTTTAGATATTATGTAGTTAGATTGAAGACGTTAGGGGAAAGGAAGTTATTTAACGGTATCTCGAGCGTATAGAGTAAAATTACAGACCCCATAAGTAATCAGGTCTTTAGTTGGTTTTTTTTGTTTATCACGCATGATGGTAGGAGTCGCGAATTTCGTTTTTTTTATCGAACATTTAAGGAAGTAGTTTACGCGAAGTTAGAGGGTATACTTATCGGTCCATTGGAGTAACTACCCAATAAATCGCTTAGGTAGACCAAGTATAGATTGGTGTTGCGGTGGCTTAGTTACCCAACGTCCTCATCAGTCATACGTTAATTTTGTGGTCAATTTTGATTTTTGTTTGGAAGAACGATTGTGTTCTCCCCCCTTTTTTTTGAATGAAATGTAATAGAGTCACTTCATACGTTTACAGTAAACATTAGAGGTGCAACTCAGACAGTTGTCACCATGTCGAGCCCTGACCAAGTTACGTTTTTGGTGGGAATATTTTTTTTCTCGTGGGTAAACAACAACTTTAGTCCCGGTTTAGTCAATTAACTCCCCCCCCGGCTACCGAATTGTATATAGAACCAGCATTGAGAATTAGTCCGCGTAAGACGTTAAACTACCCTTCTCAATTTTTACTTCCAGATTTTTCAGATTTTGTTCACGTACAACGTGATCGTCACGAACGTCGTGTTACTGTTGTTTCTTTTTGGAAGTGTCGGTGTTTTCCGACGCACGTCCAAGAATACCGGTATAGGAGTATCTGAAATGACGTGAACATTTTTCTTTTTTTTTCTTTTTCTTCTCGTACTCTAGTGCATAGGTGCATAACCCTTGCATTCTTTTCTTTAGGATTAAGGTATGACGCTCAGTATCTGTGAATATTTCGTTCATTTTTTTTCAACCATGTTGACTCTCGGTTGGAGTCAAAGTAAGTTCCCGATATTTTTTTTGGTTTTCAACCATGTTGACTCTCGGTTGGAGTCAAAATAAGTTCCCGATATTTTTTTTTGGTTTTCAACCATGTTGACTCTCGGTTGATGTCATGGTACTACCCTGGGATCCAGGCACTTTACGAATTGCCCGACTCCGAAGTATTATGTCACCATCTTGGAGCAAGACCCTCTTGTTACATTCCTTACACTTTTGTGACATATAGCTCTGGTGGATACGTTCCACTCATATGGTGTCGCCATCTTGGGCGAGCATTGTCGCTTTGCGCGATTTGCGCTTAGATTGGAGATTTCCCCCGGTGCCAGTCACCGCTGGATTTCCCGATCAACCGCCCGTGCAAGACACTAAACTACCTTTCTCGCTTTTTCTCCTCCAGGTAATTTGGATTTTGTCGAGTGTGGTGTATTCATGCTTTGCATAGGAGGTACAGGACCCTGCCGAATATGGTATATTCATGCTTTGACATACTGGTACAGGCGTTCCTTGGATTGGAGTTTCCAGTCGGCGCTTACCGCCGTTGGACTCCACCAGTCAAGTTGACGTCGGGTATTCTCAAGTAGGAAGTTTTTCCAAGTTTTTTTATGGAAACGTCCCGATCATTTCGGAGTAGCGTTCTCGTTTTCGTCGGTGTAATTCGGAGATTCGGTCCCTTCGGTTATACTGACAAAGACAATCCCAACCCCCGTATAGGGTTCAGTTTTTCTGGTTTTATTTCATATTTGATTGTATCATTGTTGACGACTGATACTCCCGTCTCGTCAACTCGAGCTCTGTAGCGTAAATATCTTTTACAAAGTATCGCATATTTAGTTGTGCGACCACGAGTTGTGTAACTTGTACCTTTTGATATGGGTGTCGGTTCGGTACCATCCCACTCTCGTCCCGCCGGACTCCATATCCCTTATATCGCGTCTTTCGCGAATTTTGGATCACGCCTATCGTGATCCTTTATTAGTCTTTACTTGTTGGTTCGGAGATTCAGCCCCTCCGGTCAACACGATTGACGTGGCATTCGTGCCCCACTTTTCTTTCTCGTTCAGCACGTTCTCGTGCGTAGATCCGTGTTCAACCCGGACGGTTCGAGGATTTGCTCCCTCGACTGTCCCTTGTAGGTTGTCATCCCACCCTAAGTTTTTTTGAGAAAACCCCCCCCTATTTTTTTTCTCGCGTTTAGATCCGTGTTTAACCCGGACGGTTCGAGGATTTGGTCCCTCGACTGTCCCTTGTAGGTCGTTATCCCGTCCCGTTTCGTATTACGATTTATGCCCCACTATTTTTCCCGGTTGCATCCGTGTTTAACTCGGACGGTTCGAGGAATTGGTCCCTCAACTGTCCCTTGTAGGTTGCTACCCCTCACTTTTTTAACCCCCCCCCTCCCCCACTCTTATCTTTTACCCCCCCATCACTACCTCTTCTCTCTCTTCCGATCATCTCGTTTGGGTCGAAGTCATGATGAAGGTGGATGGTCTCCCAAACGGCTTTGTAAATTTGATCAAGCTAAGCGCAAGTTTTTTTCTCTGTTTCACCAACGATAAATGATAAAACAGACAGTCCCCATCTACTGAAGTGCCCCAAACGGCTTTTGTAAATTTGATCCAGCCAAGCACACGTTTTTTTTTACTCTGTTTTTTCAACGTATTGAAAAAGGCAGACAGTCCCCATCGACTGAACCATTTTAGAGAAGGCTTTGTAAATATGAGTACGCCAAGGAAGTGTTACCTTAGCTCAGGTCTACCTTGATCTAGAGTCCGGTGTCTTCACAGACATTTGTGGGTCCCACGGCCAGCGAATGATCGCGTGATTTCGCGAACCGCCCTCTCATGTAGGAGTCACTACGACTCACGGGTTGATGAAGCCTAGGGTTAGGTGAACCTTCTCTCTCTTTCCCGGCATATACGTATAGTCTAGTCACTAGCTGAGTAGTTGTTTCAACACTACAAGTGTTGACGGTTTATCGCAGGACAGTTTTTGTTTCGGTTGAGGTTGCGCGCGTCCCAGTTGAAGAGTAGTTAGGGATAACAACTCTTGACGTAAGGGGAGTGTCACCTTATTCCGCGCATCGGGCGCATCTTTAGATTTTGCGTTTATGATCTATTAAACTTATATTTTAAATTTCGAATCGATCCGTTGAAAATTACTCTTTGAGAAAACATTTTTAGGTCGGGTTGTAAATATAAAAGATTGAAACATTCGATCAACTAATAAATTTACGTTTTGCAAATGCACAATAATCTTAAGAATTGTATAGTTAGGAAAGTATCATCAAATATTTTAATACACGTACAATGAACCATACGGTAGATGAGGAAGTGTTAATAATGTTGACGTAGCATTAATCCATAATTCACCTCATCGGCAATAAATTCTCTATTCTATAACGTTGCAAACTAAACGTCAATATAGGCAAATGCATTACTATAAAGTTTAGGTAGGATCGAGAGACACTTTCATACGATCTATAATCACGAGCCAGTTGTCAATACAAGGACACACACGTGCATGTTTGAACCTCGTGAGAATCAATGCCTTTTGTTTTGCTATCTCGACCATGTGCAGATAAGCGGCCAAATGTGCTCGGGTTTAACATGGAAAGGATAGCGATTTCGAAATTACAGACTTCGATAAAAACAAGTAAAAAGTGCAAAAGTTAGACCTTTCTCGTCCAACCAGACGAGCAAAAAATTGTTTTGCTCGCACGTGTCGTACCAAACTTCTCGATACACTTTACATGGAGAAAGAAGAAAGTGTGCCCTCACACTCTAGGCATTGATCCAATTAAATCACGTCTCCCTTCTTTCTAAATTTATAGGACCCAATTACCAGGGTCCAAATCAATCAGTAAGTGGGAAAAATCCCAGATCAGAGTAGGGAGAATGCATAAATTGAGCTGCAAATTGCATATTCGGAGAGATTCACTTGGAATCTGATACTACCTTTTTCGTATCTTAGCGCTTCCAAAAGCGGAATTAAAATATCGAGGTCTCACATTTTTTTTTGAGGTCTTTAAATAAATACAAGTCATTGGTGCTAAAAATTAGTGAGTGTCAACTGCAGGTATTATCGAACATTCATACCGTCTATCGTTAATAAACAATTAATATTTATCGAACATTCATACCGTCTATCGTTAATAACCAATTAATAATTATCGAACATTCATACCGTCTATCGTTAATAACCAATTAATATTTATCGAACATTCATATCGCCTATTGTTGTTAAACAATTAATATTTTATCGGACAACAATACGTCAATTGTTGTTAAACAATTAATATTTTATCGGACAACAATACGTCAATTGTTGTTAAACAATTAATATTTTATCGGACAACAATACGTTAATTGTTGTTAAACAATTAATCAATTATCGGACTTTTTGTTATACCATCTGTTTATCACGTTTCATCACGACGAGGTATTGCTTGCCGCTCTTAAGGCAATTACGTAGCATTGCTTTTATCGAATAATACAAAACAGGTGCTGCACTTCGAACACATGTGCGCATTCCAATCGTTGTTTTTATCAAACACCATATTGACATTTTTTTTAATTAGACAGTACCGGCTTGAATTAATTGTCATTTCGCGAATAACGAACTTAAGTGAAGTATATTAATTTAATTGTATACGAAGGAAATTCGCGTAATATAGTGCGTGAACCACCCCGTTACTTCACCACCTTTCGATTTAAAGAGGTTTTGGAAGCTGGTTACTCCGCTGACCTTCTGGTATGGTTTGAGACATCGCTTTCAGCTCTATTCTGCAGACGAATCTCACTCCCGAAGGACTCGTCATCGACTTTACCTAGAGGTCGAACATCAACCACCCACATTAAGTAAGAAACCTTTTTATATTTTTAAGATTGTGATGTTAATTGGTCCTATGGACCATTATTTGTGTTTATGAACGTTCAGTTCAACCCCGGAAGTCGATATCGCAACCATTTTGTATACCTTTTATTTAACTTAATATTATTATCTATTATTAACGTAACTTTTAACACGCCATTCGAGCGTTCAGAGTGTAACCGAACGATTTAACGTAACGTTTCAAGTTTAGTATTGTAGCTAAAGTTTGTTTGTCCCGTTGTTGGGAATTTTGATGATCAATTGCATTGATTAAGTTCCATGATCAATTTTATGAATCATAGTTTTGAATATTATCAAGTTGCGCTTAAGTAACTATTTATTTTGGTGGAGTGCTGTATTCAATACGCCCCCCTTTCATGCAAATTAACCTTTTGTATTTTTGTAAGAGTAATTGTTTTACGAATATTAGTTTCGCAACGGAAACCACACGGAAAGGTTCCGTCAACTGTACGTATTTATTTTTATACAAGACATGTAAATTTGATAGTATCTTGTGTAAACTTTGTCAACTCCCCCCTGATATTATTTTATTTAATACATTTTTATTTCCCAACTTTGTGTGTTATTATTATTGTTGTGTTAATGTTTATTTAGCTATTTTCACCAACGGAAAGTTCGCCTCCTGTAAAGGTAAGGTCATTGAGCGAGGTTTTTCCGGAGTGAGAATTCGCTGTAAGTTCATCAAGTTGTCGCGTACCAGCTTGGAAGGTGTGATAACCAGTCCCCTTCAAAGAGATTCAGTTCTTCGTATGCGTGGCGCCCATTTAAACTCCCTCGTGTATATTAACCCCATCGATTTTGACTTAACTCCCCCCCCGTGTAAATTATTCACACCGATTTTGACAATTTTTAGAATCGCGATCGAGGATTGCCCGGTCGTCGATAGGAAACACACGCTTTGCGACGTGCCGTCACACGACCCTTTCATTCCATTCACCAACCCACCCCTTCGCGACTTTGAGCTAGCCAACCTTTTATTACCTGTTGGAAAGGTGTCGTAGATGCAGAACGTGGTGTAACAATTGTTAACAAATTCAATACGTTCCCCACTTTAACTTCAGCATTAGTTTGACTGTTGATTACATTATAATTTTTACTTCTTTGGATATTCAATTGGAGTGTATATTTCCAGAAAAATACATGCAAGCATCATTTTTCCTTGTAAATATAGCATTTGTAGATCAATTCTAAATCTGCCATTTGGAATAAGTGGAGGAAATCGAGTTTCATCCAGAACAAAATTGCAAAAGTGATATGTTACATCCTGTAAATGCAAAACTTGAAATGCTAATTTATTAAACTAATTTATTTATAAGACCTTTTCAAAATAGAAAGTTGTAACGTTACCACAATTTTTCATATTGCCCAAGCCTATTGCGTTTGCATCAAAAGCTTTTTTCAGGTTTACTTGAAAGCGTATCGGAAAGTATCGATACTCATTGCTCAAAAACTTGTGCACTTGTACGAGTACCTACAAATATATTAAATTAATATTATGTATTAAAATTGCGCACCGTACTAAAATAGGATTATCGTAGTATTTTACAGCACCAGTTCTATAAATCGTTACTTTTTAATAGAAAAGTCGTACGAATAACGATTACTTTCTGGGCGGTTAGAGAAAAATTATATTTACTTAAATCTGGGTAATTCATTTATTGTTCAAGAAGAAATAACGAAAAACTAAAGTTGGTAAAAACGTCCGGTCAACATTACCTCAGTTTTATCTTGGACAGAAACTTTTAAATTGAATGTGCCATTTACCACCGGTGTTGTTCGATTGTATTTAAACGTTTTAACTGTCATGAAATTAAAATGTTCTTTGTTGTATTTTATTAATTCAATTCGAAGATCTCTCAGCTTGAAAACGTGTTGATGAAACTAAAATACAGATTATTAAAGGAAGTATTCATAATTCAGTCAAATTATGTTTATTTTTGAATTTCGATTTGAAAAGTTTGGCAATAGAATATTATGCATATCCATGACAAGCTATGTGAAAGAACGGATCCTAACTATTCGTAGCTTTTCACACAGGTGAGGCCAAGATTCTCCATTTGGAACAGAAAGGATTTCCCGTAATAATAAACTTTAACGCGAGGGTACAAATTAATGATACCACTCGTCGGTAGGTGAGTGGAATATGCATAGCGTGCATCGGGTCTTTTTATGAAAAATCGTTCTTATCAACGACGGAAACTCTTCTTTTGGAGATGGGTGTTTATGACAGATTATCTCGGTGGTTTATTTATTATACGGGTGTTCCGTTATGGTATGGTCAGAATAAAGTTCTCTCTCTACCGGAGTCGAACCTAACTTTGTATATTAGCAGTAGACGCACTTTAACCTACCGATAAGCTATGACGGCATAATATTCT
Organism: Podabrus alpinus; assembly: GCA_932274525.1. Classification (NCBI taxonomy): domain Eukaryota; kingdom Metazoa; phylum Arthropoda; class Insecta; order Coleoptera; family Cantharidae; genus Podabrus; species Podabrus alpinus. The sequence goes on from OW026456.1 coordinate 76,334,962, forward strand.
ATTCCATCAGTAAAATATACTCTGGTAGTAAAATGTTTACTTTATATATATAAAATTGAATTTTAAAAATAAACTAAAATTAACTAAACAATAAATCGGCATTATATTTTACCGTAATCTTTCAGCCGTGTTTACTATTAGAGTATTGAAATTGCTAAAAATCTAATTTTGATAAGAAAATGTTCACTTATTAGTGGAATATTCCACTTTGCAATAGAGATACCAAATTCGGCGTTTTCATTGGTCCACCTGGCATAAAGGAAATGTCAACTGAATAGCCACGTATTATATTATTACATCACCACTTCCTTATACAAATACCGAAAGATGGTAAAAATATGAATAATTTGACTGAACCACTTTAATAATAACTAAGAACTTACCTTCGAGAGAATGTTGTCGTTACAGAAGATATCAAGAATAAGGAATTCGAGTAATAACAGACAAGTTATATTTTTCACGGATAACTTCATGTTTAAACAATTTTAAACTGTAGGTGAACTGCTAATGATCAAAATTTGTCTGGAACAACATATTAAATCGTTCATATCAGAAACTCTATTCTTTCAATCTGGACATGCATTTGAACAGCAAAATGTATAACAAAGGAAGCAAAATATGTCATATCCTGTATAAATAACATTAACTGGTACATTGAGGTACCCACAGTACTGTATTTATCACATCATTATCAAAATTTTTATATCAACCAAAAAATATATACTTAAACACTTTTCAGAAGCTAGATGACATAAATTTTCAAAAGTAAATTTTTCTATACAATGTAATTCTCAAACGGTTTCGTAGCACTCTATCATCTTCAGGCGTCAAGACTTTAAAATGAAGAGAGAATTTGTTTAAAGGTTATTATTTTATAATTTAGAGCGGGAATGTAGTGGAAGAGGTTGGAAATAGCGAAGGGTGGAAGGATATTATATTGGTGTCGAATAGAAATTAAAAAATGAAAACTATTATAATTATTACAAGTATATACAGCAACACCGGAATTCTGCAACCTTCTTGCGACATTAAAAATTTCATAATTGCGCTCTAACGTCTTTAATTATGAGGTTCAAATGATAGGAATAGACAGAAGCTTATTGAAACTCAAACGATTGTCGAATGATTAGTAATAATTTATTGCAAATAAATTCAAAATTTCAGTCATGGGCAGCCGAGTTTATGTAAAATGAAGGACACCTATATAAGGGAGCGAAATTTTTAAAGCTACCGATCTACTTATTATTCCCAAAAAGGGAAAAGTATAAAGTGACAAGTGAGGTAAAGGGCCGGTTCCACCAACTCTGATTAAATCGTTGGTTAACTAATCACGATTAATGGTTAACCGTGATTAAGTTCAGTATTTAACCGACATTAATATCAAAGCGTTCCACCACGCCTTTAGAACCTGTGATTAGTTGTCTGCTTTTATTTCGTGTATACTCGGGTATAACCTTGCAAAAGCTGCTCTGATTGGTTGATATGCAGTTATATAAAACTTGTAGTAATAGGAATTGGTAGTAGTGCTATTTATGATATAATAAGAAGGAAAAATTAACAGAAAATATAACCTCAAATTTTATTATTTGCAAATTTTTAAAAGCTGTTTTTATTGTAAAATGAGTGCATCAAAATCAACAACCACCGAAAGTAATTTTATTAATTATATTTAAATATAATAATATTTATCGGAAAACAACGAGAAAACGATGCGTTCAAAACCTCCGCTCGGGTGAGAAAACGAAGGTTCCCGGGTCTCGACTAAGTGAACGTTCGGCTGACGGAGAAAATGAACGAAGTTCGGCAGGCGGAGAAAGTGAAGCTTTCCGCGCCTCTTCAAAACCCGACAAAAACCGAGCATTTTGACATTTATTTTAAAATTAATTTAAAATAAAATGTCGCCTTGGTAACCACATATTTATTTCAAAACATGGTCTCGGATTTTTTTAAATTAGCAATAACTCGATAACGGCGCTAGATATCGAAAAACTGAGCAAAAAATCCACCCCCCAACCAACCTTGTCGCCACTACCCACAGTGAATTGTCAGTAGGAAGGTATATACAAAAATTCAGATCGATCGCGCGCAAAAAAAAAATTTTTAGGTGACTAATTATAATTTAATTTAATTTTTTTTAATTTTTTTCGTTTTCTCTATGTTTTCCGATAAAATGGTATACTGACCTCGACGATAAAATTCTTTGTTACTGGACTTACAGCTTTAAAAAGCTCGCTATCGCTCGCTTTTCAATATAGCTGTGCGTCCAGTAACGACGAATTTTCTCTCGTCGGACAGTAATATACTATTATATACTACATTGTAAAAGTACAACGTGCAATTAATAATAAGTTAACAGCTTTTTGTGAGGTCAACGGTTTTTTATAATTATTATTTTACAGCCTGCAAAAAAAGCGCGGAGCAAATTTCTCTATCCGAGAAAAACATGAGTTAATTCCCATAATCAAAAAATACCCCCGGACGACAAAAGAAACCGCAGAACTGGAAAAGAAATTAATCACCTAAAGATTAATTAACGAAAAATTATAAACGGCATTTTTAAATAAATAATTATTATAAAAATAAATTTTATTATTATTTAAATATAAAAATATTTTTTTATATAAGCTTCCAAATTTTTTAACACATATTTATGATGTTCACGTTTTGCTTTTAAGGCTATGTGTATTCAAACCAAAGATTAAAACTGTCAACATTATCTTGACTTAATTGAAAGAAATGCGCATGCACCCACCATTAACCATGCATAAACTTGTCTAATAGTCCAAAATCGGGCGATTAGTTTGAAGTCTAGTTAACCATGATTAAACTGCTTTAACCAAGATTGAAAAGATGGCGGAACGCTCTTTTTCATTTAACCGTGATTAACTCCAACTAATCATGATTAAATATTTAATCAGAGTTGGTGGAACCGGCCCTAAGAGTTTGTTCGATGAATAGTTACAGGGTTAATTTAATTTGATGGAAGTGTTGATTTGAGATTAAATTTGGAAGACAGATGCAAATAAATTGTAGAAAATATATTGGAAATTAAGGTGAAGGAAAACAGATGTTAATAAATTGTGGAAGGTCCGTTGGAAAATAATCAAGGAAGACAGATTGACGTTAAATTGTGAATTCATCAGGAATACAGTTAGAAAGTTTAAAAAGTTAGTAAATCTAAGTATTCACCATTACTGTTTATATTCTAATTTTTAAGTTTAATTTTTGCTGTTTATAATATAATTATAATTGAAGACACGAGTGGATGAAGGTGTTATGTTACATTTTAGAAAATGTCGACATCGGTGTGAATGAATGCGTTTTATGCTATTGTTGCATACCACATGTAATTAAAAATATATAAAATGTAGAACTTATACATATAGTTAAATATATAAGATATTTTTAATTGCATATGGTATGCAACAATAGCACAAAACGCATTCATTCACACCGATGCGACGGTGTATTATTTTTCGCGATCCGTTCGACGCCGCCCGGCGTAAAGCAAAAAACGGCAAAAATATGTAATTAAAATCGTCGTCTCGCTTAGCGCTCGAAAGCGATCTGGGACCTAGGCATTTTTTTTGCAAAAATGCAAATCTAAATTCGAGAGGATCCAAATGAGACCAAAAAATCGAAACTTTAATCTGAAAACAAGCGAGCCAGGCGCAAAAAACTATTCAATTTTTACCCCCCCCCCTTAAACGGTAGCGGGACAAAAATTGGAAAATTTGGCCATACCGATTGTCCGTTTTCGCCGCCCCCACCCCTCGAGCAAATTTCAGGTCGATCGGACGAAAACTTTGGAAGTAGATACAAAAATACGAAAAACCGCGAGGAGCCCTCTTGCCCAGCGCTGGAAAAAAATTTCGAAAAAGAAAAAATTGTTTCGGCCCCTCGCCCACCGCCCGGAGCTTCCTGAAAAATTTCAACTCTCCAAAGTGAATGCCGAAATTTTGTGACCACTTTGAAGCGCCATTTCACCCCCTCCGTTACGTCCCATGAAAAACGGGAAAATTTTCCCGTTCAATCCTCGTAAAACCACATGGGTATGCAAAATTTCAACTCTCCACGACCCTCGTAGCTATACGCACCTAATTATGAATGAGTGAGTGAGTGATTTGCTCAAATTTATGTGTTTAATACAAAATTTGGATAAAAACTTGGATCAAAATTATCCAAGGCAAACTATATTTTTTTAACAGCGCTAATTGTATTTTTGCATTTTAACAATAATTTAAGAGGGAAATATCAAGTGTGGGGTATCATAAGATGCGGAAAAATAATCTCTTTCGATTGATATGAGTTTCAATCTCATATATTCCACCGGGAAGCGGCAATGCACATTAACAATTTTCATTCCCCTAGAAAAGGGGTTAAAAATGGACGGTTTTCAACCAAAATCTAATCAGCTCTTTAGACAGTTACTTCAAACTAGTGTATAAAATTTCAACTCAATTGGTGCACGCGTTTGTCTGAAAACGTTGACGATAGAATAACCACACTTCATACATCACACTTCATACATGGGGTGCTCAGAATAGAAGTGAATCAAGTCCATAAATGCTGTTAATGAATTATCGCAACTTAAAGTATTTTGATCTTTATTAAATTTAAAGCAATCAATTCTATTAAATAATTACACCCAGTGGTTCTTAAAACTCTATATTTTATAATAGAAAACATAAAAATTATATATTATTATAATAAAAAATTTTACACAGAACTTAATTTAATTGTTAGAACTTGAACCATTATTACACGGAAAATATTGTTAATTTTACGCAAAAATAATTTCATCTGTAATTTCTTCATCATCAGAGAAGTCTTGATTTTTATTTTGTCTTGTTCTGCTTTCTGTATGTAGATTCTTATAAAATAAATGGTATATTGGCGGAATGTAATGAAGTATATCGTTCATATTATACTGGTTTTTAGAGTCTGTTATGATACGTCTGTTTAGATATAAATTTTCTTGTTGAATGACGAGGGATTGTATACGTCTACCACGAACACCTTTAATTTAAATTTATTTCATTAAAGTCGATGTCTTCATTAAGAGTTTCTTTATAAATTTATAAGATAGTGGAGACGATCTTTCAAAACGAAGCCATCTAATTTTTAACCAAGAAAAACTTTCACCTTGTGCAGTTTTCTTCCTGTTTTGTATGGCTGATTCTAATTTTTTAGTGGACAGGAATTCGTTTCTTTGCATTTCGTAGACTTTAAATTGCGGTTCATTTTTCTTTGCTTCCCGAGCAATTCTCATCCAATCCTCAGCAGAATAAATTAGTGAAGTCTTACGACTTAATTTTTCGATTAATTGATTAATTTATTACTATTCCACCAAAATTAGAAAAATTAACAAATACAAGACTATAAATTCATAGAATCCAATGACAAAATACACCTAAATAAAATTTTAAAAAGATAAAAAAGAATAAAGCGTCAAAAATGCGTGAGAACAAGATGATAGGTAATATAAATTCGGACTTGATTCAGTACAACACGGAAACATGTAATATTATTGTCAGTAAAGAAAGTAAACAAGTTACATAGGATAACAAAACGAACAAAATGTGACTTGATCTACTTTTGCACTGAAGTAAGTTATGAACTAGAACGCATAGGAACCATAACTCCAAAAATCACAAAAATGGACTTGATTCACTCCTATTGAGAAGGAAAAGCCCCTCTCCCGCTGATGCAGGCTTGAGAAATCTCCTCCCACGCGAAGTGGAAAACCACCTCACTTTTTAACGTGGGGAGCCCTGGATGGAATTGACTAGCTCCTCTGATGGTAACGTCGGTCTGCGAGGGACGTGGGTCCAGATCTCTAATCTCACTGAAAAGGCTTAAAGGTATCCCCTCTTCCAGGGAAATAAAATACGGTTTAAATAGAACAATTTAATGATCACAAAAATCAATCAAAAATGTACACAAAAATACACAACGGTGGCAACAACCTTCGGTGGCAAATATAAGTAAATACTGACTTCTGATGGAAGTCGGCCAAAAACACAAAGCGCGAAGCAATCCTCCCCGTGAGGGAGACCCAGTGAACTACAAAACTCGAGGTGTCAAAATAATAGAACCTCTTAATGACGTTAAAAAAATTACTCGTTAAAGATATGTTGCAATCACAACCAAACAGAAATAGTAGTAAAAATGTCTCACCTGAGTACTCAGAAAGCTCACAAAATATTGGTGACAGGTACCCCAAATCCGCCTGGATGGATTGCACACGAGTGTTGTTGTTGACTGGTCCGCTAAGCCTCGAATCACTAAGAAAGGACCGCACGCTATTTGTGATGACGTCCTCGCAGCGACCCCACGACTTGGCAACAGAACTATGGCTGGACTTTCCACCCCAGAGAGTTGTTCCAATATACTCTGGTATTATTTGGTTCCAGCAAAATCCAATTCCAATGTCACGCAGTACGTTGGCTCGCCCGGTTAATTGGCGGGTCGTTCCACAACAAATATGACAGTTCGACGATAGCACAGGCAACGGACGCGACAATCAAGACTCTTTCACGGAATTAACAAAAGCGGTTAGATGTTGAATAGATGTAGCTCGATGTAGCTTTTGTTGACAATACTTGTTCAACTCAATCCCCAAAGAGGGCGCTCTAGCATGCGCAGATTGTAACCGGATCGAAAAGATAATCGATGTACAAATAATGGTGGACGGCCAGATGTTTAAACGAAAAAATAATACGGCAACCTCCGTATTCCAAAAAATATGTGCCAATCTCACCCTCGTGCACTCGACGTTGAAGCAGAATTAACTCGGTATACTAATTTATACTTGCACCCGCAATTAAATTCACTTGATTACAACTACGCACACTTTTAGAACTACTCGCTCAGCTGCCCGGAACAAAAGTGAACTTACACTCAACATGGCGGACTCGACATGCGTATCCACGGAAGAACGAAAAATGGGAGTGGAAGTGTTCATAGACCCGTCTCAATAATTTTGAATAAAATTGGCAGTGGTCAACAAATTATTGATTTAGGTTGATCGATAACGGATATAAGATACAAAAATCCGTTATACTATTCTGACCACCCCAATATTCTTGTCAGTAAAGAAAGTAAACAAGTTACATAGGAGAACAAAACGAACAAAATGTGACTTGATCTACTTTTGCACTGAAGTAAATTATGAACTAGGACTTATAGGAACCATAACTCCAAAAATCACAAAAATGGACTGTTCTGACCACCCCACATCACACTTCATACATCACACATCACACACACATCCGGACATCATTCCAAAATTGGTCTTAAACAATTCGTATGGGCTCATAGACCATGGAAAAAATGCTAACTCAAAATTTTTTTTTAACTCGATAACAATACTTTATCCACGATCGACACAATTATACACACAAACGCCATTGAACAATGGACGTCATTATTGCGAAGTTTCATTATTCAATGATTTCAGATCCATTATTCAACGATTTATTTCATTATCCACGGGTAAAATTGAATAGCTTATCATAGCACAATTTGACTTATTTTTTACGTAAATTTGCACACACACACTTTGCATTTATGTAAGCTCTCATAAAATATAAGTTTTATTAATTGCAAACAAGCTACCTAATTATAATCGTCTATTAAAAAAGAAATTTTTCGTTAAATTTTCAAATCACAAAATAAATAATTAATCTGCGCCACCTATACATTATATATAAAACTAGACGCAAAGTGTCAAATTTAAAAACGAGTTCAGATTTTAAAGTTTTTGAATTTATTTAATATAAAAAAGTAAACGAATATGGAATTTGAAAATTGTACCCCACCGGAAATTACAGAAGCAGCGAAATTAACCACATTAAATTTATTTGTTTCACACTTAAGGACACACAAATTATAAAAAACATCTTATTACAATTTGTTTTGAGGTTAAGTGACATTGACATTGACATGTTGCCAACTTTATTTTCCATCGATAAAAAATGTCAATGAAATTTAATAAATTATTTTCAAAAAAAATTTGATCGTGGATAAAGCATAGTATTGCATTTGCTATAATTACCGCTCATGCAATAATATACTATTACTTTTTTATATTTTATTATAATATTTATTTACCTATTTACTTTTTAAGTTATTCCATAGCATAGTATTACGATAATATACCCAGACCAATTTGCTCATACACATGGTCCAATGAAGTATCATAATAAATTATTTAAAGTGTGAACATGCATAAAAATGATAAGTACATCCGGTTTAAGTGGTTTGGGACATGAATTAAAATTAATATGAACGGCGAATGGACGGATTTTGTTTTGGAGATGTTCTTTAGTAACACAGAGACTATCAGAGGTAATAAATGATTGAGATTTTGTGGAGAAAGGAAATTGAAGTAATTCCTCACCAGCGATATAGCAGATTTATAGTTTGAAAGGCGGCGGTGGCATATTGAACGCATATAGCAATAATTTCGTCGATTTAAATGTTATAATTGGAAAAATATTTTGGAAAATACATTGAAATAAAAATTTGGAAAATAAACTGGAATAAAATGTTTGAAAACAAAAGTTGATTTTTGTGATTTATATGTATAAAATAAATATAAAATAAAAATAAATATAAATAATATATTTATAAAAAAACACCTGACGTTCTTTCAACATGAAAGAACGTCAGGTGTTTTCTTTTCAAGTTTTTTATGGTTTACCTTATTATATGTGTTAAATATTGTTAACCTGTATTTTCTTTATTGATGGTTTATGTCACAGGAGGCAGCGAAATGTGCAAAATATGCAGAAGACGTTTTACCGATTTAGTCAAGTTAAGTATGCGTTAATTTATACGCATCTTTAAGGGCATTGGGGATGAACATTCACGTCCCCAAAAGTTGTCAGTTACCTTTAGCCATGAATTTTGGCGCCTATTTTTCGTTTATGAAGCTTTGTCGGTTTTGTTTTTGGCGGTCCTTAGCTAGTATGCTTCGAACCACCCCAGGCAGAGTATAGTTGGGAAACTTTATTTAACGGGGTGGCCGTTGAGACGAAACCGACCGATTCCCGTATTTTTCCAGTTGATAATTGCTATTTATGTAACTAATATACATAATATAGGGCTTTATTGAACTGATCTAATTAATGACCGAGCTATATCCTAATTAAGGTGAAGTTATCCGAAATTTATTCACTTTATTATTATTAAAAAACAATATTATTTGACCAATAATAATCTATTGTCAAATGGTTTCCAGCGTTAAATTTCCACTTTTCAAAAAATGCATATTACTATTATCCAGTATTATTCCGAAAAAATTTTTTTATTTGGGAACCCTTTAATCATCCATTTAATTTCGAAAATATTCGTATAAACCATAGTTACGATAACTTCAACTAACAAAGTTTACTTATATTTTCGAAATCCTCTATGAATGAAACTCGAAGCACATCCTTGTACTTTGTACCTACTTTGTTGCTGTTTTACATCAAATTTTGCTGGTAAAATTTCAATTATACTTAAACATTTCATTTTTCCTATAATACTCTATTTAACGAGTAGTACGGACGACGGTCATGGCCTGATAGTTAGCGCGAGCAACTGCTAACGTAGGGCTCCCCGGTTCGACTGCGGGTACAGTCTAAAATTTCTTGACCGTCTTCCGTGCTTTCGGAGGGCACGTAAAGCCGTCGGTCCCCCTGTGTTAATGATTTGCCATCATAACAATAAAAAAAAACAGGGTGCAGGCACATCGAAAGGCAAGCCTAGCAAGCTACCTGAGATGTAAAAACAAAATTGCTCACAGAACTAATTGCAAAAATTAGCAAAGAACAGGTCTTGGACTTATATTAAGAGGACGTAGAAGACTCTATTTAAGTGGAATGTTAAGTTTCTCATTATTTATTCTTAGATATTGGCAAAACTTAAAAAAAATGAAAAGTGCTTACCTTAGCTAAAAGTTCATCGTTACAAGATGCATATTGAAACAATAATAATTGGAATGCTGATAGAAAAATAATATTCTTCATTTTCGGAGTCTTAACGGATAAGCAACGTGAAATTTCCACGTAGACGTATGCTGATGAAAATTGAAACTGCAGTGACCGTAACCTCAGTCAGATATTAATATAACTAAGTATATTTAAAATGCACAATAATAATATAATATAATGAATAACGGACACAAAAACGCTTACAACATTTGCAAACAACATTAAGGTACCAGTATAATATCAAGTTCATTATTTTGAATCACTTTTGCAAAAATTATCCTAGTAATGGAACTCTGATATATTTTTAGTAAACAATTGTATTATTACTTTCCCATTTACGTAGTAAAGGAAATAATATTAATATCAAGAATAATAACGATGAAACAATTAATTAATGAATTAAGCAATAGATTTCATTATAGGCTAAGATTATTTATAAATGGTTTTTACACTCTTCTTCGGCATTTTGATATTCTTTTTCGTTATTTTAACTTTACGCATCAAATCACGTGCTTGTTGTTTTTTTGCTTCTTTTTCAATGCCTGTTCTTTCTTTTCTAGAGCTAGTGCATTGCTTAGTCTTACAGCATTTTCCTTTTCTGCTTTCTGAACAACCTTAGCATTCAGAAAATCTCTATATACTTTTGACGAAATTAAACAAACTTAATTTTAGTTTCACCAAAATACGTTCAAAATTAGAGATGAACGAGTTCAACTGATAAGGTACAACAAAAGTGTTTTCAATTTCAATCAAGTTAAAGCCTTTAAACACAACCGCACTACCACGGCTCACAATGTTACTTTCAACTTTAAAATTGATGTCCAAGATAAAATTGAGGTAAAATAAATTTTTTTACATTGTTTCCAAACATTGAAAGGTCTAGACGGGTCTAGAGTTAACTTAAAAGATTAATCCTGAAAAGTATAAGATCAATGATTTTGAAAGTAAGAATCAACTGACAAATCATTATAACATGGGTACAGACAGAAAATATCAACTGTTGAAGCAATGCTAGCCACGATGGAAAATATTATGAAGGAATATGTTAAGAAACAAATCATATTGACCTCTTTCCGTGTAGTTTTCAGACTATTTAGCGACAAGAAGTTGTATAACCTTTAAAAATAAATTATTTAAAAAAATATATAATAATGAAATGCGCTCTTCTCGTAAATTAATTATTTTTTTTATCTACCCAATATAATTTAATAAATGGTTCATTTTTAGGTACTCGTTCAAGGCTATAAGTTTTTAAGTAATTAATATCGACACTTTCCGGTACGTTTTCAAGTCAATTTAAAAAAAGGTTTCGACGCAAATGTATTTGGACTGGGCAGTGGTGTAAAAGCATGTGGCAACATTAAAAGTTTTTACTTTTATAAGGTTTTCTAACAATTTTAAGGTTTAAATAAGTTTCCTAATTATTTTGATTGCAGAATGTCACATACTATTTTTGCAATTTTGTTATGGATGCAACTCGGTTACCTCCGCTTATTCCAAATGGTAAATACAGAACTGATCTTACATTTCTGTATTCCAATGAAGAAATATCGTTCCAATATGTTTTTTATGAAATATACGTTCCCATTGTATATCCAAAGAATTAATTTGGAATGAATCTAATCGACTATGCAGTCAGAGTAGACCAAAAGCAATGTCATAGAAAATTATTGATATTATTTTATACCTATACATAGTTGATTTTAATTGTATGTTGCGCATAAAAATAAATAATACTCAACTGCAAAACTTATTTTTTTGTCAATATAAAGCAACTCGTATTATAGTAGCAATTCACGTCCAAATAATTCTTAATAAATGGGATATCGGGTTTGTGGACAAAATAAATTAAACAATTGTTTTTAAAGTTTACGTTTCGGCCTCAAAATGAAAGCCATCTTCAGAACTTAAAAAACATAGGTGGAATTGTTTACAATAAAATGAAGCCGAAACGTAAACTTTAAAAACAATTGTTTAATTTATTTTGTCCACAAACCCGATATCCCATTTATCAACTCGTATTATATTGACATTTTTTTTGTACATTTTCGAACACCTCTAGACCAATAACAAATTTTGGTTTATAGTGACCAATATCACATTGGTCCTTCGTGGACAGAATATATGTACTTACATTACGGTTTTTGATTAATTGCAGAAATTTGGTTTTCCCAAATGGCTCAATTTTAGATTCAAGAAATCGGTCTGAATAAATATTAAAAAAGTCTAGTTTCATTTGTAAATCACCTGCTAAGTAAATTTTGCTGGTAATTTTTCTACAATAGTGAGAGGAAAATTTTGGTATAAACTTTAGCCGTTTGTTGAAATATTCAAGTTTTCCTTTAGTAGCTTTGGATTCTTTCTCGATTTTCTGCTTAATTTCCAAGCTCCGTTTCACCCACTTATGCACCATCCACTCTTTCAACTAGCGTATTGACAAAAATTTTCTTTTCTGGCCATGGACGTTGTAAAGATTTATTATGTGTTAATTAATTTATTTTGCAAAATATTACATTTTGAAAATTTCATCACATAATGTCCGGTGTAGGATTGGTTTGCATACCAGCTAAGCATTATTTGCATATCAAAATTACAGGTTACTAGTTCAATAATAAACAAACATTTGAAAGCTACAAACAGAGGAGGATAGTAACGTAATTAATTCATTAAGTTTCTGCCTTTTCTGCACGAACAGTTGTTTGAAATTTCGAGAAAGTCGTCGAATCGACCACCAATCCGATCAGTCCGAGGTCGAATCGACCACCGATCCGATCACTCCGTCGTCGAATCGATCCACCCGATCCGAACTACCGTTCCCGATATATCCTGTCCGATTCATTGCTTACGTTTCTAGGCAATAATCAAGTTTCCGAAACTGTTCTTGGTTACGTTTCTAGCCAAAAACAACAAATTCCTCCGTCGATATTAGCGAAAAGCTTACGTTTCTAGGCTTTAGCTGAAAAAGAACATCCGAGTAGATAATTCTCATCAAGAATTATTACTTACCCGATTTGCCGATTCGATAACCTACCGTATAAGAAGTCACTTCCTGACTTTACCCGTTCCGAAAATACAGTTGAATTTTGCTAATCGAAATTTCAGTAGTTGTAAAAATCCCGTAGCTTATTTTTTTCCGTAATTATAAAACTGGTGATTAGATTCAATTAGTTAACATTATTCCCCACCTGTTTTAGTAGCTGCTACTATTTTAGAAGCAGTTGTAATATTATAGTAAACCGTAATTTTGAATTCACTTGCAAATACATAAATGTCAATATTATTCACAGGTTATGTATGTTCTAGACACCAGTGCCGTACTCATTAATTTTTGATAGTGTAAATATTTAAATATTAAAATCTTTTTTTTTTCTCTAAATTATTAATTATTCACCTAACTTGTAAATATTTATTTTTTAAATAAAATTTTTGTTAATTTACTCAGAATTCTTTTTTTGTTTTACAAGTTTTAAAGTTTTCCCTTTGAAAAAAGCTTTTGGCGCCCGAGTTTCAAATAAGTGTCAAACCGAAATCGACGAGACGTCCTCAGACCCTGGCTACCCAATGGGCAATTTTTGAACGAGGCCAAAAACCACGCTACAACGTTGCCAAAATTTTCGGAAGATTGTCTGTCGTTCCTCTTCCGATATTTTATTGCAGTCTCATTTCGAACTTTTAATACAAAATTTGGATGCACAAGTTTTCGATATTTTTTCGAACAGTAAGGGTGCGGACACACACTATGTTATAATGAAGATGCGTGTTGTTGCCTACTTTAAAACTATACATTTAATTTACGTGGGATTGCTAAAACGCAATAACTTCAGAACAACTTTGATTCAGATTTGAACCCTGCAATTATAAATTTCGCGGTATTGCTGGTCCCACATCTCTTTTTTGGATTTCAATCATTTTCTTTAAAATTTCATTTCGCGTTCTACAATATTCTTTTCTTCATATCTTTTGGTGTTTGCGTAGTTAGCCATCTGTCATACAACAGTTGTTTATTTTCGATGCCTTCCTCTATCTGTGTTGTCCACCATAATATCTTTTGGTGCCTCTTTGTTGCTATTTTAACATTTGCGGATTTATGGATGCACCATTTCATCACATTGTAGAGTTCCTCTTTGGTATATGAATTTAGATTATAAGAACTCAACTTTGGTGGATCTATTTTTAGGCTTTGAATATTGTGTTGCGTTTTATCTATAATTATATTGTCAGAATTCTCGAGGGTTGTATCCGAGTTCCTATAATTCTTGTAGGATATAAGTACTGTGCAAAAGTCTTAGCACACCTTATATTTTGCAGAAATCTATTATTTAACACGATGTAAATACGATTTAAAGACAAATGAGAATTAATTTTATTAAATTATATACAATTACTAGTTTTTGAGACAATAATAAACATTTAAACTTATTAAATCACGATTAAATCTAATATTTTGTGTTACCCACATTAGCTGCAATCACCCTCGCGATTCTGGTTGGAACACTATCGAACAGTTTTTTTATAAAATCCTGGGGAATTTTTGACCACTCGTCTTTTAAATGTCAAAATGTTGGGTATTAGTTGGCTGACGTTGATGGCGTTTTCTGTCTAAATATTCCAACACATGCTCAATGATATTGAGATCTGGACTCTGAGGGGGCCAAATCATGGTTTTTAACATACTCTGTTCTTCCATTTCAGTAAAATATGTTTTTACTATACGAGCAATATGTTTGGGGTCATTATCTTGTTGGAATATGAAGTTTTTCCCAATTAATCGACCACCAGATGGAATGGCGTTCTCGCGCAGTATTTTTAGATAACCGACTGCATTTAATTTGCCTTCGAATTTCACTAAATCCCCAACACCATTCGCAGAAAAGGAGCCCCAAACGTTTATTGAACCCTCCCCTCATGTTTAATTGTTGGATTTGTATGCTTCGCCGGGTCTTCTACGAACATATTGCCTCCGTTTAGAACGGAATGTTTCAAATCTGGACTCGTCCGTCCACAGAACCTGATTCCAGTCATTTGCAGTCCAGTTTTTATGGTCTACGGAGTATTTCTTCCCTTTCTCTTTATTGCCTTTTCGAAGTAATGGCTTCTTAATTGCCACACATCCTCTGAGTCCCATTTTACCTAAACTCCGGCGAACTGTAGAAGAATCAACTGAAGTTCCCGTGCTACAGCGAAGATCTTCAGTCAATTCCCTGGATGTTCGGGTTCTATTTCGTAGTGATTGAACTCTCAAATAATTTTCATCATCATTTTGAAGTTTTTGGGGTCTTACAGACCGTTCCTTATCACTTACAGAGCCGGTTTGCGTTAAAATTTCTTGTCAACATTCAAATAGTTCAACCAAATTATATCCCTTTATCGAAATTATATACGCATTTCAGTATTTTGTGTTTAATAAAATTAAAATTAAACGGTAATTAAAAATTAATTAGGTGTGCTAAGACTTTTGCACAGTACGTATTGCTATGACCTACCTTATTTAAATCTTAGACGCGTCTTGAATTTATTGGGCGCCACATTCAGATTGAATGAAAAATATAAAAATGTAATTTTTGTAAAATTTGCGTGCTAAAATTTAATAGAGAGCTCATCCACTTGTCCCTTTCTTATAGCTCAGTCTGAAACTCTCCCTGGGTAATACAGGTGTTGGTGATTAAATTAGGGAAGTAGCTTATGGAATCGAAAATTTTGTTCAACTTTAAAATGCTAAATAATTTTGAATGAAAAATACTTAAATGTTTTTTTTATCAGATAAACGATCCACTTCTTTATTATTGAATGATCTTTAAAATTTGAAATGCTTTCCTGTAAATGTTTAAATTAACAATAGAAGATTTCGTTAAGTTAGAAATGGTTTATATTTTTAAAAATATCGCAATGCGCAAAAATAATCAAATTAACAAATTATTACAGATTTAATATCTGTTACCAGAATGGTTCACAATCAAAATAACAAAAAGATGAATCGAGATCCTTTTCTTTCTTCCTTGCTTCAAATGCTTAATGTAATTAAGGCTTTCCGTTGTTCTTAACGGGTTAAATGTTTTTACTTAAATTGTTGCTTTTTGTAAAGCTTTGAAATAAAATAAATAATGTTTTGTTAATGAAGATTTTTATCAATAGGGTAGCCGAAAATGCACCTGTTAGAGTCTTTTTCCAGCATCCTTTATTTAAAATGCTGAGGGCCAAAGTTAAATTTTTAAATAATAAATTTTCCACAAATACCTTTTAATTTGTTATCCGGACTTTTTATAATAAGTCAGCGTAGAACACTTTATCTTGCAATACACTTGCGCACTCTTAGACACTTCCATTCGCAGATGATTAATATTCGATAAGGTGCACGTTGGATCTGCTCTTCACTGGATTGAGTTGTTATCACAATAAGCATACAAATTTAATTTCCAATTGTTGTTATTTAGATATATATTGTTTGGCGGTAAGTAGATTTATGTTATTTAATCATCAGATATTCATTAATTGAATCGATGTTTAACGTTGATAATTTCTTAGAAGACGCCACTAGTGTTAGCCATCTTGATTTTTGATAATCAATTCCAAAGGTAAACAAATTTGGATCGCGCGGCGTACATCCGTCGAGTTTAAACATTAAAGACCAACTGGACTGTTTGCTTGCGCAAAACGTGAAATTTGCAATAACTTTTGTAAATTGTAAGTCAAATAGTATCCTTTTGTAATTTTTGGTTTAATTAAATTTCTTGTGATTTCCAGAATTGGATCGATATTTGAAGAGCTCACTTGTATGATGCTTTCCAGTTGAATTTAAGCACGGTAGTCAATTTTGTAACAATTCGAAGAACTTTATTTGACTATACAATAGAAATCTCGCTCCTGTCATATACGGAATAAAAGGATCTTGGGCATAGGGGAGGCGCCTCCCCTATGCCCAAGATCCTTTTATTCCGTATATGACAGGAGCGAGATTTCTATTGTGTACAAACTAAGGGCTTAAAGAGATACACAGGAATGGTAATTGGTTTTTACACGAAGATGACTCAGAAGATTACCATAGGGTCCACATCCAGAACAAAAAGAACGAGGATAAAACAATACATTGGCCGATTGAAAGCAAGAACTTCCAAAAGAAGAATTGACGATACCACATTGCATGGTGCAGGAAACACAAGAAGAAGAGACATCTAAAGGACTCGCCACATAGCCTGTGCTGTGCTATGCTATGCACTGTGTTATGTCAACATAAACGTTGAACAATGTCATGGTCATGCGCAAAATAGCATAGCAACTCATAACAAACTATGTGAACGTCACTATTGAAACCCTATGTTTCTACTTCAATGTTTGACATTGGCATAGCACAGCACAGGCTATGTGGCGAGCCCTTAACATACGCTACATTTTTTAGTGATAACTAATTATCGATATTAGACCAGATCAACGGTAAAAATACGCGACATTCCATTGGTGGCAAGTCTGAAATTATTTAGTTTTGTTACATCCTGTTATTTGTTTACATTGGTTATTTCAATTTTGTTAAGTTTGCTTGTCCTTTCCTGGTGGGTACTAGATTTGCTCATTAGGTTACACGTTTTGTTGATAATTGTTGTATTGTTATAATTTATTTAGAATTAGGACAAGTTTTAATATGTTACTACTTGTCGAGGACCCCGCCAATGACTGTTCCGTTGTCTCTATTATTTATATACTGTTACGAGAAGACGCCTCCATCCATTTCTAGAGGTAAAAATTAAGTTTCTCTGTATTTATGCTCAATGTTGGTTATATTTTTACGCTTGCTAATTTGTATCTTTTACCAGTATAGTCCTGATGATGGCCAAGACTTTGGTCGAAACTGGTCGATAGAAATATTTGTTTTCTTAAGTATAATGCCTCCTCTATGCCCAAGATCCTTTTATTCCGTTTATTTGACTATGTTGCACGTTATCACAATTCACTTATCAATTTTGTGCAATTTTGATCTTTATATACCTTTTACAAGTTTTGGACACAAATTTATGATTTTCACATACAATAAGATATAATAGAATTTTTGTTATAATCAGATTTCCATAAAACAAGTTATTCGAAGAGATTTTTCAACAAAGTTTACAAATTAACAGGTTATGTTTTAAGATAACAAACAAAGTATAATTTTCAACAATTTCTAACGTAAAGTGTCTTTTAAGAAGATTTTGTGTTGATCACCCTCAAATTGAATGTATTTAGCAGGTTTTGATATAGCTTTCTCATCTTTAAAGATCTTATTATGTTCACAATATCTGAAATAGAGATGGATTTCTTATCTGATAAATCTTAATGTTTCGAATTGGCTCAATTTTCTTAATATTTTGTTTAATTCAGTTTTGCAAGTATTTATCATGATGTGAGGTCATTTTAAAACACAGCAATACGTTCGCATACCGTCGTAAAAATTACGCACAGCTTACCGGATGAGTCAGACTACGAACCTCGCTAGTAACAATTAATTAAGACCGCAAAAAACTAAGGTTTTTCAAAGACAGAAAAATGGTTGACACAAAACTCAACCTTCTCTACTCAATCCAAGAATAGAACTGACTTGCGCGCGCTTTTTAGCGGTCATTTATCCGACTGTCCGTCGAAAACTTTCGGGGTATCTATAGGATGCGTAAGAAGTTTCGTGACAAATGCAAAATTTTGTCACATTGTAAAACAATTATTGTATTATTTTGCCAATATAATATAAAATGAAACTGCTATCCATTATTTTACATCTTGATTTTTTGATTTCTTTTTTTTTGAAGGAGCTGGAAATTTTAATGCGTTACATTCACTATTAATTTTCCAAATTTTCCGTCAAGAATTAATAATAATACAATTGTTTAAAAATGTATAATTATTAAAATATTTTAGTGAAGGTGATACAAAATAATGAACTTGATATTATATTGGTAGATACCTTAATGTTGTTTTGTAATGTTGTAAGCGGTTTTATGTCCGTTATTCATTACAATTATTTTATCCAATTTTTAATTTTATAACAATTATTATTATATTATGATTAATATTATCTGACTGAAGTTACGGTCACTGCTAGTTTCAATTTTCATCAGCAGACGTCAACGTGGAATTTGAAGGTGCTTATCCGTTAGGACTCCGAAAATGAAGAATAATATTTTTCTATTAGCATTCCAATTATTATTGTTTCAATATGCATCCTGTAACGATGAACTGTTAGCTAAGGTAAGTACTTTTTTTTATTCTTTTTTGAATTTGTCTATCAATCATTTATTATGTAACAAGAGTTAAATGAAATTGTTCGTTTTATACTCAATATTTACCAATACCTAACGAATGATGAGAAGCTTAACTTTCCACCTAATACGGTATAGGATAAATTAAATGTTGAAATAATTTTTTTTTACCAAAAAAATTTTATATTTATATCATTTTACGAAAAACAACAAATATGTAGTTGTTTGTACAAAGACCAAGGATGTGTGCTTCGAATTTCGATCATAAAGGATTTCGAAAATATAAGCAAAGCCATCCTTCGTTAGTCCCAGTTATTGCGATTCTACTGTATACGAATTTTTTGGAAAATAAACTAGAAGATTGACGGATTTATAGTTAAATGAATTTTTTTAATACTGTTTTGAAATTTGAAATTTAATGCATTAAACTATTTGATATTAAATTATTATTGGTCTAATAATATGGTTTTTGACTAATAATATAAAAAGTGGAATAAATTTAGGATAACTTTACCATAATTAGAAAATTTTACTCCTTACATAAAAAATTTTAGTATATGCCTTTATAAATTATATTGTAATAATTACTTCATTCGAAATCTGTAAAATTGAATTTCTAACGCAAATAATTTGAAAAATAATTATGAATAATTAGATGAAATTATACATAAAAATTGAAACAGTAAAGTCAAATCAGAATTTACATAGGAATTATCTGGCAACAACCCTATTTCATCACTGCCATGCTCGTAATTGATTACCTCAAAAATATCTCAAGAAAAATTCCTTATGCTAACTTTAGATGGTGCGATTCAAACCACATTTTTCCGGTGCTACCCGAACTGCACCACGGCTTATCAGGGGTCATTTCTTGTACCCAGGTAAATGTAATCCCTTGACCGAACTGCACCACGGTCAAATGTCGTTCCGTAATCGCTTTACCGAATTGCACCACGAACAAACCGAGCAGGTATCACAAGCAAACAGATAATATAAAGAAATAAATACACAAATATCTAAATTCTTTGCAATTTAAATTTCGAGTTTAATATATTAATTCATATTATATTATACAGGGTCGGAGCAGGTATTAATAAAATAATAACCCAAAACAGTGAAAAAATTAAATTTTTTTGCCTTCGAATTTTGGGGTGCGCATTCGATAAGGAGGGTAATCCATCGTCAAAACCTACTCTTCCGGGGCGCCCTCCGCTCCGCTCCGGGTTGCACCCCTCCAGAGCGGTTTTGACTCTGGTTACTAGGCTAAACATACGAGAAGCGCCACCGATCAAGAAAACCGGGATAAATGCAACCGGGATGTGAGAGACCCTCGAAATAGCATTAAAAAGAATTATCGCGGTATGCGGCAGTTATCTATTACGTTTAACCCCCAAAAAATCGCGTAAAAACAAAAAATAATCGATGTTACATGTAGGAGGCATCAGGTTAAACTCCAGCATTGTGCTTTAACTTTTAACAATAAAACCACCTTACCTAAAATATTACAATAGAGGTGGTGCAATTCGGACGACCGACCCTTGGTGAGGTGTTTACCTGAAATTACGGTGGTGCAATTCGGGTAGGAGATTTGTGAACTAATCTTTTCGTGGTGCAATTCGGGTGCACCGATTTTTCCATAGTAATAAAGTTTGTAATAATTTTTTTTGTAGCATCATCCGTTCACGAGTTATAATGGTGGTGGTGCAAGGTTAATATTATTAACCTTGCTGCTTACAAAATAGCAGTAACTCGCGAATGGTAACAGCAAAAAATTAGCATCAAACTCTCCATATATTATATTTGTTTGTTTTGCTAAAGTGGAGGTTGCAGCGAGTTTTTTCCATCTAATATCAGCCCCTAGTCATGCTATGTTATATTTTCTAAATTTGATCATTATATATACAAGTAATTTCACTAATATACTTAATTTTAGTTTCAACAAAATACGTTCAAAATTAGAGATGAACGAGTTCAATTGATAAGGTACAATAAAAGTGTTTTGAATTTCTATCAAATTAAAGCCTTTAAACACAACCGCACCACCACGGCTCACAATGGTACTTTTAACTTCAAAATTGATATCCAAGATAAAATTGAGGTAAAGTAAGATTTTTAAATTTTTTTTCAAATATTAAAATGTCTGGAGTTAACTTACAAGATTAATTAAAAAAAGGTAATGCAAATTTACCTGGTGGGTACCGACCATTTTGAATGCCGTCATGCCTGAAAAGTATATAGATCAATTATTCCGAAAGCAATAATCTACTGACAAATCATTATAACATGGGTACAGACAGAAAATATCAGCTGTTGAAGAAATGGTTGCCACGATGGAAAATATTCTGAGGGAATTTATTAATAAACAAATCAATTTAACCTGCAACCATTTGGTTTTTGCACCATTTAGTGACAAGAACTTATATTAAAAACAAAAATTATATTAAATAAATGCGTGCTTCTTCTAAATTAAATATTTATTTATCTATTATTTAATAAATTATTAATTTTTAGGCACTTGTTCAATGCCATAAGTTTTTGAGTAATGAATATCGACACTTTCCGATACGTTTTCAGGCCAATTTAAAAAAAATTTTCGATACAAATGCTATTGGACTGGGAAGTATAAAAGCATGTGGAAACATTAAACGTTTTTACTTTTATAAGGTTTTATAATGATTTTAATGTTTAAAAAAGTTTACTAATAAGTATTTTTATTGCAGAATGTCACATATTATTTTTGCAATTATGTTATGGATGCAACTCGTTTTCCTCCCCTTATTCCAAATGGTAAATACAGGGTTGATGTGACATATCTGTATGGCAATCAAGAAATATCGTTGCAATATATTTTTCTTGAAATATACGTTCCAATTGTATATCCAAAGAATTAATTTGGACAGAATCTAATCGACTCTGCAGTCACAAACGGACCTAAACCAATGTCCTACAAAATTATTGATATGTTATACCTAGTACCTAGTATGTATGTATATAGTTGATTTTAATTGTATGTTTTGCATAAAACTAAACAATACTCGACTGTAGAATTGAATTTTTTTTAAATATAAGGCAACTCCTATGACGTTACCATTTTCTTGAAAATAGATTTTGATGCCATTTTCAAACATCTAAAGTTCTAGGACAAATTTTGATTTATGGTGAGTTCAAGCAAAATATTCAACGTAATTTAATTTATTTTAAGAAACTCGTCCGGTCCATACAAAATATTTAACGTAAGAATGAGGCATGCGAAAAAAACTACTTTTTGCCAGCTTTCACCAAATATCGTTGATGGTTCGTATCACACTCATGCGCAGATGCAATCTCATTTAGTATAACCGGTTTAATGTAAAGTTGACAACTTTTTCTTACATTACGTTAAATTAAATAATAAATTCAACTTTAAAAATAAAATAATTAATTAACATTGAGCCTTGTAGATTAAATCTGATTTTTTTTCATGAGGTATTGTATCTTTCAGTTTTGTGCAGAATTTGTAACGAATTGTTACATTGTAATGTAACACATTCATTACGAACTCAACGTTTGTCTAGCCTTGTATATAACAGCTTTTACAACACCCTGTATGATATTTTGTTTTCACTAAGGTGTCAATTTGTTGCACTATCGTAATCGTAGCTCTTTTGCTGAAGGACAGTCATTTTCATACTACCTACTGAATTTTGTTGAATTATTTTCCCGAATATTTTATAAAAGTGAGGAAAATATTAGAGTAATTTATTAGAACAGCGTATTGCGGATTTTGTTTAGCTGCCATTGATTTGCGATTAACAACCAAATTGGCATCCGCCATTTATACCTAGAACAGAACTGTTTCATTGCCAACTGTCGAAAATTGTAGTTTACCAATTAGTTCATGCACCTTTGGAAATTCTGTACAAATTTTATTTATCCGCAATAGTCTCAAGCAGTTCCTTAGCCAAATAATCAAAAAAGAAAAAAACAGGACTATCAACTTCTTCTTTACCACCTTTTTCTTTTTAGAAAAGGTTCTACTAGGACCTTGTACTCTTCGTCTCGCCGTGAAGCAATTTTGTTGAAATCTTCTGGAAATATGAAATAAGGTTTACTTCGATGGGTGAAATTTCATTTTTTCTAATTACCGGTTGATAATGCAAGCCAGTCATCAAGCTCATCATCCGGCTCATAGTCCAAGTATTCCAAATCTGAAAACCCTTACTCGAGTTCTTCTATCAAATTTTCTTGGGTCAGGGCTTGTGATTTCACATCTTTGTATCACTTGAAATAAAAAAATAGAAATTACAAAAAACAACAGAAAAAAAATTAACAAAATCTTACGTATATACATACATGTGGTTACACCCTACACTGTAGGGTACGTAAGTTTTTGTTCGAAATTCGGAA
The DNA here is from genome assembly GCA_932274525.1 of Podabrus alpinus. NCBI lineage: Eukaryota > Metazoa > Arthropoda > Insecta > Coleoptera > Cantharidae > Podabrus > Podabrus alpinus. Next base: position 76,358,552 of record OW026456.1, read on the forward strand.
GAATGTTGATATTCTTGCACAATTACTTGAAAACACTACACTGACCAATTGAAAAATAATAGAAAGCAATAATTATAAAACTCATCAACACTGCAACTGAAACTTAACCTTCCGTGGACATGAAAATTATTTGCGGAAATGTGGTTGATTTATTAATTCCTATAGGACACTAGTTCAAAAATTTGGGTATATATGTACAGAAAACTATAAATGCTCATAAAAATCAACTAAATAGTTTCGTGTAGTTAGCAGAAGTAAATAAAACCGTTTACATTGTATAGTGTACCTACGCCAGGACCGAAAGGGTCAAAACACGTTGGAGGAATCTCCAATTGGGATTGGGATTTTGACCAAAGATGTCAAAAAGGCGACTGAAAGTGCAGGGATTTAATGACTTCTAGTTTTATGCATGTTACAGCTAGTTTATAAACTGGCTTATAAATTAAAATAATGTATAAAATAAAATGTTACAGATATTTTATATTCAAATTAATTATGTAAGAAGAGCAGCGACGCAGCTTAATGCAAATGCCCGTGGTCAATAGATCACGAGATTCCAGATGGGTGACTACGAGGTTCCTAATTTAAAAAAAAACATGGCCAGCGCGGTAGGGTATGGCTTGAACCTCTCCCCCTCATAGGGGAAAGGCTATAGTCCAGGAGTGGATTGAATGTTTGAAAGAACATCAAGCTGATGAAAGAAGGTAAGAATTATACGCTCAAGATTTAAAAAGGAATTGTCTTTTCATAATTACCATTAGTTCGGGTTAACTGGAAATATATCCTGTTTTGAGAAAAATATTTCTACAGGTATCCTGTACATGAATTTTAACCGTGAAGTAAAAAATGGACAAATTTACCTTAATGATATTTTCTAATGTTTCTAGTAATTTTTAATAATTATCACACTAACAGAAATGGTAATTATCATTAGTAAAACAATTAGCACGTATAATATCAGTAGTTACCATTCGAGGGCCCAGTGTCTAAATGGTGTAAGTGAAATATAGTCGTTTTTAGATATTGAAGAAAGTACGGCTGAATTAACGATAAACTCATTAAAATAAATAACGGACACACTTTTCTGATGCGAACTTTTAGATTATTGAAGCGATTATACCAATTCTAGGCTATTTTAGCAAAGGTTATACAAAATGATGAACTTGATATACGTGTAACTTAATGTTGTTTTTGAAGGTTGGAAGCGGTTTTGTTTCTATTATTCATTAAACATAATAATAAAATTAAAATATATTTCGGATAATATCTGATTGAAATAAATAGGATCACCACCATCAGTTTCTGTTTTCATCTGCAAACGTCATCACGCAATTTAAAGTTTCTGGTCCACTAAAGCTCTGAAAATGAAGAATATTATTTTGCTGTTAGCATTCCAATTATTATTGTTTCAATATGCAACCTGTAACGACGAACTTTTAGCTAAGGTAAATACTTTCTTTTTAAATATTTATACCAATCATTTTCGTTATATAACATTGGTTTAACGAATTCAATCAAAATTCAATTCTGAAATTTAACTTTCCATTTAATACATTTTAAGTAGGATAAATTAAATGTCTTAAAAAAATTGTCAATTAAAATTAAAACCAAGACGGTCATCAGCTTAAGCTGTTCAATGCGTTGCTGGTAATTCTGAATACCTGATTCGATTCCGGGCTGAGTAAAATTTTATTCTGACCGTCTCCCCCCGGGTAGCAATGGCAAACCACCGAGATGTAATCTGGAAATAATCCTATATACGTGTTTATTATCTGAAACTGTTGAGATTCATCTGCAACTTTTAACTGAGTATACGCCCCTGTTAATTCTATAACCGCAAACACAGTAATCAGTCCAACTATGTATCTAAAATGTTAAATATAACGTGCCCCCGTTAAGGCAAGGTTATCCAATTTGTTATGTTCTTTATTAAATGATTGTAATGTTTTAGTACCTTTTATCGATAACGTTAGACGTTTAGTTATCAGATACGTAGTAAGAATTTAATAAATAACATCACAAGTTGGATAAAATTGACGTAACGGGCACGTTATATTTAACATTTTGGATACATAGTTGGACTGATTGTCTAACATTTCAAAACCAAATTTTAAAAATAATACCTACATAATAAGATAATTTGACTGAGATAGGAAAAGTGATTCTAATAATCTGTATTTCAGTTTCACCAAAATGGTTATAAACTGAGGGATGTTCGAGTTGAATTAATGAATTACAATAAAGAACATTTTAATTTCATGGCAATTACAACGTTTAAATATAATCGAACAACACCCGCAATAAATGGTACATTCAATCTAAAAGTTGCTGCGAAAGATAAGATTGAGGTAACGTCGACCGGACGTCCTTATCAACTTAATTTTTTGGTTATTTCATCATGAATAATAATTAATTAGCTAGAATTACGTAAATAACATTTTCCTCCAGAACAGTAGAAGGTGCCGAGTTTTACTCTTTACTAGGGATATTATATCAGGTTACTTATTTTACGTCGATGGTAAACTTTAGGCATACTTTGTAATTACCAATTTACTTTAAATTTAAAGTTTCCATCACAAAGTAATACTGATTTATAGTACCAGTGTAAAGTACCACGATAATCTTATTTTCGTATGATGCGCTTTTGTAATACGTAATTTGTTTTATATTTTTAGGTACTCGTACAAGTGTACAAGTTTTTGAGCAATGAGTATCGATACTTTCCAATACGTTTTCAAATAAATCTGAAAAAAGCTTTTGATGCAAACATAATAGGCCTGAGCGGTATAAAAAACTGTGGTAATCTTACAACTTTTTTCTTTGAAAAGGTCTTACAAATAAATTATCGTAATAAATCAGCATTTCAAGTTTTTCATTTACAGGATGTAACATATCACTTCTGCAAATTTGTTATAGATGAAACTCGATTTCCTCCACTGATTCCCAATGGTCGATTTAGAGTTGATATACAACTACTATATTTAAAAGAAAAAATGTCGCTTATGTATATGTTTGTGGAAGTATATACTCCAATTGAATATCCAAACAAATAAAACGTATAATGCAATTAATCAATTTAATGGTGAAGGTGACTTGTTAACAATATTAATTATTAAAACTGCGCTGTATTTTATTTCGTGTTAGGCATAACAATAATCAATTAATAAAATGTATCTACATAAATGTCTTCTTTTCATGCGAAGAATGAAATCCTTGATTTTTCTTGCGCTAAGTTAACCTGTAGTGGTCTGTTGTTTAATCTAGTGAATTTCTATGACTACTATGAGAACGTTGGTTCTGCAGGATTTAACGGTAATAATCGTATGGATTATGAGTCAGACCTAGGCTTGAGACTCCCCTGAAGTTAGCACATCAATGAATTTTTGGTGGGACTTTTTTGAGGTTAAACCACACGCAATTACCAGATAATTTTGATAAAAATTCTAATATAACTTTACTATATTTTAATTCTTTTGTATAGGTTATCAAATTATTCATATTTTTTAAATAATTTGCGTTATAAACCATGTTTTTTTATATTATAGTTAGTGTATATTAAAATAATACAATTATGGATTTAAATTCAATTACTTAAATATTATTAGACTAATATTTGAATTTGCCGCCCAAATCTTGTTGAAAAATGGCAAACCATCGCTTACCAAAGCAGATTTATAAATAAAAAAAATAAGAACAATGCTTGATGAACTCATAAAAAAGTTGTTTATTTGTTTATCGATTTCATTTGCATGATATTTGAGTTTAAATAACCGAATGGAAGAATATGTTGATTACCAACTTCTGTTAGGAGAAGGTACATGAAAAAGAACTGAAAAGTAAATTAAATTTTCGTCAAGTTCGGATTACCTTGAAATATTTCCTGTTTTTAGAGAAATACTTTTCCGGGTATCCTGTACATGCATAATTAACCCTGAAGGATAAAAACGAATAATTAACCTTAATGATTATTTTTAATGATTCAAGGAGTTTTTATTTGTCGTGCTCCAATAAATATATTTTTTGATAATAATTACTATTAGTGAAAATTAGTATATAAGTGGTCGCCAATATATGAATTTTACTATTAGAGAACATTTAGAGCCACAGTTGCTTCAGTATTAAATCTTCATTGCAAAATATTATTTTGCTGATACGTGGTGCGCGAATTTTGGTTCTGTATTTGTTTGATATCCACATCTTCTGCAACGGCGGTTTATTAAACTAAGGTAAATTTTGATTAACACTATTTCAAATCACATTGCTAACTTTTCGATCACGTAACGTCATTTATCAGTTTCTCATTGTTTATCAATTTAAGAAAAATTTCGGTAGTGATCGTAACTCTAATCACCGAAAAGAGTATTGGAAAAGTAACATTTTAAGATTAGTTTTTTTTTAAATTTTTTATTTATATTAATTTTTTCTACTTAATGATTTATACTTGAAGATAATAGAAAGTCTAATAAATTGCCAAGAGACCTTAATTAGGTTTTAAATTAAAAAGGTTTAAATAAAATATACAAACAATGATTGTTGAATTCCGGTACCAATTAAAAATGTTGTATATTTGTTTATATTGATATTATTTACTTGATATTTGAGTTTAAATAACCGAATGGAAGAATTATACCTATGTTGATTACCAACTTCTGTTAGGAGAAGGCACGTGAAAAAGGATTGAAAAATAAATTCATTTTTCGTTAAGTTCGGATTATCTTAAAATATTTTCTGTTTTTAGAAAAACACTTTTCCGGGTATCCTGTACAGGCATAATTAACCCTGAAGGATAAAAACGAATAATTAACCTTAATGATTATTTTTAATGATTCAAGGAGTTTTTATTTGTTATGCTCCATTAAATATAATTTTTGATAATAATTACTATTATGCTAGGGCCACACCTGCGTCTAATGTGATGCTTAACGTGCATTAATGCACTAAAATGCAGGTATAGCTACAAGTTAACGTGTTAATCTTATAACGCCATTATTGATGACATTAGACATTAGGCGATAGCTCGGGTAGCGGTCTCCTTTGGCACATCAAAGGGATGTAATGCGTTAGATAGCGCGCAATTGTGGCTACTCTTATAAACTACTAAAATACTTAATATTATCGGCATACACTGCCGGTCAAAAGTTTATATACACTTGCATATTTATATATTCAACAAAAATTGCACGTTTAAATGAAGCATTTTCTTGTAAATAATGAATATTACGGGTTAATATAAAATTAATAATAATTTATTGTCGAAAAAATTTCAAAATATTTCGAAACAAAACAAAAATAACAATCAAACTCATAAATTTCATTAAATTACTTCGAAAGATTGTTGAAGATTTATATTGAAAAACGTAGTGCAATTATTACTTTATGCAAGGAAGGCCTATCATATAAAAAAATCCATCTTGAATTTAATGTAGAATGAACTACGTTAAACATCACATTGAACGTAACACATTAATGTAGCCATGCAAAAATATACAATCTAGCGCGTAATGTTTTCTCTCGTTAAATAACGCGTTATCTCCCATTAGACGTTAACGCAGGTGTAGCCCTAGCATTAGTGAAAATTTGTATATTAGTAGTCGCCAATATATGAATTTTACTATTAGAGAACATTTACAGCCACAGCTGTTTCAGTATTAAACCTTCATTGCAAAATATTATTTTGCTGATACGTGGTGCGCGAATTTTGGTTCTGTATTTGTTTGAAGGTGCATTTCGCCAGCCCCCCCCCCATTTCGAATTTCGGATCCAAAATAGTGTAAATCGTTTGTACCTCGTTTGTACCTATCTTTACCTCTTTTATTTTCGTTTGTACCTCTTTCGTTTTTGAGATATTTCAAAAAGGTATTCACGATAACGAAGCACTTTGAAACACGTCGAACACGCTTAATATCACTCGCGCGAATAATACTTATGTTGATCACCAACTTCTGTTAGAAGGCACGTGAAAAAGAAAGATTGAAAAATAAATTTATTTTTCATTTAGTTTGGATTAGGTACCTTGAAATATTTCCTGTTCTTAGAAACATATTTTTGAGGATATCCTGTACATGATTAATTAACCATGCATGAAAAAGTACCTAATTATCCTTAATGTTAATTTTTAATGATTTTGAATGTTTTTATCTTGTCATGCTTGAATAAATTTAATTTTTCATAATAATTATCATTATTAAAAGTTGGTATATTAGTGGTAACCGACATATTTATTTTGCTGTTTCAGTTTTAAATCCTCGTTGAAAAATATTATTGTGCAGATAGTGCGAAAATTTTGGAATATTTGATATCGAAATCCTCTGCAGTTTACTAAACAAGGTACATTTTGCTTAATACTATTTCAAAACACATTGTTAATTTTTTGATCACATTATAACGTCATTTATCAATTTTCATCTTATTTACTTTACTCTTTTAATTTACTAAAGGAAAAGAATATTTTATTATAAAAATTTTTGAAAAACGCTTTATTTATATTAATTTTGTTTTTAATTATTTTTAACTTTTCTTGCTGAGCTGGAAAAAGTTTCCAATAAATGTTTTACTTTGATTTAGAATAATTCAATTCCAGCGTACCATTCATTTATTAATATAATGTGTCCTTTTTTATTGACACAAGCTCACGTGTATATGGAAATAAAACTAAAAATTGTTTCTCTAAAAAAAAGAGTGAATTTTATTAGTAACACAAATTACAACATTAAAGGTAAAACAAAATCTTACCTAAAAAAAGAGAAACGACATTTAAAAGCTAATATTTCCTAATGTTAATAATAACACTTATCAACTTAACAAACAATCACATCTACTAAATACTAATTAATAATTATATCCAAAATTCAACAAAATGCACATTTTTATATCCTTATTTTGTTATCACCGCTTAAATTTGTACGGACAAGATATGAAATGCCAGATCCGCGGTAAAATTCAAACTAAAAGGGATACACTTTTACATTAATATTTCAAAATTAATGGAGGAGGTTTAATCTCTCATTTACATTAAAATAAATATAAATTTTTTTAGAATTTTGTTATAATAACCAAGTTATGAAATCGAACTAATATGCAATAGATTGTTTAAATATAGAATTCTACGACGTCGTTTCACCTTTATTAAGGATCATCGGGAAGACATAATATTTAAAAAACCAAAGATACCTACTATTAGATCGTGAATTAAAAATATCTAATTAAAATTGAGAGCACAAAATTTTTAACCTGACAATATTATGACAACAATGAAAAATAATTTTTTTTAAAGCTACTAGTATTTAAAATAAGTATACGTATTAAAATATGAAAGTAAAAATTATCTGAGATATAGGTATTTGATGTAATTAAATTACATTTTGGAAAAATTTTAATGGTTACTTTAAAATATTAACATAGGTTCACTTCTATGATTATCTTTGTAATATTACATTATTTGATTCTGTAAATTGCTTGTTCAAAGTGTAAAATTCCTTGTTCATTGTATAAAATTGTTTATGCATTGTTTTAGTTATTTAATTAAGTTATATTACACATCATCAATTCCCAAAGTACGTTACCATTATTAAATGTAAATTTTCGCACCGCATGTGTAATATTACTAATCAAAGGTGTAACTTTCCTAGCTTATTCGTTTGTTACAACACAAGGGCAAGTAGTATTGAGTATTGTCCGAACCCGCGTTGCTGTTGCGATGATAATTCCGTGAAGAAACGCCACAACTTAAAAGCACAACATCACATACGAAAATCGACATTTCAAACGCCATTTTTAATGTCGAAAATGGTGAAACAAATTAACCATATCGCATCACAATCATTGCAAAAAAAAATCAAAAAAAAAAAATTTCGTAAGTACCTACCGAAAAAAATAGAAGCATAATCGCACTAAATTTGTAATATAAAATTCGTTAGAAGTACATTTCTTTAAGTCAACTCGGGTGGGAACGAATGCGTTGATGTTAGTATATAACCGGCGGTTTCCTACATCTGTGCAAGGTGCGTTCGTCACGTATGTATTCTTTTACACCCCACTACAAATATTCGATTTTCACCATGCAGCTAGGGTATATTGCGAGAATTTTTATTACGTATGAATTCTTTTACGCCCCACTACAAATATTCGATATTCTGGTAGGGTATTTGAAATATTTTTTATTTTCGGATATTATTCGACTGTGCATGCGTCGTATCCTTATAACTACAATTTAAAATAGCGCACGCTTATTGGTCGGAACCACTCCAATATGACCCTGAGTGGAATTATCAGTAATATTACTATCATTGAATGTAAATTTTCGCATCGCAAGTGTAACATTACTCAAAATCGTGAGTACATTCCGCCACCTTCTACCAACCAGAACACTTTAGAAATATTTTATGTATTAATTTAATTTAGTTTATTAGTAATGCCTTATTATCTGATCTTACAGTATGATAATTATTATAAATGTATATATCTGTAACAATTTTCAGCAGTAGACGTCCACGAACAATTTAGAATTGTTTGACTATCAAACTCACAATGAAAAATATTACTTTGCTGCTGCTGCTCCAATTATTATATATTTTCCAGGTTTCCTGTAATGAAGCTATTTTATCCAAGGTATGTTATAATAATTCCTGAAATAAAGCAGTTAAATTATGTATTCTTTTATATTCTGCCATTCGCAATCACTAAAATATAGGACCCATAAAAACTGTATCTTATATTTTGTGGAAAAAAATTTAAGCAGTGTAAATCAATAAAATATAAACTTCGCCGAGCACATCAGGGACGCGTCCGCAAAGGCGGGAGCAGTGACGACATCGCTTGCCCGCCTTTTGCCCAACATGGGAGGCCCTAAGCAGGCCAAGAGAAGAACCCTAGCCCTCGTGACGCAGTCGATCATACTGTATGCGGCACCTGTATGGCACGAGGCGCTGAGGGTTAAAAGGAACGCGCAGAGACTGCTGAGCGTCCAGCGCAGAATGGTGCTGCGCGTTTCCTGCGCTTACAGGACGGTCTCGCTCGACGCGGCCCTCGTTCTGGCGTCGATGCCCCCCATCGACCTCCTCGCACTAGCAAGGAGTAGAGCCTACGACGGAGTGGGGGGGTGCCGGAAGCGAGGTGGCCGAAAGTTGGCAGGCCAGGTGGGAGGAGGCAACTTGCGGCTTGTGGACCCGCAGACTCATCCCCAACATCAAGAGATGGGTCGAGAGGCGGCATGGACAGGTGAGCTACCACCTCACACAAATGCTGTCAGGGCACGGCTGCTTTGCGTACTACCTACACCGATTCGGCATATTGGGAAGCCCCAGGTGCAGGTTCTGCGACGAAATCGATACCGCGGAACACTCCCTCTTCCAGTGCTGGAGATGGGAACGCGAGCGAACAATGGTCTCGCTTGCACTGGGGTACACAATGACTCCCGAAGACCTGGTCGAAGCAATGCTCGTCGACGAGGCCCAGTGGCAGCGGATAAACACCCTCATCTCAAACATCCTGAGGTGTAAGGAGGCAGCAGGAAGAGCCGAACAACGGGCCGCCGCTGCTGCTGCCCATGCGGGGGAGGATACCGGCACTGAAGACCAGTGACCCGAGGCCAATCGCGGTCGGGTGGAAGAGTGGCATGCGAAAGAGCACACGTAACATCGAATTCCATCGCAATGCCCCCTACCCGACCGTCAAACCAGGAGGCCAACCAACGAGGAGGAACAAATCGGACAGTTAGAAGAGAGGCATGCGAAAGAGCACACGTTTCATCGAATTCCATCGCAATGCCCCCTACCTGACTGAGCAACCAGGAAGCCATTCATGAGAGGAACTTGTAGGCCCAAACGAAAAAGGCGGGTCTGCACACGATACTGCAGACCCAACGCATCTGCCCGAAGATCCAGGGCGGGAGATGTCGAAGATCCCGACATCTCGGACCGAGCATCCCGGAAGAAATGCCTGACGGCGAACCCGGGTGCTCGGTAGGGGGGAGTTTTAGTCAGTGAAGTCTGACACTATCCACTTCGATTAAGTGGGTGTCTCGCACGAGATTTCTCCTCCCTGCGTCGAGCTAAAAAAATTTCTTCCTAATTTGGGATCTTGGTTTAGCTTGCTGAAGTTAGGCTTATAAGAAAACCTGAAAGTAATTTCTGTAGTTATTTGGAAAAGTATCAAGTACTTATATTTTGTAATTCGAAAACGAAATTTTCTATTTTAAAGTCAAAATAAATTTACATTTTTATAGTAATGTTGTGACAGCTTTATCTAGTAATCATAATTTGGTTAATAAGTAAGTACCTACATATTAATATTAAAACGAAAATAAATTTGATGATTGAGAAAAAAACTCCACCATACCAACCTTTATAATACGAGTAGTACATCAAACTTTTAAAATTCAAAACATTTAAAATTCAAATATTTTACTATTTAGCTAAAATTTTTGATAATATTGTTTTAAGTGCATCATAAATTAAAAACTTAAATAGTAGAAAAATACATTTACGTGGTTTTTGAATTAATCTGTGAAAAGTTTGAATCTATTTTAGACACATTTATGTAAATAATATTATATTGCCAAAAGTTTCAAAACCTTGCTTGGGACCAATGCATGATTTGACTGCATAATGAATGTATAATTACTATAATAATCTGCATTTCAGTTTCATCAAAATGGCTTCAAATTAAGGGATGTTCGAGTTGAATTGAAGAGTTACAATAAAAAGTTTTATAATTTCTTTGAAATTAAAACATTTAAGTATAATCGTACTACACCGGCCACCAATGCTACATTCAAGCTGAAAATTGCCACAAAAGATAAAGTCGAGGTAATGTATTACGATGATCAGGTACGGATGGACCCCGTCATTCGCAAATTTATAAAATTTTTATTGTTAATACTTATCACGGCTAGCTAGGTTTTTATGCATGGAATTTGCTTATCTCAGTAGTGGTTTCTTTAGGAAATTTTGTGTTGATTCTTTTTAGCTGAAAATTAAATAACCGGGAATACAAGAATCCCAAAAATAATCCGGACTGTAAACAGAATGAGCGACGCGCGGGAATCTCGTTAATTTTACATGTAAATTTGTAAACTTCAAATTCGATTTACTCAAAATTTTGATAATACATTCGCATGTTTAAATTATATCAGTATACTATATAAACCTTCCTCTTTGCAATAGGAAATTTTCAATTTATTTCGAGTGGCCAAAGATAGGGGACCGTACCCGAATCTTCGATTTATTTCTGGTTATTTCAATTGTAAACCAATTCTGGTACAGATTTTGAATCTGAATTATTTGTTAACTTCTTTTTACATTTATTTGCCGCATTGCAATTATTTTTGATTGAATAGAAACTAATTCTAAATTAAGATCTTTCATTTTTAATCAATTACAGCAAGGTATTTCTCAAATTTTGACGATTAATTAATTACAGGAAGCTTAATATTCACCTTCACATCAAAAATTTTAGAGTCATTTCAAAACCAGATCATTTGTTTTCTGAAATTATTTACAACCACCCTTATTTCTCATAAAACCTACCACACCTTGAGAGAATCTCAGACTGACTAGTAAGAAGGGGCTAAAGTGTTAACTTCTCTGGTTAATTTATGCACGCAATTTATTTAATTGCAATTTTTTTAAATTTAATTTTATCCAATCTGGATGTGGCGCCCAACTCACTGAGACGTGCATAATTAACATAGGGGAGGTCATAGCAATATGTATTTGGAGGTATACATAAATATGTTAATGTTCGAACCAGTTTAATTCAAATATATAAAGATCCCACACGATACGGTCGTGACAATACTTGCTACTGGACTAATTTACTATCCTTGTCTGAACTAGCCTTAAGCCACGATAGATTTCAGACAAAAATGTTCCCTTTTTAAATGATGCGCACTGTTAATAAAAAATTTTTTTATGTTTTTAGGTAATCGTACAAGTTCAAAAGTTTTTGAGTAACGAGTATCGACATTTTCCAATACGTTTCCAAGTCAATCTACAAAAAGGTTTTGAATCGAATGCAGTAGGTATACAAAGAATAAAAGATTGTGGTAACCTTACTTCATTTTATTTTGAAAAGGTTATTCTAATGATTTTTTGCAATAGAGTATTATCTCAAATTCTTCAATTTCAGGATGTTACATATCACGTCTGCAATTTTGTTATCGATGAAACTCGCTTTCCGCCATTGATTCCCAATGGCAGATTTAGAGCTGATTTAATGCTGATGTATCTAAATGAAGAGGCATCAGTGATAAATCTGTTTGGGGAAGTATACATTCCAATTAAATATCCAAAGAAATAAAAAAATACAAAATAATTAATCGATAGTTCAGTGGGGAAAGGATTGGACTTAATTTTTATTTTTTGTGCTGTAGTACTTAGGAATAATGAATTAAAATGTTTCCGCATAAATCTTGGATTTATTTCTGTGCTAAATGAACCTATAAGGACGCCCGTTGGCTCTAATCAGAAACCACCATAAGCAAATCCTCAGATTTACTTTATAAGTCAAGTCATATCTACCTTATAACTTTCGAGTTATTTATGGATTAGTTGACTTTTTTTTGATAAATGTTCAAATTTTTATTAGGTATAGGGAATTCTATTTTATTAATATTGTCCAATGCTTCGGGCCATTTAAAATTGGTCAATTTTTTAACGCAATGAAACGAGCATTGCCATTTACTTTCATTCCAAAAGCCTTCAGATTGGGCCAATTTTAAATGGCCCGAAACGTCGGACAATATTAATAAAATATAAAGACCTATATCCAATCAAGATTTTAACATTTACCATTAGAGTTGTTCATACTATCTTACGCTTTTTTAGAATTTTACGCTAACAAAATTTTCATTCTAGGTTTGTAATCTCCTTTAAGTAAAATTTTATATTTTTAGTTTGATTAGCAAATCCTTAGATTTACTTTATAAGTACAGTTGTACTGTATATAAAACTCTGTGTCGTTTTTATTTATTATTGCTATATAGAAAGATAACAACTATAAAACCGCTATTGTAAACAGATGCAGAAACATAAGTATGATTATTGATTATACTATAGTCGAAACTAAACTCAACTTAAGGATATGAAAAATACGATAAGAGTGTAATTTTATTAATTTATTTATAATGATCTGAGTTTTTGAAATGGTTTAATTTAAATTTCACATTAAAATAATATTTGACTTTTATTGTTAATAAAATAATTTTGACAACCCGATTTATGGCCATCCTAATTTGTAACTTTACCGATTTTGAATTATGGAATAATTTATCAGTTACCGTTTCGAAGAAATTAAATTTGGTTTTTAGTTTACACCTTACATTGGTCATTTTGCTTTATATCGTACCATATCATTATCGTTCGTTTTCGACCGTATTTTGGAGAATTTCGAAACCATTGTTAGACAAGGTTAGTAAGTTTTGAATTTCTGATACCGACCTTCCGTTTAGAGGAATTCATTCCAATCCAATGTCTTCATCGTTAATTCGTGCCAAGCAATTAAGAAAATCTATTCATCAATCTTTTGAAGTTAAGAGAAGTAATCATTATTGCATTCCGCCGGAAGTGTGACAACCATTGCGACCATTTATTAAAAAAAAAAGTATTTACACTGAATTATTGATTATGTGCATTTGTTTGTTTATTTACGAGGTTTTGTCAATTTGTTTAAAGTAATATTTTTGCTAGATTAAGTTATCAGAATTGAATTAGTTACAGTAGTTACGATATTTTGGGGATAAAAGGATATTCCTTTGAATGACCTTTTTCATTCTCTTATTCCTAATAATTTTCACCATACAGTTTGTCGAAAAGTTCAATCTTTAAAGAAAATGAAGTAATCATTTAGTTATTTGAAATCCGGAAAAATAAATAAAAAACTACCAAGATAATAATAAATAAAACAAAAATTAATAAAATTAATAACTATTAATTATATTTACAAATCACGAATATCACAATCAAATCTAAGGAAAATTTAATTAGTAAATATTTCCTCCATTCAAGATTTTTTGAATATCTAACAAACTTTTTCCTGTTGTTTCTGGAACGAAAAAATAAACAAAAATTGCTCCCAACAAACAAATACTTGTTAAAATCCAAAAAGAGTATCCAATACCTATAACGTCATTCAAATTATTAAAAAATTTAGTGATAATAAAAGCAAGAAACCAGCAAGACGAAGTAGTTAAAGTAGTCGCCACCGATTTTATATGACTTGGATATAATTCTCCAATAATGGCCCAAGTAAGTGGTCCAAACCCGATACAAAAGAACACATTATACATCACTAGGCACAAAACCGGAAGCCAAAAAATCGAGTCAACATTTTTGTCATTTTCCAGCAAATAAAAGTAATAACCGAGGACGGCTTCGGAAATTCCCATTCCAACGGCCGAAATCAAAAGCAGGAAACGTTTTCCAATCTTATCCACTGCGATAGGGGCGACCAAACTAAATAAAACTTGTACCGCCCCGATGATAATAGTAGAAAATTCAGGTGGTATCGAACTGCCGGTCGCTTCAAAAATAGTTTGTGTGTAAAACAAAATTACGTTGACTCCTGATAACTGTTGAATCGAAACCATACTTATTCCGATCACTAAAGCTTTAATCGAACCCCTCGATTTAAAAATGTCCCTTATGCCGCCCTTATTTTTAATCGATTCGTTCACTGCGTTTGCAATATCTGCTAGCTCTTTTTGAACCTGCTCACTCGTTTTTGTTCTGAGTTTCATCAATGCCATTTTGGAATCGTTTGTTTTGTCTTTAGCAATTAAATAATAAGGACTTTCAGGAACATAAATAAAAAATAGGATCACAAAAACTACCGGGGTTACTAAACAGGTGATGTTAAAAATTGGGATCGAAACGTACGGTCCGATCGCGTAGGAAAAAAGAATCCCTACAGTAACAAAAAGTTGCATAAAGGTACCTAGCGTACCTCGAATTTCGTCCTCCGCGATTTCACCGACAAACATCGGAACGACAGTAAAAGTTCCGCCTACGCCTAGCCCACTGAAGATCCGAACGAAATAAATCAAGATAATGCTTTTCGCAAAAATAGCGGTTATGAAAGCCACGATGAACGGTATGGTCGAAATCAGTAGGGTTTTCTTTCGTCCAATTTTGTCGAGCAGGATTCCAGCAGCCACGGAACCAAATATTGCTCCAACAGGTAGGAAGCATCCCAACCATGATTCCTGTTCGCTGTTTATTATACTAGGAAGCGGGTTGTTTTCGGGGTCGATTTGTCCATTTAGTTTTGGAATTATGGGCGAACTCCATCCGATCGCAGTACCACATGTAAATGCAGCTAAGTTTGCTGGAAAATTGAAAGTGATATTAATGCAGAAATTGATATTAAAACTTTTTAACCTGTGCACACGGCGATGTACAAAAAAACACGGTTACCACTTTTCGATTCATCCATGATTGCACACCAAGTTCGTTTTAAATATTCGGTCAACTGTGAGTGTTAATAACCGATTAACTTAAATATCGAGTTTTTATCAGTTTTGAAATTCCATTGATATTTTTGTGCATCACTTCCTTGGCACTGTTTCCGTAGATTAGGATAACCTTAATAGAATCAAGTTATTTTGTGGGTCGTTGGCTATGTACTGAAATTATAAATTGAACATGTCTTGTTTATTAACTGATTAAATCGTTAATTAGAAGGAATCAATGGAAAATTGT
Organism: Podabrus alpinus; assembly: GCA_932274525.1. Classification (NCBI taxonomy): domain Eukaryota; kingdom Metazoa; phylum Arthropoda; class Insecta; order Coleoptera; family Cantharidae; genus Podabrus; species Podabrus alpinus. Next base: position 76,374,247 of record OW026456.1, read on the forward strand.
TTGACACCAGGTAATTTATCTTGCCTTATCATGCTAATGACTGACATTTAATTTGAAATGATGAAATTGTTAGTGTTATAACATGCGGTTTGTATTATCTCACAAAAATTTGTTATTAATTTGACCATAAGGTTCATACGTAAATGTGGTGAATGCTGACGTATAAAAATATTTTTTTAAATACGAAGATTTTCCTGTTTAATCATTTTCAGGAATATTTATTTTCTAATAATATATAAATTTTTCTTATATAACTTTTAAATAAAAATGCTATCATTTTTTAACCGTATTTATTATACCGGGTGACCGGCCGAAAACTGAACATAGGGAAATAACATGGGAAATTGATTTTTTCTAAATTCCTGCTTCCCATTACGATATAACTGATATGAATAAAAAAATACCAAATTAAAGAGATTTATTTTCCGCGCCTAAAGATACCCAACACTTAATATTTGGTTTTTTAATTATTGTTAAAAATTCGATAGTAAAATTAAGAAATAGCGCTTCTTAAAAAAATATTAGCGGGCTGGGTCGTTGCATTACGTCTAATGTGCCGCATTGCTATTGTTTTTAAACTTTTTAAATTTGTTTTTATTTTAAAAATAATAAGAACGTAATTTGAATATTATTTTATTACTAGCGCCTGCGGCGCTAGACATACGTATAGTAAACAGAACCAACACATTATGAACAATTTTTTTATTATTTCAACTTTAAAATGACTGTGGGCATGTAACCGACGTTGGAGAAAATGTTTGTTGCTCCGAATGAAGTCATTTGAAAGCATGAGTTGTACTTGCGAATGTTTAGCAGGAAGTGTTTTGAAATTGCAGTGGTGCCAGTAAGATAACTTAGAAGCGGCTCAGGTGGATCAATCAGCGGTGGCAAAACAACTTTGCCGTTCGAACAACACATTCCTGGTGATTCCTTAGCGAACTTCGAAACACGACAATGCAAGCAAAGTTTGTTCATAACACCTTTTGCTACATCCTCGTGATTCATGTAATCGTAGTTTTTGTCGTAATTAAATGCTTCCAATGTTAAATTCAATTTTTGTCTTGATGGAACTAATCCCAAAAACGGTTTGCCCGTCCATTTCTGGCGTAAATAAGAGCGCTACATACGTCCAAAGTTTTTACACAATTTTCACTTTTCAATTAATCTTCAGGTAAAGTTAAATCTTCCGCAAAGAGGTGGATCTTCCACGAAGAGGTGGGTCTGCGTCTTCTTGCACAATTCCGGCGAGTTTTTCTTTAGAAAACCAATTAAAAACAAATTAATCTTCAGGTAAAGTTAAATCTTCCGCAAAGAGGTGGATCTTCCACGAAGAGGTGGATTTGCGTCTTCTTGCACAATTCCGGCGAGTTCTGCGACCTATATAAAGTCTTCCTCACAGGGGGAAGACCATAATAGATCGGTGAAGGCCATAGTTGTTCGGCCTTCGGCCTCACAGGGTGAAACCATAATAGATCCGTGAAGGCCATAGTTGTTCGGCCTTCGGCCTCACAGACCGGACCATAATAGATCCGTGAAGGCCACAGTTGTTCGGCCTTCGGCCTCACAGACCGGACCATAATAGATCCGTGAAGGCCATAGTTGTTCGGCCTTCGGCCTCACAGACCGGACCATAATAGATCCGTGAAGGCCAAAGTTGTTCGGCCTTCGGCCTCACAGGGCGGACAATAATAGATCCGTGAAGGCCAAAGTTGTTCGGCCTTCATCCGTCAGCTGTGATCTGTCATCCGTCATCTGTCAGCTGTCATCTGTCATCTGTCAGCTGTCATCCGTCAGCTGTCATCTGTCATCCGTCATCTGTCAGCTGTCATCTGTCATCTGTCATCCGTCATCTGTCAGCTGTCATCCGTCATCTGTCATCCGTCATCTGTCATCTGTCATCCGTCATCCGTCATCTGTCATCTGTCATACATACATACATACACACATACATACATAATCTTCACGTAAAGTTACATCTTCATGTAAAGTTAAATCTGTATGTGCACAATGATTTTTCGGCCTCACAGAGCGGACCACCTCGCCTCCAATTTAAAAAGTGTCGCAGGTCCCCCGGTACAAATATTACAAATTTTTGCACTTTTCCAAAAAGTTATTCACAATTTTGCCAATGTTTTAGACAACCGAAGAAGAAGTTTAGATTACGCTTTTGTGTTATAATTCCCAAAAACGGTTTGCCCGTCCATTTCCGGCGTTAATATATAATTATCGGAGCGTAATTTTTTTTCGAAAAATTTGCAAGGCTATCCCATTGAAAAAATAATTTTGAAATTTAAATTCGGTTTAACACCTTCGGCGTTGAAAATACGAAGGAATGTTATGGACGAACTATTATAGAGCGTCGCGATACGCTTCCGTTGCGTCTTAAAAATTAAAGATCGGCCGGTAAATAAGAGCGCTACATATGTCCAAAGTTTTTACACAATTTTCACTTAAATGGGTCTCTCACAAAGAAACGACGGATAATTTAGAAAAAGCAATCGGAGCTTCGGATTCGGTTATTAACGTTCTGTAATTTAGCACATTACGACGGTTGACGAAAAACGACAAATAACGGCAGCATTTGCAAATTAGTGTCGACGTCAAAATTGAAAATCAAAATCGGAGGCGATTTCGGGCAAAATTTAAAATATGCAAAATGTGTATTTTCGTTGCAAAGCAAAACCAAATCGAGAAAATTTCATTCGACATTTTCGATTTATATTTGTCTCCTCGACGTGTAATTGAAATATTTTTTATTTAAAAGTATAATAATTCAAAAATGAACAATTTTGGTAGTGGGGGTGCGCCGATAGTGCTGGTCGGTGGTTCTCATTACCACAACCACCTCGCCTCCAATTTAAAAAGTGTCCCGGTACAAATATTACAAATTTTTGCACTTTTCCAAAAAGTTAATCACAATTTTGCCAATGTTTTAGATATCGAAGAAGAAGTTTAGAGTACGTTTTTGTGTTATAATTCCCAAAAACGGTTTGCCCGTCCATTTCCGGCGTTAATATATAATTATCGGAGCGTAATTTTTTTTCGAAAAATTTGCAAGGCTATCCCATTGAAAAAATAATTTAGAAATTTAAATTCGGCTTAACACCTTCGGCGTTGAAAATTCGAAGGAATGTTATGGACGAACTATTATAGAGCGTCGCGATACGCTTCCGTTGCGTCTTAAAAATTAAAGATCGGCCGGTAAATAAGAGCGCTACATACGTCCAAAGTTTTTACACAATTTTCACTTAAATGGGTCTCTCACGAAGAAACGACGGATAATTTAGAAAAAGCAATCGGAGCTTCGGATACGGTTATTAACGGTCTTTAATTTAGCACATGACGACGGTTGACGAAACACGACAAATAACGGCAGCATTTGCAAATTAGTGTCGACGTCAAAATTGAAAATCAAAATCTGAGGCGATTTTGGGAAAAATTTAAAATATGCAAAATGTGTATTTTCGTTGCAAAGCAAATGTTTATGGGGAGGACCATAATAGATCCGAGAAGGCCATAGTTGTTCGGCCTTCGGCCTCACAGAGAGAGGACCATGATAGATCCGCGAAGGCCATAGTTGTTCGGCCTCACAGGGGGAAGACCATAATAGATTGGTGAAGGCCATAGTTGTTCGGCCTTCATCTGTCAACCGTCATGTGTCATCTCATCTGTCATCCGTCATCTCATCTGTCATCTGTCATCCGTCAGCTGTCATCTGTCATCCGTCATCTGTCAGCTGTCATCTGTCATCTGTCATCCGTCATCCGTCATCCGTCATCCGTCATCTGTCATCTGTCATCTGTCATCCGTCATCCGTCATCTGTCATCCGTCATCTGTCATCCGTCATCTGTCATCTGTCATACATACATACATACATACACACATATTGATAAAAGGTACCTTGTCACCTCAAAAACGGATACGTAACATTCGTTGTCACCTCATATATAACGCTTTCACCTCCGGTTTCGGAGGTGACAACGTTTTGCCTTGTTTTTTACGAAATAAAGTTGTAGGTGGCGTTAGGAGCCAAATATCAAAATTTTACCCGGAGGTGACAACGTCCTCCTAGTATCCGCACAAGTGTCTCTTAGTTCGGGCATATATTTATCGTTGGCGCTAGTGTCGTTTACACGTATTATACGGGCTGTGCGTACCGACCTCCGTTATACGTGGTTATACGAACTGAACGTTCGTTCCTCCGTAACTTGGCAACATTGCAATGATATTAATTCTAAAAAAATAGACGAATATGCTATTTTTTATGTACTCTGTGTTTATACGAGTGTTCGTTACTCACGTATACGCAATAAACGTTTTCAACTCTTGGATTTTTAAAATGAATTCAAGAAGTCGATTGATATTAAATATTTAATATTTAAAAGTTTTATATTATTATAATTATCAATAGTTAAAAGTCTTATACTATATACTTTCATTTTTAGGCAATTCATTATGCCTTTTTACGATAACATTAAACATTTATATGGAATGACAGCTGTTTACAGCATAAAAAAAATTTCTATTGGAACAAAAAAGAATGCTGCTCTGCTAAATCAACGCGTGTTTTTAATCAGATGCAAATCAAAGAATATAATCCCCATGTGCATCAAACTAAATAAAAATTATATTTAATTAGGATGTTTTTAATCGTGGGTTTTTGGGTCAATCAAACGAAACAATTTTTACGACTAACTAGTTTCGGCTACAATGTGAGCCTTAAAAATTAAAAATTGTGTAGTCGTAAAAATTGTTTCGTTTGATTGACCCAAAAACCCACGATTAAAAACATCCTAATTACATATTTACTTTGGGGGTCACGAGAAGTTATCTAAGTAAAAATTATATTAACAGTTTAGGCTGTTCTAGGAGACGAGATAATATACTCCAAAATTTCTACAAAGCCGTATTGATAGAGCATATCGCAGAATGCTATAGGAATTTAGACTAGGAGGAGCCAGGTGACAGATTAACATTTAGTTTTACTTTCTTTGAGTACTGTACACGGGAAGCACTTTTGAAATATACCGAGAGGATTTTTGCAATATGCCACTTGACACCGCTTAAGTTCGTCAAATAAAACGGAAAGTGTTTAATAAAATTTTTCGAAAAACCAACTCGTTTCGCTTAAAATTGCGCGCAAATATTTATATTCAAAAGGGGTCCGAATTCAAATCGAAATTTTTCAAAATTTGCGTTTTTCCAATTTGCCACCTTAATTGACGCCGCACGAAAAAAAGTATACATTTCGAAAAATTCGCGCTCGGAAAATGCCATCCGATACCCTTTTGAAAATTAAAAATTTTTTCATGGTCGTCGCGCCACAACAGTTTTAAGGTGGAAATTTTGAAATTTTTTCAAACGTCCATAGCCACCTTATTTACGTAGAGATTTTTAATTTTCCACCGGCATCGGAAGTAGACCCCGGGCCTAAACAATTTAACCTCTATAGCTTTTCTTCGTACCTCGCACCACAAAGCTGTAAAACGAAAAACAAAATTTTCGAATTTTTTTTGAAGGGTACTAAACTCAATTGGAAATTTTTTTTTTCGAAATTCGAATTTTTAACGGCGACATCTCATTTGCCGAGTAATTCTAAGAATTTTTGTCGAAAAAAATTTAATAAAAATATTCTTCCGCGACCCAAAAAAGTGACCTCAAAGTTGACGTTTTTTGTAAAAATCTGAAATTCGCATCAACGTGTCGCGACGTCGATGGCGAAAATGAACGAAAGTCGAATGCTCTCGTTGCAAAATTGTTTAGGAGCTATGCAACGACGTTTTCGAACCTCATTAGCTAGGAACCCTCATTGTGGGGTGTCGAGTGTGCATAAAAGTAAAAATTTTTCTTCGAAATTTTCGACGGCGAAACGTTTTTTTCAAAATATAAATATTTAACGTCGGAATTGAATTTGGCCGGTACTTGCTAAGATTATCGATGTAAAAAATTTAGAAAAATTATTTTTCCTTAGTGAAAAAATTTCGTAAAATGTAGAAAACGCTTCCAAAGATTGTACAAAATCGCAAATTCGAAGGCTCAAAAGTGCCACCGGATGCGATGTAAAATTTTCAAAAATTATCCCAATACTTTGTTGCAAGTATGAAGCATCCCCAGTAAAAATTTAACACTAATCTAACAATTTTTCGACACATTATGTGGGGACATTTAAAAAAATATTTGTAAATTTTGAAAAATTGAAATTTTTTTTGCACGTACCGCTAAAGTTTGCCAAATAAAACGAAAAGTGTTTAATAAAATTTTTCGAAAAACCAACTCGTTTCGATTAAAATTGCGCGCAAATATTTATGTTAAAAAAGGGTGTGATTTCAAATGGAAATTTTTTAAAATATGCGTTTTTGCAATTTGCCACCTTAATTGACGCCGCACGAAAAAAAGTATACATTTCGAAAAATTCGCGCTCGGAAAATGCCATCCGATACCCTTTTGAAAATTAAAAATTTTTTCATGGTCGTCGCGCCACAACAGTTTTAAGGTGGAAATTTTGAAATTTTTTCAAACGTCCATAGCCACCTTATTTACGTAGAGATTTTTAATTTTCCACCGGCATCGGAAGTAGACCCCGGGCCTAAACAATTTAACCTCTATAGCTTTTCTTCGTACCTCGCACCACAAAGCTGTAAAACGAAAAACAAAATTTTCGAATTTTTTTTGAAGGGTACTAAACTCAATTGGAAATTTTTTTTTTCGAAATTCGAATTTTTAACGGCGACATCTCATTTGCCGAGTAATTCTAAGAATTTTTGTCGAAAAAAATTTAATAAAAATATTCTTCCGCGACCCAAAAAAGTGACCTCAAAGTTGACGTTTTTTGTAAAAATCTGAAATTCGCATCAACGTGTCGCGACGTCGATGGCGAAAATGAACGAAAGTCGAATGCTCTCGTTGCAAAATTGTTTAGGAGCTATGCAACGACGTTTTCGAACCTCATTAGCTAGGAACCCTCATTGTGGGGTGTCGAGTGTGCATAAAAGTAAAAATTTTTCTTCGAAATTTTCGACGGCGAAACGTTTTTTTCAAAATATAAATATTTAACGTCGGAATTGAATTTGGCCGGTACTTGCTAAGATTATCGATGTAAAAAATTTAGAAAAATTATTTTTCCTTAGTGAAAAAATTTCGTAAAATGTAGAAAACGCTTCCAAAGATTGTACAAAATCGCAAATTCGAAGGCTCAAAAGTGCCACCGGATGCGATGTAAAATTTTCAAAAATTATCCCAATACTTTGTTGCAAGTATGAAGCATCCCCAGTAAAAATTTAACACTAATCTAACAATTTTTCGACACATTATGTGGGGACATTTAAAAAAATATTTGTAAATTTTGAAAAATTGAAATTTTTTTTGCACGTACCGCTAAAGTTTGCCAAATAAAACGAAAAGTGTTTAATAAAATTTTTCGAAAAACCAACTCGTTTCGATTAAAATTGCGCGCAAATATTTATGTTAAAAAAGGGTGTGATTTCAAATGGAAATTTTTTAAAATATGCGTTTTTGCAATTTGCCACCTTAATTGACGCCGCACGAAAAAAAGTATACATTTCGAAAAATTCGCGCTCGGAAAATGCCATCCGATACCCTTTTGAAAATCAAAAAATTTTTCATGGTCGTCGCGCCACAACAGTTTTAAGGTGGAAATTTTGAAATTTTTTCAAACGTCCATAGCCACCTTATTTTCGAAGGGATTTTTAATTTTCCACCGGCATCGGAAGTAGACCCCGAGCCTAAACAATTTTACCTCTATAGCTTTTCTTCGTATCTCGCACCACAAAGCTGTAAAACGAAAAGCAAAATTTTCGAATTTTTTTTGAAGGGTACTCTCTTTGAAACTCAATTGCAAAATTTTTTTTCGAAATTCGAATTTTAAAGCGACATCTCATTTGCCGAGTAATTCTAAGAATTTTTGTCGAAAAAAATTTAACAAAAATATTCTTTCGCGACCCAAAAAAGTGACCTCAAAGTTGACGTTTTTTGTAAAAATCTGAAATTCGCATCTCTTTGTTGTGACGTCGATGGCGAAAATGAACGAAAGTCGAATGATCTCGTTGCAAAATTGTCGAAGAACAATGCAAGGTCGGTTTCGAACCTAATTGGGTCAAACGGACCCAATTAGGACCGTCAAAGCTGTTTCGATTTCGCATCGGAACAAAAATTTTTTTGCAAAATTTTGATAATTGAATTTTTTTTCGAAAAACCCCTCGCATCGCGGAAAAGAAGAGGAAAACTATTATAAACTTTTGTGCTCAAGCCCTTCCTTTACGTTGCAAATAATAATTTTCGCCTGCTATGCCATCGCTCGATGCTGCGACAGCTGCAATTTGACAGATGCAATATAACATTTCTCACTATAATTTTGTATCTAAAACGAAGAGAAGATAAAAATTCACGTTTTACACAAAAATTTACAACTAATCTCGAGTGTTGGAAGTTGGAAAAAGAACAACCGAATGTAATTCCAGCAAAAGATACTGTCGTAAAATTTTCATTCCTCAGCACGTAACGATACGAAACAACTTTTCAATTACATTTGTGCGATGCTCACGAAGCGATTCGGCCCCCCAAAAAGGCTCAAAAAGTTGAAATTTGTAAAAAATTTATAGATTTAATATATATAACCACACTTTTGAACATAACCACCGGCTTTTCGGAATCAGCGTATCGTGCCAACACATCAAGTAACACGAATTATATCTGTATTGAACGTAGAATGAAATTTGTCACCTCAAAATGTATCTAAAATTCTTAAAATTTGGGAATTTTCAATTTTCGTATGAAAAAAATACATATAATATGTAAGTTTTTGACAGCAGCTGACAGATAAAAATTTATTTATTATTGTTATGAAATTTAATAATCATACATTGTTTTCCGTCTCACTCGTTTAACTACACGGTGACCTGTATCAAGAGAGTGACAGACATACTAAAATTTAAAAACGTACAAAATTATTAAGCAGCACTTTTCATGAACAAATCGAATTTAATTAATTTATCGATCTAATGTGCTATGGGGATGACAAAAACTATCCTATTTGTTGTAAAAATATGGTCTTTTTCGATTGGCGGCTCGTTACATTCGCCAAAGTGTGTTAAAAAAAAGTTTTTAGGAAAACCAATAAAATCCGCAATGGCCGCTACGCGTTTAGTATTATAGGGACAAGAATACGAGAATGATGAATTTCCACAAACAAAAATTGGGTAATTGCGTACCTAATGACATTTTTAAAAATTTTATAGATAAACAAGAAATAAAATTCAACCATAAATTTCAACATTGTAAGGAAACGCAAACTAAAAAGTTTAAGAATTTATTGAATAAAGCAAATCCTATAACCCAGAATGGAAAGATCGAACAAAAATGGATTATTAATATGACCAACACCATGATACCCAATAATGTTGAAAAAACTTTACAACTAGGGCAAAAATACGCAATACCTTTCACTAATAAGAGTATGCCCACAGATGACATCATCGTAGGAGTTGAAAATGCTATCAAGAACTTGGACTTTGATACGAAAAATTTACTTAGATTGGAATTTAGCAATTCCATCAAATCTTTCAGCAAATTACAAGAAAGGAACAAAAGTTCGACAAGTTTAAGAGGCGTAATGAATGTTAAAAAATTCATTAAAGAACATCCTGAACTTCTTATACTGAGAGCTGATAAAGGAAATACTACCGTAATTATGAATAAAAAAGAGTATAAGGATAAAATGGATGACTTAATCAATGATACCTCAACCTACAAAGTTATAGCTAAGGACCCAACGAACAATCTACAAATTAAAAACAACCAAATTATCTCCGACTGGGTTAAGCATAATTATATTGATAAAAGAACAGCCTTCCAACTAAAGATAAACAGCGCCATTCCACCAAGAATATACGGATTACCTAAAATCCATAAAATAGGAATCCCACTCCGTCCAATAGTGGCCAGTATAAAATCTCCAACTTATAATCTATCTAAATTTCATTCACAGGTTATCTCCAATGTCATAGGAAAAAATGAATATTACACGAAAGATTCATGGACTTTCATAGAAGATGTTAAGAAGTTTGAAATCCCCAATGACTATATTCTTATATCTTTAGATGTCAAATCTCTATTTACCAATATTCCTATCGACTTGGCTATTGACGTGGTGAAAGAAAAATGGAATGACATAAAGATTTATACCAACGTGCCTAAAACGAAATTCATAACTGCCCTTAAAATGTGCTTGGACACGACGTACTTCCAATACAATGATAAATTGTACCAACAAATCTTTGGGACAGCAATGGGCAGCCCGATATCAGCCACTATTTCTAATTTAGTCATGGAAATTTTAGAACAAAACAGAATTGCTGCACTTCCGTTCCAACTTCCTTTCTATAAAAGATATGTGGATGATATTATAACCGCTATCCCTAAGAACAAAGATGTTATGATCGATCATTTCAACGGCTTCCATCCACGTCTTCAATTCACAATGGAAAAAGAAATCCGTAATCGTATTACCTTTTTAGATATCGAACTTATACATGATAATAATGGCTTAAAATATAAATGGACCCAAAAACCTACGTGGTCCGGAAGGTACCTTAATTATCATTCCTACCACCATAAGAGCCAAATAATCAGCACAGCTATAGGACTAATCGATAGGGCTCTTAAACTTACACATGGCGATTTTAGAAAAGAAACACTTAATATCGCAAAACATACTTTATTAAAAAATGACTATCCCATAGCATTAATAAGAAAGATTATTAAAGATCGTGTTGATAGGCTATATAATGGCAACGCATCCTATATTAGATCTAATAACAAATTCACGGTTATGCCTTATGTTCAAGGACTTAGTGAAAAGATCAAAAATACCTTAGTACCATATAATATCAATATGACTTTCAAATCTACTAACAATATTGGACAATTCTATAGTAAACTAAAAGATAATATACCACAAAGAAAAAAGTCAGATCTTATATATAAAGTCCAATGCAATAATTGTAATCTGGTATACATTGGACAGACCAACCAATATCTTCATAAGAGAATGAGTGGACATATCTCATCTGTTAGATGCAATAAACCAGAAAGTACGGCCATTGCTAAACACATCCTTATCGATAACCATGATGCCGATTTTAAGAACCCAGAAGTTATCAAATCTGTTAAGAACTACAATGATCGCCTACTACATGAGATGATATGCATCAAGAGGGAAAAAAATGCTATGAACCGAAAAACTGATATCGATGGCCTTAGCACTATATATAGCCATCTACTTGTATAATCTTTTTCATTTTTCAACGCATTGGAGTTAAGTTTTTTCCTGAGTAGTCTCACATATCAGGTCGTTTCCTTAACTCACGATCTATTGTAACCCCCATTCCTAATTGGATCGTTTTACCAATTAGGTTGTTCATTTACACGTGACTTTTACATTTTATTAATTATTATTATTTTTTTGGAACGTATCAGATGACAATACGTTGAAATCTTGTAATTGTTTCCATGTAAATGTTCATTATTTTCTGATGATGGTGTTAAACAACACCGAAAGCTTAAATAAACATTTTTAAAAGTTTAAATTAACTATTTAATATTTAAAAGTTTTATATTATTATAAATAAATTATAGTATTTTATTAATTATAGTACCATATTATAATAAAAAATATTAAAAACTAAATAACTAGTAGTCTGGAATACGCGTAAACTTGTAAACATCGACAACTCCCACGCAATAAGTGTCATGGAACATAATTATGAATGTTTCTCGGAGTAAACTCGCAACTCGAAAGTACCCTGAAGAAACATATTTATATTTTGTATTTAAGTGCATAATACACATCCGGCAACATTGCTGGAGGACACAACACACACTGTTGCTAAGTTCAGATACATAAACACGGAGGACACTACGTATCTTATATATAGATAAAATATTGAAAATATAAATATTTTATTAAAGTAAATATTTTACCCCCCTCTTGAAAATCGGTATCCTGGTGTTCCCCTTAGCTTATATATCTAAGTGTAATTCAATTTAAGTACTCCCTTCACCCGGAGGTCAGGTCGCCTTGTCAACATAACGGAGGTGACAGCTTAACAAGGATACATACATACATACATACATAATCTTCACGTAAAGTTACATCTTCATGTAAAGTTAAATCTGTATGTGCAAAATGATTTTTAGGTTATGTAGTTAATGCCGTCACTTTGACACTATCGGGGGGCCCATGGGGGCTATTCAACACTATCAGGGTCACTCTCTAGGTTACGAAAAGGGTCTTGCTAAAACGCGCACTATTTATGTTTTACCCTGTATATGCAAAATGATTTTTGATAATTTTAAAAATATTGTGCAACGCTACTGACTATAATATGTCAATGTCATTTTTAAGGTTAGTCAAAGTTGTGCCCCCTATTTTTCGAGCCGCTACTGACTATAATATGTCAATGTCATTGAATTAATCTTTTAGCGTCAAAATCGCTTCGTAACTATGACAACGACTGTGACCTGAAGTGTTTAACTGCTGATGACCGTCTTATGGTGACGAATTACTAAATTCAAAGACGACGAAAAGTTTACTCTTGAATGTCGCCAGATCTCGTGAAAGTTTCAACGCCCACAGTTACGGGGTTTAGGCGTCTATGCGGAACATACATACATACCCACACACACACATATAAGCATTTTTATATATAAGATAACAAGTTGACCAATATTAAAAGTTAAAAGTAGTTTTATTTAGTCAACAAAACCCAAGAATAAGAAAAATATCAATTGGATTATTAAATACTGAACGAAAGTAACCAAATAATAATAATATTATAACAAGTATTCGAATAACCCTCCATAAGTAACTTTTGTTTGTAATATTTGGCTTTCATACAATAGCAATGCGGCACATTAGACGTAATGCAAAGACCCAGCCTGCTAATATTTTTTTAAGAAGCGCTATTTCTTAATTTTACTATCGACTTTTTAACAATAATTAAAAAACAAAATATTAAGTGTTTGGTATCTTTAGGCGCTGAAAAAAATCTCATTAATTTGGTATTTTTTTTATTCATATCAGTTATAATGGGAAGCAGGAATTTAGAAAAAATCAATTTCCCATGTTATTTCCCTATGTTCAGTTTTCGGCCGGTCACTCGGTATAAAGAAAATTGAACGTAACTTCTATTTCATATTTTTGAATAATTTTTGAACAGTTTATGGTTTCAATAAAATATATATGGGTGATTCATTTAGAGGTACTTTTTGTGGGGGGGATTTGATTGCAGATCGCGCATGCGTCGTGTCAACTGAAGTGGCCATCTTGTTCAGTAGTGTTTGACATTTCATAATGGAAAGACTTAGCCCGGCACAGCGTTTACAAATTGTTACGAAAATGGGCGTTCTACGAGGAACGTGTATCGGGCGCTTAGAGCAACTTATGGTCCACATAATCGGCCTACCAAACACACAATTCGCTCTACCATCAGTAAGTTTGAGACCCAATTTTCATTATTGGATAATACTCGACCAAATAGACCACATCCAGCACGTAGTGAAGGAAATATAGGGGCGGTAGCGGAGAGTGTACGCGAAGACCGTGAAGTGTCGATTCGTCGCCGTTCTCAACAGCTTGGCCTGTCGTATTCAACAACTTGGCGTATTTTACGTAAGGATCTCTCTTTAAAAGCATACAAAATTCAACTAGTGCAAGAACTGAAGCCGATCGACCTTCCGAATCATGTCCGTTTTAGTCGTTGGGCTCTTGAGAAGCTTGCAGAAGATGCACTGTTTTCGACAAAAATTTTGTTCACCGATGAGGCCCATTTTTGGCTTAACGGATTCGTGAATAAACAAAATGCCCGTATTTGGGGTGATGAAGAACCCAAAGAGGTTCAAGAGCTACCATTACATCCACACAAAACAACTGTTTGGTGTGGTTTATGAGCCGGTGGAATAATCGGTCCATATTTCTTCAAAACAGAGGCCGGCCGGAATGTTACTGTGAATGGTGACCGTTATCGCGCGATGATAACAGACTATTTGATGCCCGAAATTGAAGCCCGTGGTCTCGACGAAATTTGGTTCCAACAAGATGGCGCCACATGCCATACAGCCCGTGAAACCATGGCTTTACTGCGAGAGCAATTCGGCGAACAGATAATTTCACGCTTTGGACCAGTGAATTGGCCGGCTAGATCATGTGACATCACACCTCTTGACTTTTTCCTTTGGGGCTATGTAAAGTCCAAAGTCTACATGGATAAGCCGGCTACGATTGAGGCATTGGAGGCCAATATTACTCGAGTCATTGGCCAAATACCACTCGAAATACTCACACGCGTCATCGAAAATTGGAACTTCAGAATGGACCTTCTAAACCGTAGTCGCGGACAACATTTGAAAGAAATTATCTTTAAGAAATAATTGTAAAGAATGGTTCTTTTGTGTGATAATAAAGATTATAAAATAAAATTGTTTTTATTCATTTTTTTTTTTTTAAAAAGTACCTCTAAATGAATCACCCTTACTATGAAATATGTTTTTATGAATACATTTTCTATTTTATTACCATTTTATAGTTTAAATAAAATATATATTTTTGTAAATATAATTTCAATTTCCTTACTAAGTTATGATTTGAAAAAGTATATATTTTTTTCCATAATAATAATAATTTATGTAATATGTATATGTTATTGTTGATAGACGATTGAAAATAAAACTTATAATTTTCCCGCAATAAAAATTATTAGATACTTTATTAATAATTAAAATAATTTCGATACGTTAAATTAAATTATTGTATATTTAATTATTATTATTATTAAAAGCTTTTACATTCTAACCAAATTTAGCTATTCTGTGGTCCAGAATTTGCAAATCCCTTTGAAGGGGTGGATTAGTCCCCGTAATAGTTACTTAAAATTAATAAACATTGATTGTTAAAATTTAAAAAATAATATAATAAATCAGAGGGTTAACCACTGAAAAAAATTTTTACACCATTGCGGAGTGGTCAACTCCCTGCCTCACTGACTGACTCACTCATCAAAATGTTCGGCTACTTATACGAGTAGACTACCTGAAAATCTGAAATCTCGCAAGGACGTTGGTTAGTTGTACCGTGTGCTGAGAAAAATCATAAAACTATAAATTTTACCCCGATGGCAAAATATTCTGCTTATTCCAGACATTTTTCAAATGGAAGCGTCTAAACTTGAAGGTTTAATAAGGATCTCGATTAGTTCATGAATCTAATAGAAGGTGCTCATAGACAAATATCGTCGCCTGTGAGTCAAAACCTCGTAACTCAAATTTTAGTTGTTTTGAGTTAAGTGTTTCTCTGCCTTTAGGAACTTGTCTAGCATGGATGCCACCACCCCGATAATCTGGGGTGGTAGTGTCGGACTCTTACCGACTAAAACCCCCTCCCCGACGACAGCGGGATTGACCTTCTCGGCATTACTTCCGCTGTCGTCTGCGATGGTCCGCGGCTTGGTCGTTTTTCTACGGCCTCCCGTCATCGCCGGATTAGCTGGCTCCCGCTGGGCACCAACGGAGTACGTGGCCCGGGCTGATCGCAATGACCCCCCGGCATCACCCGAATCGCTTTGGTCTGATGCGTGTTGGGAGCTACTAGGTAGTGGCCCGCGAGGCTCGTCACTCTGCAACCTGGTGTGCAGGGTCTTGACCCGGTCTGTCCGGTCTGCACCGCTGTCGGGTCGACTTCCCTCAGCTTGGCGTTGGGGGAGACTGGTGTTCGTCCCCTTGTTGTTACCTCTCACGTCAGCCTTGCGGATTTCCCCCATCCACCGGGGTTCGCGCCCGATCTCTGAGGGTCCTCCGCAAGTTACCAGGGACCACCCCGAGGAGGTGTGAGTAGGATTTCGGTCCCCGAGAAGATAGCTCGGAACAGATAATGTCCACGCAGAAGGAAAAACCATCTACTTTAATTTGCGTGGGGCCCTGATCTTGGGTATAAACTAGCTCGTTAATAGCGGCGGCGAAGGCCATGGGTCGTGTCCAAGAAATGCCCCGGAGAACATCAAGGAAACAGCTTTGCTAACACACACAAATAAAATTAACAATAAGGTGTTCGTTGTCGGAAGGCGATGAGATCAACGATGTCGGATATAAGGGGTATTAGCCGACCAGAACCGGTACAGTAGCAACAACATTGCCACCGAGAATCACTCCCCAAAATCAACCAATGGAACGTTCGAATGGTCATATAAAAATTCCCACAAAAAGGTGGAACCACATCGAACTTCCAACGATAAAGACAAGCGGTAGCGACCTCGATGAAATTCCGCACCCTGTACATTGGTCGCACATCGCCGCCTTCATAACAAAAGAAACATAAAACCAAAAATAAACACACAAAAAAATATCGAACATAAAATTTCAAATACGAGATTTGAACTCATGTCGACCACTTCGGAGTCCCTCTGCCAATGCATTTCACCAAACGCCGCTCGATGTTACTAAGTGGGAATAATACCCAGATCAAGTCAATTAAACAAAACATAATTATATCGTATAATTAACAATTAATAAGTTTATCAAATATCAACTAAAGCATTCGAGCCATATTCCACACTTGCGAACATAAAGAGATTAGATTGCCGTATATCACCTCGCTGCAGCAATACAAAACTTGCAAGGCCATCTTAATCTTGGCAACCACTCTGTGAATAAAAATGCAGGACAAAAAGAAAAACCAAAATGTTAACACATAAAAAAATACATGAATCGGCCAAGGGTGAATTCCATCGTCATCAACCTCCAGGTGTTCGGAGCAAAATTGGCCAAATTAATTAACGAGTAACTGTGAAGTAAGTAGCAACAAAATTAGGTGACTTACCAATGTGAAAGGAAGCAAATCTTTCACAGGAAGTATCGACTATGGGGTCCAATAAAAAAATGTACGATCCGGGAAACAACCACCATCCTTCAAGAACCAATTTAAAATCCCCTACTGGGTTTGGAGCGCAAACAAATCCAAAATCATTCGCATTGTTGGACGGTAACCCTCTCACAATCGTAACCATCCCTTGTTAAAATTCGGAACCAAAAAAAACATAAGCACTTCACAGCACCTTCAAAATCGCCCAGCTCGCTCGAGAGCTCACCCATGACTTTTTTCATACCCGCGTGCGCGTGTCTAATTCTGTCAATCACGTTCGCTATACAGGGCGTTACGAAAGATGTTGCTAAATGTAATTAGTTGAATTTAAGTAAATTCAACGTTGTTGCGAAAGTGAAAAATTTTCGTAACAAACTCCTAACTCATAGTGTTTACAAACTAGCTGGTTTGTAATTTATTAGGTAGTTTATTTGTTGTGCCTAAATTATTTATTCTGATATAAGTGCTGATCAGTCTACATTAATTATTTTAAATCAACTCTATATGCTATAAAAATAGTTTTTTGCACTTTCTGAAGAACAGCAGTTTTTGCGATACGAGGTTTTGACTCACAGGCGACGATAATATGTTGTACGATATTATCAAATGTTCCTGAAGTGTAGAAAATAGACCATCCTCTCTTAAACAATTGTCAATATTTGTTTACCCACATGAGGTACTACAAAACCCAGAGCAATATTGTCAACGAGAAATTTGAGCTGAAACAAATGTTAATATTCGTGGAATCAATGAACCTGTCCTTGGCCAAATAAATGGAGTCAGTTCATTTCTGCAATACTGACTCCTGCATAATTGGCAATTAACAAAGGATATTCAGTTGGGCGTCATCGTCGATAGACACTACATAAGACCCATTTGGATAGAGGGAAGGCGTAAAGAAAAACAAGAGACGATCTTGTAGGTATTATAAAATACTATAAAAAATAAAGTATTTGCACATTCTTAAGGTTAGCATAAAATTGACCAAAACAAATAAGTTGATCAATAGAATTGGAAGGTAGTAAAAAAGGTAACAATTAAATGTATATTTATTTTATAATTAATCAATTTAAATGTAACAATTAAACCAGGCACGTGTAAGAATGTGCTTAAATCACATTTATATTTGTATAAATACTTGTGCAAAATGTAAATAAATCGAAGTATACCTCAACTACTTGCTAGAACGTAACTTCAACAATTTTTAGTTATTTGTTTCAAGTTAGTTCTGCGAAGTTGCTACAGGGGTGAAGTAGAATTCAGTCAATGATTCTGCCATCTTAGTATGGTCCGCATTGCTAATAAACAAAAATAATTGTACATGTTCTGAAAGTTTTTAGCAATGAGTATCGACGTTATTTCCGAAACGTTATCAGGGCCATCTACAAAAAGCTTTTTTTCAAGCTAAGAAGGCTATACGGGACAGGACATTTGGGCGCCGCCGTTTGGGCGCTGCCGTTTGGGCGCCGCCGTTTGGGCACTGGACGTTTGGGCGCCGGCCGTTTGGGCACCGGACGTTTGGGCGCCGGAGTTTTGGGCGCCGGACGTTTGGGCGCCAGGACTTTAGGGCGCCAAAAATTTTTTCTGAAAGGATCTCTACTTAAGATATTAAAATAATTATTGTAAAATGTTTCTCTGTAATCATGTGAGAAGAAGAAGTTATCTTTGTCATACTTACAAAAATAAACCATCAGAAAAAGGATAGAAAATAAAAATTTTAGTAAGTCCAAGAACATGAGTGGCACTAAGAGCGTCGGGGCATTTTAGTTTAGTCTATTAAGGAACGACATCTTCTGTCAATAATCATTTGATTACAGTCGAAGTTGAAAACATACAAATCCTCAGATATTAAAAGTAAATCGGAGGAAAAACTCGGGTTATATTGAAAGCAAAGGGTCTAGTACAGATCCACCCTAGATGGTTGCGTTGTCAAAACGTTGCGTTATCCCGCCCCCCGGGAACTCTGATCGCCCCAGGCCGTTTTGACCTAATAAGTTTAAGAGGTTAACACAACAAAGAATAAATAAGGTATAATACAATAAATTTTATTAATTATTAATTCATTAACACATTATGTGCAATCCCTCTAAGATATTCTGATATCGTTCTGTCTCCATATGATTCCACAATTCGTTTTATTCTGGTATCCACTGCTTGATATTTTAACCTTTTATGAGGAGCTTCACCACGTGTAAATTCCTCGTATAATGAGTCTTTTCCTTTCTGAACGCTTCGCAGGCCATCAACAAATTTCCATATGGATGGGTGATCCATATCTGATTGGCTTTGTAAACTGCGATGAGCGGCTTCCGCAATATTGTTAGTGCGATTTTGATCATTAAGCACCCGATCATAAACATTCCATATATGCGGAGAAAATAGTGGCCTTCGCCTTGTTTGATTTCGGTTTGGCCTTCCAACATAATTATCTTCTAGCCAGTTTAGAATCGGTATCAATTCAACTGGAAGCAGCTGAGATAGTTATTGAAGTGCTTTATCAATATCTCCAATAGGAACGAATGCGATAGCGATTACCATGCGAGCTTGGAGAGAAAATTCGGGGTCGCTTGTATACTGATGGTACAATCCATTTTCACGAATTTGCTTTTTAAAATTTTTCACCAAGTGAAATAAGCAACCTTTTACTTGAGCTGCCGGAAAAGCTTCAGTTACTGAATTGATTACAGCTAATTCGTAATCTAGTGATATGGTTTCTGGTTCAAATTGTGGCCACATATTTTTAATTAGTTGGAACAACCTACCATAAGTTTCACGATGCTTATTTGGCAAAAGAGCATATAATATCGGTAGAACAAATCCACCTCTGTTAGCCAAAATTACGAAAATTTGATAAAATAGTGGAGGGGCTTGCCGAAACGTTCCATCGATAAAAATGTTTTTCATTTGTTCGCTCCATTGAATGTTGCTTTCCCTTCCATAAATTAGTATTCTTTGAGGGTCGGGCTGTTCTGACGCAGTATCCGCTAGCAAAAAGTTTTCAGTTTGTCCAGGAGCAAATACATATCGCTTATAACGTTCTGGAATTACCAAAGTCTCCAAATTTATTGGAGCTGGCGGAGCACCAGCGACAATGTTTCGAACCCGCTGACAAGATTTTCGGATGGAATCCTAATTGGGCATACGTCCTTGGATAGCCGGTCCAGTATTTTCTAAAACCGTGTTCCTGATTTGAGCTGGAGTTTCTACAGTTTCTTCTGCGCGTCTTTTAATGGAAGCCTTAATTTTGGCAACTTCTGTTCCTGCCCCATCAGGTTCGTGATTATTATTATCTTTTGAGCACAAGTATTCGTTGGCTAATGTTGTATGGATACGACCACGGCACTTATTCGCTTTTCGATCACATCTCCAAAATTTTTTTCTTTCGTCCGCGCTCAATTTATCAAACACGTACATATATCCATCGTTTATCAATTTAGTTTGATTTCGGGTTGTCTCGGTATTCTCCATTGTTTATTATCGATAAAAGTTCTAAATTGTCGTTTTGCGATTCACTATTATTTCTTGGTTCTCTCACAGATTTGGTTCTCTTATTGTCCATTTCTTCTGCTGATATGCGTTTTTATTCCTTCTTATAAGTTACTATAAGGTATTACATTAGGTGATTCCAACTTTTCTTTCTGATAAGTGGTATTACAACTTATCAGTTTAATCTCTTGAGTGGGTGGTGACATCCTTTATTTTCAATCAGTCAGGTCAGGGACGGCTCTCATCTTTCTTAATCACTGATCCAGATCAGGGTCGGCTTTTGTATGATTTTTATAGATTCTAACATGAATATTTTAAAGTTATTTGCCGTAATTTATTGTAATTTAACTTGTCGGCTTATAGGTCGACCCTGCTTATTTCTTTTTACCTAAAATTAATCTTCTTCTAATTTTATTATTAATATTAAATATTAATATTAGTATTAATATTATACAGGGTTACAAATAAATATGTAAATATAGGCAATGAAAAATGAGATTTTTTATTTTTTTATTTTATAAAAAAAAAATTATTTTTATATTTGTGGCCTGGTCTGTCTATCTTAATTTTATATAATTAATTTAAATTTTTGAGTGTAATTTTTGTAAACTATTTTTCCCCTCGATCAAACTAAATGTAATGTCGGATGAAAAATAATTTAACATCTACAGGCGTTAACCTGCAGTAAATTTGCCGTGTAGATGTACCCTGATGGACAGATAGAACTAGCTGAAAGAATAGCGGAAGCTATGGCTGTAGGTCCCCTCGAAGGCCGAAATTACTTATCGTCGAATAAAAACACGTCAATAACTTTCATACGTATAATGTAATCAACGAATACAATACAAAGGTAATAAGCACAATGTAAGGCAAAATAACAACAATCTTTGTCAGTGTCACCAATAACACAGGTATGTGAATAAAAATATTGACCACAAACAATTAAAGAAAGATAAAAAAATCTCAAACCTGGCAGCTGTGGTTGAACAAGAGAATATGTGAGTGACGGTAACAGGCTACCGTTTCCCTAAGTTGCAGGTGGTCACTACTGGTGTTGACAATGATGTTAAAAAAAGATTGTTGTCTTCCCTTCGATCTTGAAACATTAACGGTTGACATTCGGATTCTGACAGGTCGGTAAAGTAGAAAACATAACATTAAGCTCTTACGCATGCGTTAACAGATAATGTGCGTATGGGTTAAAAATCACAGATTTCCAATCTGATAAAGAAATAACGCAAAAATTAATTATAAGTTTATAAAAATTAATTAAACTTACGGATTGAGTTTTAATGATCCGCTAAAGGCGTAAGACGTATATTACTAACTAATTTAACCAGTTACTAGTGTAATTAATATTCACCGGCAAATTACACTTAAGGAACATTTAAAACGATGTTAACCTTTCAACGTCTGATAAAAATCTGAGGTCGTGCGCAGTAAATTGGAACCATGATAGTATAAGTAACTAGTATTTGTTGATGTATTTGGATTAAAAGTCGTTTCTGTTTTAGTTTTATGGTATATATTAATAAAGCAGTACATAAAAGTTGAATACGTTGTAATAATTCCTACGTGTCACCTTTCTTGATGAACGTTCAAATGCAACTGAAGCCAACTTACACAGACATCCTTGAATTTATTAAAAGCGTAGGTGGTTCTCCTACTTACAATTTTTAGTAGTTATTACATTTTTAATTTACAATATTGCACAACGCTTTTTTTTCAGAATATTTAAACATAATTCTAACACTCTCCCAAAAAAATGATGAGCAATCTTTTTACTCTTTCATAAAATTAAAAAAAACATTACAAACAAAAGCTTACGGTTTAAAAATTAAAAATATTTCAAACAAATTATTTTTCAATTAAACTAGCGTTTATTCTTAAAAATTCAAACTTTGGCTTTGCTAAAACCTTTGTTAAAAAGTCAGCGAATTGCATTTCGCTTGTTACATACTCGACATTAATTTCTCTTTGCTGATAGAGATTTCGTATAAAATTGTATTTCACATCAATGTGTTTGGTGCGTTGATGAAACTCGCGATTTTTAATCAATCTAATTGCGCTTTCATTGTCCACTTTTAACACATTGTCACTTGTTTTATCGAAACTAGCACTTATTTCACTCAGAAGTCGCATAATCCAAATCATTTCTTTTGCTGCTGTGGCTGCACTTACGAATTCGCTTTCTGTTGTACTTAGTGAAATTGTAGATTGTCTTTGGCTTTTCCAAATTATTGCTGCGCCAGCATTTTTGCACAAAATTCCACTTGTTGACTTCCTTGTCTCTTCATCACCTGCGTAATCAGCGTCGCTGTATGTTATTAACTTCCCACTTGTATATAATATCCCAACTTCAATTGTGCCTTTGAGATAACGTATAATTCTCTTTATCAGCTGAGAATGTGCTTGTGTTGGTTTTTCTAGCGATCTCGAGGCTACATTGACCGCGTAAGAAATATCTGGTCGTGTTATCGTTTGTAGATATATCAAATTTCCTACTACTTCACGATATGGAAAATTTTCTAGCAACGGTGAGTTATTTGCACTCCATCCTGTTTCAATTGGTGTTGAAACTGGCTTTACATTTTCCATACCAAATCTTGTAATAATTTCACTTATGTATTTTCTTTGATTTATGAAAATAGAACCATTTTCACGCTGATCAATTTCAAATCCCAGAAAATTTGTTACTTTTGTGTTTATTGTCACTTCAAATTGGTCTCTTAACTTGTTTAAAAACACAGTTGCAATCTCTTTATTTGTTGTTACAATAAGCCCATCATCAACGTAAAGTAGAATTTGTAACCTGAAAACGAGCGAGCAGCGCATTTAAAAATTTCGTTAAAATATCTTGGCAAACACATAACAAAAATTTTGCATCGTTGCAATAAATTTTCTAAGTCAAATATTCTTCAAAAAGATATTTTTAGGTCGGGGTATAGAACGAAAGATTGAAACCATAAATTTACAGACGAAATTACGTGTTACAAACGTATAGTAATTGAAAAATTTTATAGGAAAGAAAGTATTCTAAATTATTTTTATATACGTATAACGAACCCCGCTGTGAACGAAATATATCCACTAAGGTTGACGTAGCGTGTATCGGTTGTTCCCATCGTCAACAGAAAAACCATCGTTCGAGAGGAGTTCAATCCGCACGTCAATTCGTGTCAATATTTATTTATGACTCTAAATAGGACTTATGGACACTTTTATTGAGATCCATAAACTCGTGCCTCGTGTCGGTATAAAAACAGACACGTGCAGTATTCAAACCGTGAGAATGAATGCATGTTGTGTTGTTATCGGTCAACATGTGCCGACAAGCAACCAAATGTTTAACCATTTTACATGGAAGGTATAGGGATTTCGCAATTTTATAAGTCGACCCAGACCGCACAAAAAGTGAAAAGAGTGAACCTTTTTAACGAGCAAAAAATTGTTATTCGATGCACGTGTACTGCAAAAATTCACGATGCACTCTGCATAAATAAAGATAGAAGTGTTGCCTTCACACTTCTTTTGTCATCCAATCAGGATACGTAAAATTTTGTGTCTCGATTTTTCAGATATTAAGATCCAATTAGAATGATCTAAATAAATCAAGTAGTAGGGAATCTTATCCCCACGGCAAATTTTTGAGTCCAGAAATCACATAAAAGACGCTCCCGAGCGCATTTTGAGAGAGATCCTTCAGAATCCTAGTACCGTTCTCACGTATATTTGCGCTAAAGTGGTGTCGCTGTAAAGCGGAAGTGAATTTGGAATCTCGCAATTAATCGAGATTTCCTTTAAATCAATAACCATTCAGTTGTGCTTAACGTTGTGTCTCCATCACACAGGTATATTTATCGAACTATTCTTCCGAATTATTGTATTTTTAAACAACATCGAGCGTATTCAAGTAAATTATCGAACTATTATTCCGGATCATTTCATCTTTAACCAATATCGAGTGAATTCAAGTAATTTATCGAACTATTATTCCGGATCATTTCATCTTTAACCAATATCGAGTGTATTCAAGTAATTTATCGAACTATTATTCCGGATCATTTCATCTTTAACCAATATCGAGTGTATTCAAGTAATTTATCGAACTATTCTTCCGAATTATTGTATTGTTAAACAATATCGAGCGTATTCAAGTAAATTAACGAACTATTATTCCGGATTATTTCGGATTCCATCAATTTCGAGTTTAGTTAAAATAAAGTAGTGAACTTTAAGTCAAGTTATCTCGTATTTAACGCACCTTTCAAATTGTTTAAATAACTAGTGAACTTTATCCTGACGATTGCACCTTTAACCACGCTGCGTTTTTATCGGTCAATCTTAAAACAGGTGTTGCATCACGGAAACATTTTTGCATTCAAGCCGTTTTTTTTTGTCAGTAGACACATTTACGCTATCGTACCCATACAGGGCCGGCTCTGATTAAATTCCGCTTCGTGAATAATTATTTTAGTGCCGTATTTCGAGCGTATTTCCCTTGTTTATCGGGAAACGGAGTGCACAAACCACCCGGTCATTCCATACACCCCAACATTTCGATTTGAAGAGGTTTTGGATTTTGATAATCACACCGACTTGCTGGTATGGTTCACGGCATTTTATTCAACCCAATTCCGTATTGCGAGGACGACGCTGCCACAGTTAGCCCGATTCTCACTCCTGGAGGACCGTTCCAGCGACCTTGTCTGAAGGCCGAACACCAGCAGTAGGATTACGTAAGAAACCTTTGTTTATTTTTAAGATTTATGACGACCAGTGGTCACACGAACCACCGTTTATATTAACGAATTTTCAATTCAAACCGTGAAGTCGATCGCAATCTTTTGTACTTCTTTTGTTTGTAGTCTATTATTAGTGCCTAAAAGTAACTTAATTTTTACTACGCCATTCGGGCGCTCATATTTACAATAGTGATTTAACGTAATATTTTAGATTTAGCATTGCAGCTAAAGTTTATTTTCCCCGTTGGTGGGAATTTTGTAGTCAATTGTACCGATCAGTTCCTTAATCAACTTTGTGACTCATATTTTCAGAAGTTGTATGGGTTACACTTGAGTAATTATTTAGGTGGAGTGTAGTGTTCTAGACACACCACATTTACGTATGCAATTTCTTGTTCATACCCTACGAATTTACAGTTCTAGTTCTTTTGTCAGTATTCATATAACGAATATTAATTGTGTGACGGTAACTACATTGGAAGGTTCCGTCAATTGTAAATATTTGCTTTCATACATCGATACATGTAAATGTGATAGTATCTTGTGTGTATTTTGTCAACACCCCCCTGCTGATATTATTCTATTCATTATATTTTTGTTATTTCCCAACTGTGTGTTTTATTATTATTGTGTCAGTGTTTATTTAGTTATTTTCACCGAAGGAAAGTTCGCCTCCTGTAAAGGTAAGGTCATTGGACGAGGCTTTTCCGGAGTGAGAATTCGCAGTAAGATCATCAAGTTGTCGCGTACCAGCTTAGAAGGTGTGATAATCAGTCCCCTTCAAAAAGATTCAGGTCTTCGTACGCGTGGCGCCCATTTAAACTCCCTCGTGTATATTATCCCCACCGATTTAGACATACTCCCCCCCCCCCCGTGTAAATTATTCACACCGATTTTGACCATTTTTAAAATCGCGATTGAGGATTGCCCGGTCGTCGATTGGAGACACACGACTCGCGACATCGCGTCACACGACCCTTTGACTCCTTTCAATTACTCACCCCCTTCTCGGCTTGAGCTAGCAACCCCTACTTTTATATCTGTTAAAAAGGTGTCGTGGAAGCAAATCGTGTTGTAACAAATTAATAACTTTTCACTTTCTTTGTTGATCATGTACAAACATTAGTCTGCTAAGCCCTCCCGCAAGCCAAAATCCTTTAAAAATTCCGCAAATTTTTTATTCCAGTTTTTAGGAGCTTGGCGCAAACCATAAAGACTTTTGGTGAGCCTACACACACGTAAGGTTCCGTCTTCGTAGCCGTTCGGTTGTTGCATGTATATTTCTTCGTCCAATTCACCGTATAAAAACGCAGATTTTATGTCGAATTGAAATAAACTTAAGTTTTCGGTTGCTGCCACACTTAAAACAGCACGAATTGTTTCAAATCGAACTACAGGGCTAAATGTTTCTTCAAAATTAATACCAGGACGTTGCGAAAGGCGTTTTATTTTTAGATAAAGCGTTGATTTCTTCTTGCATTGCGTCTATCCATTTGTCGGCATTTGACGAATTTATTGCTTCCTCATAATTTGTTGGGTCAGACTGCGCAACCATTGCTTGTCTTTCACCGTAAAAATTCGGACGTTGCAATTTTTGTCTGTTTCGCAAATCTCTTGTATTTGTTTTGTTTTCTTCCGTTAAAACTTCTTTTTCTTCATCGATTTCACGTTGCATTTCGTTAATTGTTGCGGAGAGCTTTTCTTCTTTAAATACAACATCTCGACTTAAAACAATTTTTCGTTCTTCTGGATTCCACACACGGTATCCACCGTTTTCGAGGTACCCGACAAAATATCCTTTAAAGGCCTTTTTGTCCAATTTTTGCCGTTTTTCTTTCGGTATATGCACAAAACACTCAGTACCAAAAATTTTTGCATTCTTAATCAGCCCTTTTTTGTTGAACCACTGCTCGAAAGGAGCCCAAGTAACATCAACGTCGGTTTTATACCGGTATACCATTGAAGTATAACGAATATGTACATATATTTTCATACCTAAAAATTAAGTACCAAAATGGTACCTAAGGGGCACATAAATTTTAGTTCATATTTACACTGTACTGTTTAGGTATAGTTTCAATGTATATATTTTCGCACCGTTATTCTGAAGGCAATTGCTGTATCGGATCGGCACTGAAATTTTATTAGCTAAAATATATTTGAACATACGGTACCGTTTAGGTAATGTTTTAATCGTTTCGTTTTGTTACTATAAAAGCAATATCTAACATGTACAGGTATTTTATAAGATGGATGGTACGATATTTTCATCACCGGTTTGATACCTGAAAGTCCAGTTTAAATAGTAATGTTTTAGTTGCTACAATTCCGGTATATAATATGTAAAGATGCTTTATTAGTTAAATTTTATGATTTTTACCTCACGGTTTTGATATTGTTTAACATAATAATATTTGTCCATGACAGGTTTAATAAGTACTTACATAATAAAATATTATGAAATCGCCGGTGATCTGACAATACCTGCTAACTGCAAAATCTCTATTTTACAGGAGACCAAAAAAACTGAATAAACTTAGTTGATGGGAATTTTGGAAGTTATAATTTATTGCAATTGAATAATTACCGTTAAATAAGTAGGAATTAGTTGTATTTTTACAAAAAAATTGCTTTGCATCCAAGTAAATGTAGATAGCAGAAACTGCTTCTTTCTTTTGTGTACTTACCAGATATTGTTGTGACATTACTCCTTGGATTTATTAGAGCTAGAATAATAATTATTCAAGAACAGCATTATTTTTAAGAACAAATTTATTATTATTATTATTTTGGAATTTATAAAGAATACTAGATTTCTAAATAAGTATACAAAAAGTAAAAAGTATAAAAAATGGTTATAATAAATAAAATTTAAGTACAAATTATTTTTTTTGTCTATGCTTGGTTTTTGCTTTTTTAACTGGAGGTTCCTCGTTTTCTTCTTCCTCTAAAATAGCAGTTTCGTTGGTAACTATACGTTCCCGACTGTATGGAAGTAAGTCATAGAACGAGTGGCAATCCTGAGAAATAACGCTTTTTAACTCCTGTAAATGCTTCCATTTCTTTTGAGTGATTGGCAAGGGGTGTGTGTACATCTTAGGATAACTTAAAACCGGGGCAATGTTCTTGGATCTTAATGGAAGTTCAGTAAATGGATCGTCAAAACTAAGTTTCACTTTTATACCACCACTAGGGTCATAGTGCAGGGCTTTAATGTTTGTGACATGAGCCTCTCTGTTAGGTCTAATTGAGGAGTAACGTAGCCATTCAGTTTTACTGAAATCCGACAAACTTGAACCGTTTCTTTGCCAATATGCAGTTTATAAATTAAGGTGTTTCCTCTTCTACTTTCTTCATTATCTGTTGCTTTTCTAGATGTGCTTTGAAGGCTGACATGCCCAGACACAAACACTCTTCTTTGATCCCATGTCATGCTTTTCCAAAAGTTAACAAAATGTTCTCTTCTAATGTCTTCAGTAAAAGTATTACAAAATCTTTTCTTGGAGCTCGAACACAACTTGGATGAGCACCGTTCTCCAATTTTTCTTGCCTCTCGTGGTACGTTATGTTGAAATTTTTTATTTTTGTCTCGGGAAAATCCCACATATTTTTCGCCTATCATTCTAGCCTCTTGGTTTTTGATCCTTTTCCATTGATTTTTGTCCGCTAACTTTCTTCTTTTTCGACCTTCATTCATATCTCCACAATCAACTTCATTATTATTGATTAAGGTGTTTACACTCCTAAATTCTTTTTGGTTGGCTTCATTGTCAAGATCATTACTTTCATTATCACTTTCGCTATTAGGATCATAATCTATATCAGGATCAAAATTATGCTCAATTGAATGATTGTCTGAATTATTTCCTCGAATTTCCCCTACAGAATCTCGATAAGGAATATTTAGACTAGTATTTGGTTTCAGACTATTAGTTTCTTGTAAATTTAAATTAACAACTTGATCAGTAAATAACGGAATATCCCATTCAAACATTTCTATTCCTTGATTCTGTATTTTTACATCGTTTGATATCACTACTGGCATATTGGCAATTTCAATATCGAGATCATCGAATCCTTTAATACTTTGGGTAGTAATATCTTGTGAAATATTATCATTCAAAGGCGGCAAATCATGACCAGGGGCTACAATTTGAATGTCTTCACAGCTTGAAACTGCCAATTTGCCCTTTCCAAGAGCCATATTTAAAATCTTTTGTGCTCGTGAAGTCATTTTTCTACAAAATAAAATGAATAATGTTCAAATTTGATTGATATTTTTATCATCATTAAACTATTACGCTAAAGTATAAAGATAATTTATATTATTACAGTACCTTGCAAGTTTATTTATTGTTTCCTAGATATCGCCAGAACACTTTTAAAAGCACTAATACTGAAAAACAAACACGTGATTGTGTAACCAGTACACAAGAATGCAGAGAACTGAAAGATAGCAGTTACTGTCGCTTTAAGTGGGAGGGGTTATAGATAGCAGGTATTGCTTATTTCGAAAATCGTAAAGATTAAATTTTTTTGTGCTTAGCAGACACTCGAAATATGTGCGCAATGAAGTTATGTTGCTAACTACATAAAAATCCGCATTTGGCCAAAATGTCAGTTAGCAGGTATTGTCAGATCGCCGACGAAATATATTATATAATATAATAATTTTTATTAAATTAAAATGTGAAAAATACGGAACATTAAAATATTTATTATAAAAATAAATAATTTAAAGATCAATGAATTTTAATTACGTTTTAAAACAGTTTTAACCAATCAGAACGAAGAAAAATTTCACCGTTAGCAAAACTCTTGTTTCTCATTGGTTACAAATTATTATACGCATTTTATATTACAATTATTACCTGAAAATTAAGTACCAAAATGGTGCCTAAGCGGCACATACATTTTAGTTCATATTTATACTGTACTGTTTAGGTATAGTTTCAATGTACATATTTTCGCACCGTTATTCTGAAGGCAATTGCTGTATCGGATCGGCACTGAAATTTGATTAACTAAAATATAGTTGAACATACGGTACCGTTTAGGTAATGTTTTAATAGTTTCGTTTTGTTACTATAAAAGCAATGTCTAACATATACAGGTATTTTATAAGATGGATGATACGATATTTTCATCACCGGTTTGATACCGGAAAGTGCAGTTTAAATAGTAAAGTTTTAGTCGCTTACAATTCCGGTATATAATATGTAAAGATGATTTATTAGTTAAACTTTATGATATTTATTTCGCGGTTTTGATATTGTTTAACATAATATTTGTCCATGACTGCTTTAATAAGTACATAATAAAATATTATGAAATATATATAATATAATAATTTTATAAGTAAAAATCCGTCTTATTCTCCAAAGTCCCTTTTTATTAAATTAAATTTCGAGACCCGTTTTTTATAATTTTTATTAATACTAGCTGGCACGGGCGGCATCCGCCGCCCTTAGCCATCTAGACCCAGAATAGATCCGAGTAGGCCATAGTTGTTCGGCCTTCGGCCTCACAGGGGGAGGACCATAATAGATCCGGGAAGGCCATAGTTGTTCGGCCTTCGGCCTCACAGACCGGACCATAATAGATCCGTGAAGGCCAAAGTTGTTCGGCCTTCGGCCTCACAGGGCGGACAATAATAGATCCGTGAAGGCCATAGTTGTTCGGCCTTCGGCCTCACAGACCGGACCATAATAGATCCGTGAAGGCCATAGTTGTTCGGCCTTCGGCCTCACAGACCGAACCATAATAGATCCGTGAAGGCCATAGTTGTTCGGCCTTCGGCCTCACAGACCGGACCATAATAGATCCATGAAGGCCATAGTTGTTCGGCCTTCGGCCTCACAGACCGAACCATAATAGATCCGTGAAGCCAAAGTTGTTCGGCCTTCATCTGTCATCTGTCATCTTTCATCTGTCATTTGTCATCTGTCATCTGTCATCTGTCATCTGTCATCCGTCATCTGTGATACATACATACATACATAGATTTGTTTTTGTACAAGTCGAGATCATTTTGTGATATTTGCTATACAAGTCGAGATCCGCTTTAACAAGATGAGATCCAAAACGGACCTCACTTTGTTTCTACGTGTATATTAACTTATTTCAATTACCCAAGATGGCAGTAGGTGGTACAAGAATTTTATGCCGGATCTCATCTTGTGTATTTTTATTCATTTTTATACATGGATAGTTAATGTAAACTCGCGAGTGAGGGCGCTTCGGAGCTCAAGATGTATATGACATTTTATTGATAATAAGGCACAAACTGAGATCCTACATATGCGGCAACGTTGCGTTGCTATTTATAAGTGTTTCTATTTAATTGCAAGACGATTAATCTCATGTCACAGGTACAAAACAAAAATTTCTCATTTTTGTAGGGCAGGGTCAGACTTTTTTAGGTGGGCCAAAGAAAATTCAAACGTACTTTCATAAATTTACAAATTTTTGTTTTTCGGTTCAAAATGGTAGTTTCTTTCCGTGTACTACTATAAGGTAGGTCCCACAGTTTTTGTATGGACCCGGGCCATTCTAAAACTGTAAAACTGAGATTTTACCAAAATAAACAATTAATAAAAGATATTTTAATAGATTTTATCGAATTAAAAATAAAACTTTTAATGAAATGAAATGAAGAAACAATGTACTTAATTTTTTAATTTTTACTATAGTATTAATATTAACAGCTGATTTACTAAACATGTCAAACAGCTGTTATAATAAGCAGACAAGACATAGCAGAGGTACCTTATAATATAATGTGAATTAGGATTTTTCAAACATTTTCAACAAAGGACCAAACTGATTGTCTCATAAAGTCTGGCAATACTAACGTCGAAAAAGTAACGTGCCGGATGGAATTCATCGTGCTTGGTGCATGGTGGGCCGGTTTCGGCCCTCAGGGCATAGTTTGGAGAACTTTGATTATAGAGATCGGATTTTTAGAAATTAAAAAACATCAAAATATGCAAGCATTATACGTTATTTTCAAAACTTGAAAATAATCACTAAAATAAGCCATTACAATACTTACTTATTAGAGAATTTTATTATTAAATTGCATAAACAATAAAAACGGGCACTTGAAAGGAAATTTTGTTATAAATCCACATTATACATTCATTATTCTCATTTCAATTATATAATTTTCTACCAAATTATGCCCGTACATCTTTTTGAAAACTCCGAGCTTTACGCGTTCGAGCATAATATGATTACGATTTTGGTAATGCACTAACATTTGACGAGTCTCCGAACGTTCCTCTTGAAAAATGTGACAGGTTAAATAGTTCTGGACCGTCGAATGATACAAGCACGGAAAGAACCACTAAACTGGACGATTAAAAATTATCAAAGTTAACTGCGCAAACTGCGGTACCTGATAAAATAAAATCAAATGTTACGGAAAAATCGAACGAGATATAACCATGAAAACAATTTCTAAACCGAACGATTTAACATCATTAGAGAAAATTTCGAGTATAGAGCCACTTTTAGAAATTGTTGAAAGCGGCGAAAATTTAGAATCAGGACATTCGAACATCATTTCTGTCACTCAACAACAAGTCATCTTCGTAGCCGCGTATTACGGATGGCCCAGATCAGGGAAAAAATATAATTTTCACAAATATTGAAACAAAAGATGGACGTTGATTTCTCCCTCATTGGTTCAAAAAACAATTACCCAACGGTGAAACCGTAGCCCGAAATTGGTTAATTTACTCCAAGAATAAAAATGCTTTATTCTGCTTTCCATGCCGTCTGATTGAATTTCGCCAAACTCAAATACCTTTGATTGCCAATCGTCATGAAGGGTTGTCGGATTGGAAAAATATAAATCACGAGACATCACCAGATTATCGAAAATACTTTGTTCAATGGAAAACTAGAAGTCAGATTGAAAAACTCACAATGTATTGAGTTTCATTAAAAGGACACTCAAACACAAGATGGTCATCGAAATCCAATGCCATAAAACCATTCAGTACCCAAATTAAAGAAGTTTACGGAGTACTTCAAGATATGATCGCCAATTCTATAAATCCTGACATTACCTTATCCGCCCAAAATCTACTCAAAAATATTGATTTGAAATTTATTTTCTACCTTGATGTCTGGAATCAGATATTAGGTCAAGTTGGACGTGCTGCTAAAGCCTTCCAAACGAAAACTTCCAAAGACTCAAAGTGGACGTGGCCATCGTATCGGAGCAGAACACTAGAGCATCAAAATACTACTTCAGGGACCTTACGAATAGGGCGGCGATCTATCTGCCCGTAGCCGCGCTAGCAGAAGAAAGCGGCAAAGGAGACGGCTTCGTGTGGATCCGAATGCGGGGAATAATAGTCTTCAGTGTATACTACTCCCCAAACGAAACGGCCGAGGTTTTCGAGAGGAGGCTGGACGAGTTGGCCGGGGAAGTCATGAGGACAACGGAGGTCGTAATAGTGGGCGGCGATTTCAACGCAAAGTCCCCAGAATGGGGATCGCCGTCCGAGGATAAAAAAGGAGAGGTACTCACCGAAGCGATCAGCACGCTCGAGCTCGGCGTAGTCAACATTGGCACCGCCCCGACGTTCGTAGGTAGAGGGTGCGGGTCCATACTGGACCTCACCCTGGTTTCGGCAGGGGCTTCACACAGAAATACCGGGTGGAAAGTACTCGAGGAAGAGACCCTGAGCGACCATCTCTACGTCGCATATCAATTTGAGACGGGTCCCGCTCCACCAAGTCGGGACAGAAGAATCGAAGGCTGGACAAGAAGGATCAACACGGACAAATTGAGAGCCGCGGTAGAAATAGAGCTGAGCCGATCGGAGGTGAAGGGGTCGGAAGAACTCACCGAGGCCCTAAAGCGTGTTTCCATCCCCAGGAGGAGAGGCGGTAACCAACGAAGGCCGGGTCCACTGGTGGAACGGGGAGATCGCTCAGAACCGACGAGACGCCTTACGGCAAAGAAGAGCGGCAAGACGGAAGAGGAGAGGAACCAGAGAGAGGGAGGAAGCCGACCGGGACTACAAAATCGCAAAGAAGAGACTCGTACGCTCCATCGCCGCAAGCAAACGCCGATGCTGGACAGAACTGATAGGCCTGCTGGAAGAAGACCCATGGGGACTCGCTTACAAGATAGTGCGAGGGAAACTCAAGGCTCCCAGCAAAACCACCGGACTAAATCCAGACAGAGTCCGAGAGGTGGCGGCGGCACTGTTCCCCACCCATCCGAGAACAATAGAACCAAGAAGACCCCCATCAAAGGAGAGGTCAATGTTCACCCAAGAGGAACTAGTCGAGGCTGCATCAAAAATGGCGCCCGACAAGGCACCCGGACCGGATTGCATACCCGGCCGGGTCGTTAAGGAAGCGGTTACCCTAGCAGGACGGATATTCCTGGACATCTACAATAAATGCCTGGAAACCGGAATTTTCCCCAAACATTGGAAGTTAGCGAAGCTCGTCCTAATCAGAAAAGGAACAAAGCCCCCGGAGGACCCCACTTCGTACCGGCCCATCTGTCTGCTCGATAACGCGGGCAAGCTATTCGAAAGGCTCATTCTAAATCGCCTCGAGAAAACCATCGAAAACAGCGGCGGTCTATCCGACAACCAATACGGATTCAGGAGGGGAAGATCAACCGTGGACGCCCTAAAGAGGATCATGGAGATCGCGGTGGAGGCAAAGACGGGAACTTGGCGCACCAGAAGGCTCTGTCTACTAGTTACCCTCGACGTTCGGAATGCATTCAACAACGCGGGGTGGAAGCACATCCTTGGGGCACTGAAGAACCTGGCGACGATCGACAATGACATATTCAACCTAGTGGTCAGTTACCTAGAGGAGAGACGCCTGATAATAGGCGACGGAGAACAGGACGAAATCGAGGTCACCAGCGGAGTCCCTCAGGGCTCGGTGCTTGGACCGACGCTATGGAATCTAATGTACGACGGGGTGCTACGTCTGCAGCTCCCACAAGGTTGCACCACTGTGGGTTTCGCGGACGATCTCAACGTGGTAATCGTGGGCAAGGACGTGGCGGAGATCGAGAGATCCGCGACGCAGGCCCTGGAAAAAATTTCCGCCTGGGTACGCGAAAGAGGACTCACGCTGGTCCCCGAAAAGTCGGAGGGAGTACTACTAAGCGGAAGAAGGAAAGTGCCCGCGGTTCTCATTCGACTAAACGGAGTTCCAATCCCATGCAAGGATTCGGTAACCGTCCTCGGCGTAAAGATAGACAAAAATCTAAACTTCGCAGAGCACATCAGGGAAGCGGCAGCAAAGGCAGGAGCGGTCACGACGTCGCTTGCCCGCCTATTGCCCAACATGGGTGGCCCAAAACAGGACAAAAGAAGAACCCTCGGACTGGTGACGCAATCAATCATATTATATGCGGCACCGATATGGCACGAAGCACTCCGAGTAAACAGGAACGCACAGAGAATGCTAAGCGTCCAGCGAAGAATGGCGCTACGAGTTTCCTGCGCCTATAGGACGGTCTCGCTCGACGCGGCCCTCGTCTTGGCGTCGATGCCCCCAATCGACCTTCTCGCCTTGGCAAGAGGCAGAACATACGAGGGAGCAGAGGATGCCGGGAAGGAGATGGCCGAGATTTGGCAGGCCAGATGGGAGATGGCAACTTGCGGCTTGTGGACCCGACGACTAATCCCCAACATCAAAAGATGGATCGAAAGACGGCACGGACAAGTAAGCTTCCACTTCACACAAATGCTGTCAGGGCACGGCTGCTTTGCCCACTACCTACACAGATTCGGAAAGTTGGCAAGCCCCCATTGCAGGTATTGCGAGGAAATCGACACCGCGGAACACTCCCTTTTCCACTGTTGGAGATGGGAACGCGAGAGGACAATGGTCTCCCTAGCACTGGGGTACACGATGACTCCCGAGGACCTAATCGAAGCAATGCTTGTCGACGAGACACAGTGGCAGCGGATAACTACCCTCGTCACCACCATATTAAGATGTAAGGAGGCAGCCGGGAGAGCCGAGCAACAGGCAGCCGCCGCCGCTACTCTAACGGAGGACACACAAACGGAGGACGACACACAAATGGAGGACTAACGATTCGACGCGAAACCCGGACAGGTAGAAGAGAGGCATGCGGAAGAGCACACGCCACACGCGAGTTCCATCGCATTGCCCCCTACCCGGCCGTCAAACTAGGAAAGAACGTGGTCCGATTCTAGGACACATCATCCCGGAAGCAATGCCTGACGGCGGACACCCGGGAGGACAGGTAAGGAAGAAGGTAAGTAGTAAAAAAAAAAACGAAAACTTTGACTGTGGATAAAGCTGCAAGTCTGATTCAGGCAAATAAGAATTCACTGCAAGATATTCGTAGTACAGAATTCGAAGAAAATTTTACACGCGCTTCTACATTAGTTATTACTCTGGGAGTAATAAACACAAGTAAAAGATCAAAAATATTTCTGAAATTCAAGAACTTCGCATCGATATTAACAATGCAGTTGTGTTGATTGTTTCATAACTCAATTCAATTGGAGGTATGATATGTTAATAGAGGTTGCCAAAGATTTCAGATTTTTGTCTGGTGAATCTTTGCACAGCATGAGTACTACAGATTTAAAAAAAACAGCGATAGATTTAGCAATAAAATATGAAAGAGACATAAATGGGGCAGAATTTACTCGTGAGGTTTCCGATTTTAACACGTAGTGCTGTCAATTATTCCTGACAGTATTATATCTGCAACAGTTCTTGAATTACTTCAGCTGATTCAATATTACAATTTAAAAGAATCGTATCCAAACGTAGATATCGAAGAATCTTTTTGACAATGCCTGTAACTGTAGCTACGTGTGAACATAGCTTTACCAAACTCAGACTCATAGAGAATTATTTGAGATCAACTATAGGCTAGGAAATACTATCAAATTTGGCTATTTTATCAATGAAGTTGCTAAAGAAGTTGATTTTGATGAAGTTATTGATGAATTTGCGGCAATTAAATCGTGAAAAGTACATTTGGGATTCTAAAAAACTTTGTATATTTTTTGCACGATGCTCTTTCATTTAAACTATTTAATTTTTTAATTCTGGATGTCTGTAAATAATATAAATCTTAAAATAAATAAAAACTTGCCTTTCTGAAAACCTAATAAATAATAGTTTACAATTTTAAAAATGATAAGAATCTTTTCGAAGGGGGGCACATATATTCAAATTTGCCTCAGGCGCCAGAAGAGCTTGCTACGGCTCTGCTGAAGATTCTAAAAATAAATACCGAAACACGCACATACCTTTAATTAAATGAAAGATTCTTTAATAATAAGTTTTTATTGAATTAAAAATTATAAAAAAAATATATTAAAAAAATTGTTTATTAATTAGGTAATAAATGGGTAATAACAATACAATAAGTAGTGTTTTTAATTATTATTAGAAACGCTACTTATTGTTTTTATATGTATTGTACACGAACATTTTAATCTGAACCCAGTTCTTATCTTCAAAAAAATTTAAATTGTCTTCTAGAACTGTCAAACATTCATTTTTTTGGGAGAAACCTTGTTTTTTATATGTGATTTGAAAAACTTCAACATAATTGACTTTTGTTTCTCGTTCCACGTTTTAACATTATTTGTTAAGCCCATAGTTTTAACATTAGCATCCGTTGTTGTGGATTTTCCACTAATAGCTAAATTTAATAGTTTTTTGCCACGTGATAAAATTATTTTAATATGAACTATTTCACTAGTTAAACATTAAACATTGCGAATACGACTGATTAAAAACCGTAATATTCATGCAAAGATATTCCATAGGCTGCTTTGTCATCAATTGCAGTATGACAACATTGCAGGATCTCATCTTACGTTATATACATTAACATACTCATTTCCGGATCTGGATTTGTACGTTTTTATTAGTGATCTCGTTTTGGTTTACTTTTATCATAAAAATTTAAATAGTGAAATCATTTCCCCTCCATGGTTGCACCGATAAAGGAAAGTATTAGGCAACTTATAATGCAGAGTATACTTTATAATTCCTTTCTGTTGTGGTGGATCTCGGGTTATCTTACATTTATTCGGAGCTCGACTGGATAGAAAAATGCATATACATACATACATACATACATACATAATCTTCACGTAAAGTTACATCTTCATGTAAAGTTAAATCTTCCGCCGTTCTGCGACCTATACAAAGTGCTCCGGTCTTATTCGCGGCATTCAGATTAATTTGTTAGTGGTTTTTTGTTAGTGGTTGGCATTTTTCGAATTAAAGCCGCCATCCCCGCCATCTGTTGACAGTATTTTCAGATTAATTTGTTAGTGTTTTTTTTGTTAGTGGTTTGCATTTTTCGAATTAAAGCCGCCATCCCCGCCATCTGTTGGCAGTATTTTGAATCACTGATTGTACGTCAGATTAATTATTTGACAAATTAAATTTTTTGTCAAACTTGTGATTTGATTTTCGAAAAAAGCGAATAACTTTTTTCCCCGAGCGAATTTCTTCTCCATTTTATAAAAAAAAACTTCGCCTGGAGCTACAAAATAACTGTGCAAAATTTGGTCGAGATCGGTCCACGGGTCTAGGAACGTATAGCGAACAAACACGCAAACACGCAAACACGCAGATCTTCTCTTTTATATATATAGATTGAAATGTAAAAAATATGTAACATTATGTATTATAAAAATAAATAATTTAAATATCAATGAATTTTAATTCCGTTTTTAAAACAGTTAGACTAATCTCTGAGACCAATCAGAACGAAAAAAAATTTCGCCGTTAGAAAAACTCTTGTTTCTGATTGGTTACAAATTATTATAAGCATTTTATATTACAATAATTATTATATGAGATTTTATTGGAGTAAGAAGGGCGGTCAAATTTCTAAATTGTGGGCGGAAATTTTAAACCTCTTACGCTCGGTATTATCAACGTATATTATATAAAAAGCCCTTTAGTTAACTAGCTAATGTAAAACGTGTATTTTAAATATTTTATGTTTTCTACTAGCTAAATAACTAAAGGCCCTTTTAAAGTTTTAAGACCGATAAATAACTGTGTTTATAATATATATTAATAAAAATATTAAAAGATTAATTAATTAGGAAATTTATTTTTAAAATAACTTTACCGGCTTGGGAGTTGAACCACTGTACAACGGATTGCCAAAGGTACCATCGTGCCTATTTACCATTACGCCATCGAGACTTCTTACATTCTAGAATATTTTTTTGTCTTATCACTACGGCGCAAATAATAACAATCAAAAATCTTCGAAAATCTCCAAATTTGAAATAATAATTCTGGAAATTAGTAGTTAGGAAATTAAAATTTAAGAAATTTAAATTAAATAAATTTAATCCCACCACCGCTGTCGATTCTAATTAAAGTGGCGTCGTAGCATTTTTCTTCAAAACACGTGCAAAATAACAACTTTTATTTAAAATAATAATTCATAATGTAATAAATTTTAAAGTACCAAAGCAAAATATTTGATTTATTATAATTCAATATTCGGTAATATTTTTAATCTATGAATTGAAAATAAAATTGACCATCTAATAACAAATATCATAGTTTACACCGTATACCCAGGTAGTCGAGTTGGCTAAGCGGTTGGTTTTCAGACGTATTGGTACAGTATAGCATGGGTTCAAAACCTGGCCTCGGAAAAAAAAGAAAGTAAAAATTATCATATATAATACCACAAGAGACTATCAAATTGTCGGCAATAATTTTTGAAACTGGAACTGAGTGTTTGTCGCCCTTAAAATCACCATGAGTGCTTTAGCACGAATGGTGATTTTAAATGGCGACAAACACGAAGATTCCATGGTTTAAAAATTAACCGACAATTTTATAGTATCGTGTGGAATTCGTTTGACAATTTCGTAAATAAAATTTCAATTTTTTCTGACAACAAATAATTTATAGTATGCGTTCACGTAGTTTCCATCGTTACTATGGAAATTTGACAATACAGACCACGGTGGTCGTATTGCCGCGACAATACAGCGCCGTGGTCTGTATTGTCAAAGGAAGTAGATTATGATTGGTTCAAATTGATGAGATTGTAACATCCTATTGGTTGAATTATTATGAACGAAATTGTCACATTAATTTATAATGTCAATTTTCAGATTCTGGCGCAGACAAACAAAAATACATACAGGGAACCAATTTAGCAGTAAATTATGATTAAAATATTAATATATCGAATATGAATAAAACTAAATGATCGTCTGTAATGCAAAACATATCTAGAATCTGAATAAATGTAAATAATTACAGAAAGATTTGAAAATCAAAAATTTTATCTTTTATAAAAATTATTTTTTCAATTAAATAAATATCTCGTTCATAAAAAATCAACACATAATCGGTATAAAAACGATGCACTAATACAGTACCTGCACAAGGGGCAAATCAATGCTGAACCGTTGCAAAAATACCTGTAATGTATATGTACATAAATGATACATCAATACAGTAACTGCAAAAGGGGCAAATCAATGCTAAACCGTTGCGAAAATACCTGTACCGTATCTGTATATAAATGATACATCAATATAGTAACTGCAAAAGGGGCAAATCAATGCTTTACCGTTACGGAAATTTCTGTAAGGTATATGTACATTTATAACGGTAAAATGTTACTTGGGAGTTTTGTTTGCTTCTTTCGTTGGTCCAGTTCTGTTTATAACAAAAACAGCGGTATTTATGGCCTCAGCCCATAAATATGTTGGTAAATTATCTTTGGAATACAACATTGCTCTAGCTGCTTCCACTATAATTCTGTTTTCTCTCTCAGCTGTTCCGTTGTTTTCTGGTGTATAAGGCACTGTTATTGTATGCTTTATTCCTTTGCTTTTCAATAAAGATGAAACGTCTTTATTGTCGTACTCTTTTCCGCCGTCAGTACGTAGTTCCTTTATTTCAGTACCAAAACGAGTTTTTACTTCCGCACAAAACATTTCTAGTTTTTCTTTTACTTCCGATTTTTCACCCATGAAGTAAACTGCACGGAAAAGAACTAAAATCGTCTTTGAACAATACGTAGTACCGTTTTTGACCTAACGACTTTACATTCATCGGGCCACACACGTCAGAATGCACCAGCTCTCTTGGTTCAGTAGCACGATTTTTTCTTTCACCAAAACTTTGTCGATGATGCTTACCGTACGCACATCCATCACAAAACTCATTTTCTTCGGAAACTTCAATGTCTAAATCTTTTAAAAACGATTTAACATGTCTTTTACTTTGATGTGCCAATCGCTCGTGCCACAGTTGTAAAGTGTCCACCGTATTTACGACATAAACAGCACTTGGTTTAATAACTTTAACCAGTAAACCGTATAAATTGTCAACTTGAACACCGGTAGCTACAACTTTTCCATTTCGTAGAAATTCACATTTTCTTCCTTTGTTGCTTATTCGAAAATCAGCTCCTTTTTCTGCGGCTTTTTTCACTGAAAACAAGTTTCTTGCGATTTTTGGTATATACAACACATCATAAAATTTTCCGGTCAACCATTTACCATCTGCAAATGTACTTGAATATTGCCTTTACCTACAATATCAAGTTTTTCACCGTTACCGATTTCTAATTTTAGCGGTTTTTCAAACGTTTTAAAGTCTTCAAACCACTCGCGGCGATTAGAAATATGATCCGACGCTCCCGAATCGATAAGCCATTTATCACTCTTCTGATACATTTCAACATATCCGATAAATGCTTCACCCGAATTTCGCGTACTTGTGATTTCGTTTACCCGAACTTCCTTCTTCGAAACATCATTTTTCTTCGTGCAATTCTTTTTCAAATGGTATTTTGAACCATACGTATTGCAGCCAGGGCAATCCCTTCTAAAATGATCGTTTTTGCCACAAGTAAAACATCCGGTTTTCTTTGTCTTTGGTTGTACCTTCTTTTTAGATAATAATGCCACCGTTGCATTATCGTCTTCTCTTTTTTGTACTCTCTTTTCTTCCAACAACAGTCGCGTCGTCAGATTGTCCAAGTTTCGTTTCGCTTGGTCAGTTGAATCCCACGCACTATGAAAGTGGTTGTATTCAGCAGGTAGAGTCGATAAAATTCTAGCCATCAACATTGATTCTGGAATTTCACCCCCTAACCTTCGCATTTTTTGAGCCATTTGTTCTAACTTCGACACATGTGCAGCTGTCCCGCTCGACGGATCCCACTTAAAGTCAAAAAACGATTTTTGCACGAACGACAAACCTTCATCCGATTGAAAATCATAAATACTTTCAAGTTTCTGCCACATTTGTTTAGAAGTATCACAGTTCATCAATAATTGTAAAGGTTTCGATTCAACACTCGTTACAATTAACTTCTTTGCAGCTCTTTCACGCTTTAACCAATTTTTATATGATGATTCATCACTAATATTTGGTTTCACTTCCGAGCCATTGCAAACCCCAAGGAGATTATCACTTTCCAACAGTGTTCGGACTACGAATTGCCATTGAGGCCAATTGTCTGCGTCACGTAACTTCTCGATTCGAGATTTATCGATATCCATTTTAAACCGATCCGCGTTAAAGACGACACACGAAAAACACTTTCCGTACTTTAATTGTCCAAATTTAACCGTCCCAAATCAAAGTTTTACTGTTGTTTATTCACGTCTAAAACAAAAACACGCAGTTTAAGCACACTGGAGCACATAACCTGTTGATGTATTTGGATTAAAAGTCGTTTCTGTTTTAGTTTTATGGTATATATTATAAAGCAGTACATAAAAGTTGAATACGTTGTAATAATTCCTACGTGTCACCTTTCTTGATGAACGTTCAAATGCAACTGAATGCAACTTACACAGACATCCTTGAATTTATTAAAAGCGTAGGTGGTTCTCCTACTTACAATTTTTAGTAGTTATTACATTTTTAATTTACAATATTGCACAACGCTTTTTTTTCAGAATATTTAAACATAATTCTAACAGTATTCTAGTAAAAGTAATGTATAGGATGCGACAAAATTCGTAACGAATTCATGATGTAATAAATTCATTACATATTGTCATGTTATATCCAGGGTCGGGTTCTAGCGTTATTGAGCACCAGATGATGATTTATTATTATAATGTCAGGTATTAATTAAATAATAACACAAGAGAAATTAATCTTTAATGTATAAAAATTTTTGGCGCCCAAAAGTCCCGGCGCTCAAACAGCGAGCGCCTAAAAGTCCCAGCGCCCAAACAGCGAGCGCCCAAAAGTCCCGGCGCCCAAACGGCGGCTCCCAAATGTCACGTACCGTGGTGAACGGATAAACTTTTACTATGCTAAACATACGAGAGGGCGCCTCCCATCAAAAAAAAACCGGGATAAATGAAACCGGGAGCTTAGAGATTTTTTAAATTCAAAAATGTTACATAAACTATTTATAAAAATAAGTTAATTGCCTGTAATTTTTAACGAAACCGATCACATTATCAAATATTTAAACAAATTTTCGAAAACTTTAAAAAAAATTGTATTCTAAAGGTAACGGTGATTTACCAATCACAGCACTGGGGAGGCGTGGCGCGGCGAAATTTCAAGTGACGATTACGTCCAAAGGACACCTCATGAGCACAAAAAAAATTATAGATCTAATGAAATTTGATCTAGTTTTACCAATTTCAATTTTATCAAAATCGGCTATGCCGCATGATAAACCTCCCCTTGTAAGTAAGAATAAAGACAAGGCCGTGTTATCCGATATCTCGTTATTATCGCTCTTACTCATCCACTGAGTTTTGACATTCATATATTTATTTTTATTTATTTATTATCCATATATAGATATTTTTACATTAATACTGCATAATTACAAAATAATTACTTCTGGTAATGTTGGTTTTGCCGGATATGTACATAAAATCCATTAAAATCCAAAAATATTGATAAGCATCAAATTCAAATTAGTATATATAAAATTTCGTTAGTTTATGTCCACGTATAGTTTAAAAGAATTTGAAAATGAAACTGATAGTGAAAATAATAACTTGGTTGTGTCTACTCGGATTATTTTTTATTTTCGATATCTCATGTGATAGCTTTTTGGATAAGGTAGTATATTCTAATCATGTTCAAAACCAACTTTGAAAGCACTACATAATTTGACTGGATTAGGTAAAATTATTCTAATAATCTGCATTTCAGTTTCATCAAAATAGTTACAAGTTTAAAGATGTTCGGGCAGAATTAATGAGTTACAATAACAAGTGTTTCAATTTTTTTGAGGTTAAAACATTCAAGTATAATCGCACTACAGCAGCTATAAATGGTTCATTTAATTTGAAAATTACCGTGAAAGATCAAGTCGAGGTAATGCAAGCTGACCTGATATGTTTACTTTCTTTTTCAGTTAGTGCTTGTTCACAATGAACGTAAGACATAAAATTTACATAAAGTGTAATTTTAATATATAAAATCAAAACCATTCCAAGTTAATGTAATTATGTTAAGATTATGGTCGTACGTAAAATTACACAAGCTTGAAATAGTTTCAACTTTACGTATTAAAATAAATTATGCTTAAGGTAAATTTTATGTCTTTTGTTCAATGTGAACAAGCACTTATTCTTTTATTGGCGTTATAATATCAGTATAAAATGGGAGCATTTCATTTGTGGAGAACTATCGCCGCGTAGCACTAATTTAACGCCACGAATATATTTTTCGTGACATTTTCGTTAATTTCTTCGAAGAGTGGGAAGGAACTGATGAGCAGCGGTAGATTTCAGTCAGTGATGC
This sequence comes from Podabrus alpinus, assembly GCA_932274525.1. Taxonomy (NCBI): domain Eukaryota; kingdom Metazoa; phylum Arthropoda; class Insecta; order Coleoptera; family Cantharidae; genus Podabrus; species Podabrus alpinus. The sequence goes on from OW026456.1 coordinate 76,419,191, forward strand.
TCCCAGTTTAGTGTAGCGCACGTTCATAATGAGCACAACTTATATATTTTTAGGTAGTGGTACAAGGTCTAAAGTTTTTGAGCAATGAGTATCGACACTTTCCGATACGTTATCAGGTTAATCTGAAAAAAGGCGTTAAGGCAAACATAATGGGTGTAGAAAATTTGAAATCATGTGGTAACTTTACAGAGATATACTTTGAAAAGGTTCTTCAGATGATTTTTCGTACTAAAATAGCATCTAAAGTTTTTTCATTTACAGGATATTACATACTACGTCTGCAATTTTGTTATGGATGAAACTCACTATCCTCCGCTTATACCCAGTGGAAGATACAGATTTGATAATTATCTTATGTATTTAAATGAAGAATGTGCAGTTCTAAGTACCTTTGTGGAAGTGTACACTCCAATTGCATACCCAAAGAATTAAAAATGATATATTATTAATATTATCAACGGTATGGAGAGGACTGGATTAGATCTGTACTTAACGACAGTGTTAATTAAAATTGCACTTTATCTTATTTTGTGTTGCACATAAGAATGAATTAAAATGATTTCAGCGTGAAGCAAGTATATTTTTATTTCCGTACTAATAAGTGAACACATGGAGGTCGCTGTTGGTGAACCTTTTTTAAACTTTTACGTTCGGCATCGGGAAACAGCCCCTTAGATTTTGACATTAGGCTCTGATCGGAATAGGGATGTATTTGTCAGGAAGGAAGTCAAAGAATTATAAAGTTTCTTATCTTATCGTGCTCTTATCGTGAAATATCTTATCGTGCTCTCACGCCGTTTACGCTGCATTTGGCCATGATATCACCTATATTTTCACGAATTGTCTACAAGTTACAACTTGCAAAATGCACGTACTTCGTATTTTAAACAAATATAAATGCTTTACGGAAATTTCCTTGCAAACTATACTATTGTAAATTGAATCTGATTATTTTCATGAAACTTAAAATCATGTCACAAAGTTGTATATGAATATTTTTATGACACGAAAATAATATTACAACCCAATGCACAAATCAAGTCTTTTCATAGTAGGTCATGACCTATTTTTTTGTGTTGATATTTTTTCTCAAAAAGCTAGCTCCCGATTCCTTAGAGCTAGCACCGGATACTCCCTAGGTTTGTCCACAAATCAAAATTTATTCACGGTCGATTTTAGAGTCTGAGTACTCTTCTATGCATGTAATGTGCGTTCGAACTGTTCCAAATGCGTTCCCGAACCACGGGAAGTGTAATACACTTGCGAGATGGATTCTGATGGCAGATTACGTCTGTGGTTTGTCATTGCCTTCCAAGGAAAGACGGGCAGAATAAAGTTCTAACCCTGCCCGGATTCGATCCGAGCGTTTCGCATTAGCAGTAGACGCACTTAACTGTCAAAGCTATGACCGTCTCATACATCATACTCCTCTATAAATTTGCAAATCATATATTGCATATCGTCATACTTTTATGCTAATACTATCTGATCGTCTCTTAAAAAAAAAAGTACTATACAATAAATCGTTTTTCAGAGGAATTTCCAAGGTTCTACATTTCTTCTTATACATTTTTAGGGCTTGCTCAACGTATATTTTACATACCGTCGGTGACAGGTAACAGCCTTGCCGGTGACCTTTGTTTGCCAGAAATCCTTCTGTTACTTTATTTTCATATCTTTATTATTCCTGTTGTGTTTTCGAATAATTTCTTAACTGCTTCTATCAGCTTTGCTTGAATGTTTGTCTTATTAAAGCTCTCCCATAAAGCTTACGTCAATGGAATTTTCTCGTAAGCTTTCTGCCGGTCAACATACAAGAGATGAATTTCCTGGTCAATGCGACTTTCTTTTCTATTAGTTGTGTTACACAAAATAAATGATCTATGGTAGATCTGGCCGTTCCAAAATTCGCCCGCTCTGCAGCTTACATGTCTTTATAATAATATTCAATTCTGCTCTTCAGAATGTTTTCATATGTTCTACCATTTGTTACCGCTTCCCTGTAGCTCACCAATCTTAATAAAGAAATAAGAACAATATTAAAAGAAAAGTAATTTTAAATGTTAAGATTAAATGTTATTGAGCGTAAACATTTTTAAAATAATTCGAAAAGATGATGTCATATTTTCTCCGCTTCACGATAAGAAAAAGCCCTAATGTAAACTCAGCGGATTGCTGTTACTAACTATCGTTAGTTCATTTTTAATACATGCGTTCTTTGTTTGATTAACACCTCGAACATAAAATTTATATCAAACTGTACCAAGGAATACAAATTGACGGGGGGGGGAGGAAATTGTCTTTAGTGTGGGCATACAATTAGCTCGAGCTAGACTCGTTCTCTTATTATCTTAAAAGTAAAAGTTTATTAAAATGGTATCTCCAATTCAATTAATTAATTATCTACAAAGAATTATCTCTATCTGTAAAAGTGTGGAAACAAGTAAGTGGTAATCTACCATTACGCGGTGAAAATAATAATCATCAATCCAATAAAAGATACTTAAACACATGTGATGAACATAAATTTGTTAAAATCGAACTTTACGAATATTGAAGGTTAATCTTAGTGTAAAAAACAATAAAAGTTACCTGCAATTAACTCGAAAATACGAAATTGTACGTGGATAAATCATTTGATAAACAATTAAGTCATTATTAGTGCGGGTTATCGTAAATCCATGACAAACTATCAACGTAAAACGTGGTAAAACCATTGTGAATAACCCCGAAAAAACAATTATAAAGTGTAATTCAAACAGAAAATAAAGTTGGTGAAATTGCGCGCAAAACTAGAAAATGCTTAGTCCACAGCATTTTTGTTCCTGTTCCAACGAAGCGGCAAATAACGTAATTGTGATGACCTCGCCAGCATAGATGATATCAACGCCTCGTTCAAATGTTTACGGTACTACTCCACATGTAATCAAGGTATTTTAAAATGTTGTATGTGAACAAAAAATGCAAACAAATAATAATTTAATCAAATCTTTCATTTCAAATAATTATTTTAATGTTTAACATATTGTGTTTTGACACCATAATTATAAAATTTGTCATTAATTTTAATAGAATGAATGGTGTGATTGACTTAATTTATAAGGGTAAAACGTATTTTGATATGATTCAAGCAATCCATCTTGTACAAGTTTTAATTAATTATTGAACTATTAAATGTATATTTTGTACCATTGTGTTTTATTCATCGTATCTTCTGCTCAAATAAGTTTAAGAACCACCTCTGAAGGAAGTGATAAGAGATTCTCCTGCAATGTAAGTAGCCGGGCAAGGCAAAATTTTTTTTTGGTATCAACGCTACCTTACTTCCTGGTATCACATTCTTCTCACCATGTTTAATTTAGAAATTAAACAGGGTTTTGTTGGTTGGGTGAGTTCTAGTTTAGAACCATCCTATATATTAATAATTTAAGTAAATATGCAAAATTGTACAAATTTAAAAGTGTAAATAAAGCTAATATGCACAATAACACTTTCCAGTAGGTCAATTACAAATATAATTTTCATTTCCGCATTATCAACATTTAAAACAATTATAATCAGCAAGTACTACATTTAAAATTATTAATGGAAAATTTTATATCATAAGTCATCAAATTAATACCTTTAATGTAATTGGAATGTGATAACCTAGCTATTAAGTTTTTATATAAATACCTGTATGTAAAACTTAATAAATCAGTAGCATTTGAATTTACGACTTAAATGTTATTCACATCAAAAAGTTAGGAAAAGGGTACTTCTAGCCACCCTTATTCCTAATTTAGAGATCATTAGAATTACAACTCTAGTGATTCTCACTTCAACTAAATTAAGACGGGTACTTCTTGCAACCCTAATCTTAATTTAGACATGGTCCTTCGAACCTAAGAAGATAAACCATCAGCAACATCAAATCAACGGTCCAAACAAGAGATCGGAACAGCATCAAATCATACAACGGTCCAAACAAGAGATCGCACAGCAACACAACATACAACGGTCCAAACAAGAGATCGAACAGCATCAAATCAAATCAACGGTCCAAACAAGAGATCGCACAGCAACACAACATACAACAGCATCAAATCAAATACAAGGGTCCACACAGCGACGCCAAAATAAAAATACAAGGGTCCACAGCGACGCCAAAGCAATAAAAATACAAGGGTCCACACAGCGACGCCAAGCAACAAGAAGAATAAAATACAAGGGTCCACACAGCGACGCCAAAGCAACAAGAAGAATAAAATACAAGGGTCCACACAGCGACGCCAAGCAACAAGAAGAATAAAATACAAGGGTCCACAGTTATATTAAACTAAATTTATTATTATTATTTTTATATTAATCATTATTGCTTATTAGTTTCACTTAAATTATAAGAAGTTATAATTTATTCATTTAACATAAACATTAAAATTAAGATATCGAGGTAGAAGATTCTCATGGCAATTAAGCCGAAGTGGCTTCAAGTGTTTATATTCAAACGTGAGAAATATCAACCCCAGACGTAAACACTTTAAAGAAGTTTATATAAGTACCAAAATGTATTTTTATTCTCATATTATAAGTTACATCACTGAGGTGCACATCGTATTTTGTGTATTTGTGAAATAAAGTATAATTTCAAATCTTATTAGTATTATTTATAAATTTTAATAATAAAAACATAAACAATTAATTTTGGAACAACATAATTGGCGCAGTCGGTAGGATCGCGAAAGGAAGAATTTTGGACATCCAGTATCTACCTTTGGTTTCAATCATTAATTCACGATCCAGAACTTACAACATCGGAAGAAGAAATCTCCTAACAAACTTATTTGGTAAGTCGTTGAGCATTTCTTCCATTCCTTTATTATTGTGTTTCCCTATAATATGAATTTTGAACAATTTTAAATTTTAAAATAATTATTAACGAGTGATTTTCACTGTAAATCATTTTCAAAAAATAATTCAAAATATTTAAAATTAATAATACCAAAAATAAAATCGATTTAATAATCTTACTCTCGAAGTAAGCGAATAACGAACGATTCTATTTACATCGTTTTCAAAAATAATCGTAACTAAAGTAATTTCAACAAATTTTACAAATTTTATTCATATTCGTGCCACGAGTGATTAGAAATTGTGTAATAAAATAAATTTATTTTCAATCTTTGCCTTTCAAAAATAAGAGCAAACATATTTTTTATATTTGTCTTTTAATGAATAACGTTAGAAATAACATAAACGATTTATCCAACGCATTAAATAACATGTCGATCGCAAATACACCAACGATTCAAGCGGCAAAAGCTATTGCGGATTTTTTGCCAACTTTTGACGGTAACTACATGCAATTAGAAAGTTTTATCAATGCTTGTGATAATTTTTTCAATTTGTACGGTATAACAACCGACAACAATTTAAATCATTTCGCGTTAACAGCCATTAGATCGAAATTAAGAGACGACGTATCAAATTACCTTATGTGTAGACCAGATCTCAATACCTGGTCGCTAATCAAATCTGCCTTGCGCGAAAATTTCGGTGATAGAATTGATAGACAAACCCTAACACGCGAATTTTTATACATGACAAAAACAAAAACGGAAAACATTATAGATTTTCTAGAGCGCATTAAACAAATGAAATCGCGACTAGAAGTCAAAATAAGCTCAGATTCAACTGTACCCCCTCCAAGAAAACCTTTGTTGATAGAACAAAACGAAGCAAATGCATTAGACGTATTGTTTTCTAATGTTGACGATAACCTTCGTATAAAACTTGATTTAAAAGAACCCCGAAATATGATAGAAGCAAGTGACATTGTTACTCGTCATTTTTATAATCAACAGCGAATCAGAAGTTTACAAGATGTCGGTAAAAATAACAATGCTTTTCCGATCAAACGAAACTTCAACTCGCAACCAGCACATCAAAAGTTTCAACCAACTACAAATAAAAATTTTCATATATAATACCACAAGAGACTATCAAATTGTCGGCAATAATTTTTGAAACTGGAACTGAGTGTTTGTCGCCCTTAAAATCACCATGAGTGCTTTAGCACGAATGGTGATTTTAAGGGCGACAAACACGAAGATTCCATGGTTTAAAAATTAACCGACAATTTTATAGTATCGTGTGGAATTCGTTTGACAATTTCGTAAATAAAATTTCAATTTTTTCTGACAACAAATAATTTATAGTATGCGTTCACGTAGTTTCCATCGTTACTATATAAAATAACAACTTATAGAAAACAAAATTAGTTTGATTGACAATACAGACCACGGTGGTCGTATTGCCGCGACAATACACCACCATGGTCTGTATTGTCAAAGGAAGTAGATTATGATTGGTTCAAATTGATGAGATTGTAACATCCTATTGGTTGAATTATTATGAACGAAATTGTCATAATAATTCTCATTTTAATAATCCGAAAAACAACTATTTTCATCAAATACCATTTGATAATAATCAAACTAACGATAATCGGTTTTCACGAAATTTCCAACATTATCGTACACCTTTCCCTAGTGAACCGGTTAACATACAAACTCGTTCGATCCAACAAAGATTTCCTACAAATAGCCAAGTTTTCGGAAAACCAAAAAACGTTTTCAGTCCACAAAACTCACATAAACCAGCTAATAAGCCGGAACCCATGTCTACGACATCCAGAAACCCCTCCTTCTATTCTAGACCAAACAGGAATTACTTCCAAAACAGAGGTTCTCAAAATTTTATTTCCGAAGAACTCACTAATATGGAGATGGAAAATCACGAATACGTTGATAACAATCAGTATTATTCCGAAGAAGATTATTATAATGCTTCTCATCAACAAGAAATCGTAGAACAACAAAATGAAACCAATATTAATAACGCAGATTCAGAAATTGAAAACACGGACGATTTCCAAGAAAATTATTCTCAAAATTTTCAAGAAACTCAGTCTCCTCAAAACGTCACTTAGATTTAAATAACTTAACGCCAAATTCTTTACCATACATTAAAATTTCAAACCCACCTTTAAAACTCCTAATTGATACGGGCTGTCACCCTTCATTAATTAGACCATACATTGCAGAGAAATACTTTCCGGACACAGTATTTAAATCAAACACACCCATTATTACCTGTGCAGGTTCTCGCCAAGCACAATTCAAGGCGCATATACCCCTCTTTCGAGAATTTCAACCGTTAAATAAAAATCTAGAATTTGTGTTATTCAATTTTCATGACTACTTTGACGGAATTTTAGGCACTAGAGATTTGAGAACACTTAGCCTTAATATTGATTTGCAAAATAAATTATTATACAATGATCAAATATCAGTTCCTTTATATTTTAGAACAGATTTTGACACTCAGAAAATAGAAATTCCACCGATGTCCTCCGTTCTAAAACGTATAAAAACTAACATTTCAAATCGAGAAGTGTTCATTCCAGAAATAATTAACGATGCGAAAACAATAACAATTCCAGAAAGTTTACTAAAAATAGAAAATGGACTAACAACTATTGAAGTAATAAACTCATCCCCTAACAATGAAATTTTTGAAATAACTGAGGAATTTTTAAAACCTTTCATTTCAAATTTTTCCGAACAGCATTTCGAATGTTTTCAATGCGAAGAAATGTTTTCTCCTAATTACGAATATCAAGATACGGATCTACCCGAATTACGAACTGACCACCTAAACGACGAAGAAAACCAAGTTCTACAAAATTTGATACGCGAATATAAAACCATCTTTCACAACCCCAAAGATAAATTAACCTTTACTAATACAGTTAAACATGAAATATTAACAACAGATGAAATTCCAGTCCACACCAAATCCTATAGATACCCGTATGTTCATAAACAAGAAGTAAAAAATCAAATTTCTAAAATGTTACAAGATGGAGTCATAAAACCCTCACAATCTCCATGGGCCTCACCAATTTGGGTAGTCCCGAAGAAGTTAGACGCCAGCGGTAAACAGAAGTGGAGAATTGTGATCGATTATAGAAAGATCAACGAAAAAACAATTGACGACCGTTACCCCATTCCAAATATTTCAGATATTCTAGATAAACTCGGCAGATGCCAATATTTCACCACAATAGACTTAGCATCAGGTTTCCACCAAATTGAAATGCACCCAAATTCAACTCAAAAAACAGCTTTTAATGTTGAAAATGGACACTACGAATTTGTCAGAATGCCCTTCGGTTTGAAAAACGCACCGTCCACGTTCCAGCGCGTAATGGACAATGTCCTAAAAGATTTGCAAAACAAAATATGTCTAGTTTATATGGATGACATCATTGTGTTTTCCACGTCTTTGCAAGAACATATTAACAACTTAAGACAACTATTTTGCAAACTAAAACAAGCAGGACTAAAAATTCAACTTGATAAGTCGGAATTCCTTTGTAAATCTGTAGAATTTTTAGGTCACGTTATCACCCCTGAAGGTATCAAACCAAACGAAAAGAAAATAGAATCGATAAAAAAATTCCCTATTCCTAAAACAGCTAAAGAAATTAAAAGTTTTCTAGGACTAGTAGGTTATTATAGAAAATTCATCAAAAACTTTGCTAAATTAACCAAACCTTTGACTCAATGTTTAAAAAAGGGTATAAAAATTGTTCATACACAAGAATTCATCAGCAGCTTCGAAACGTGTAAAAACATTTTAATGAATGATCCCATCCTTCAACACCCTGACTTTTCAAAAACTTTTAACCTTACGACAGATGCTTCGAATTTTGCAATTGGTGCGATTCTCTCTCAAGGCCCTATAGGAAAAGACCTCCCTATCGCCTATGCGTCCCGAACTCTTAACCCAGCTGAAATAAATTACAGCACTATCGAGAAAGAACTTCTTGCCATAGTTTGGGGAGTAAAACATTTTCGACCCTACCTATTTGGAGTAAAATTCAATATAATTAGCGACCATAAACCATTACAATGGCTATTTTCCTTGAAAGAACCAAACTCAAAATTAGTAAGATGGCGACTCAAACTTGAAGAATTTGATTACCAAATTACTTACAAAAAAGGAAAATTAAACACTAATGCTGATGCTTTATCACGCGTCGAAATAAATCCTCTCGAAATAAACGATAGCGTATCAATGATTGTTAACATCGACAACCTCGAAGATAGCTCTCCAGAACTAGAAGATATAAACGAAATTACCTCCGACAACGAAACCGTACACACAAGTCAAGAAGATCCAATCTTTACAATTCCGTATACAGAAAGAGCCATTAACACTTTCAAAAACCAAATAATGATATCATTATACGATAATAAAAACGACGACGAAATCAAAATGACAGATCAAAAAGTTTTTCATAACAACCGCATTCATTTTAAAATCCCAAGATCAAAAAAGAAAGATCATTTTTTAAAAATTATAACAGACTATTTAGAACCAAAAAACATTACTGCTTGCATTTCACATATAAAGATTTTGAAATTCCCTTCATACAAGTCGTACAGAAATTCTTCAAAAATAAAGGCCTCAAATTAACAATTTCAAATTATTTTGTAACGGACGTTTTCGAACAAGATGAAAGAAATTTAAAACTAAAATTGTACCATGAAACGAAAACATGCCATAAAGGCATCCAAGAAAATCTAAACGCGATAAAACGTTCATTTTATTGGCCCAATATCGATAAAGACGTGCAAAACTATATTAACACCTGCGGAACTTGCCAGAAAACCAAATACGAACGCCATCCTAATAAACTAATCTTTAAACCGACACCTATAGGTTTCGAACCTTTCGATCACTTGTACGCGGATACATACAAATTTTCAGGTCAATGTTTTGTCACAATAATAGATAGCTTTTCCAAATTTGGACAAGCATACCCACTTCAAAGTTTAAACGCCATAGAAACAACAAATAAATTATTAGAATTCATAAAACATTTTGGAATTCCTAGGAAAATAACTTGCGACAATGGCATAGAATGGAAAAACGAGGTAATGCAAGGATTCTGTAGGACACATGAAATAGAAATGCATTACGTGACAATTTACAACCCTAATAGCAACAGTCCAGTTGAAAGACTTCATTCAACCCTTGCAGAAAGCTTAAGAATCCTCCAAAGGGAGAAACCACACGAATGTATCGCGAACATAATGAACTACGCGATTTTGTCTTATAACAATAGTGTTCATAGTTCCACCGGTTACACGCCCTTCCAAGTTACTCGCGGGAAATTAAATTACAAAAATCCATTTGAATTAAACGAACAAGATAAAGTAGCACAATACGTTCAAGAACATTCAGAAAATCTTAAGACAATCAATACTCTAATTCGCAACAAATTAATTAATAAACAACACTCTAATTTAGAAAAAATAAACCAAAACAGACGAAATCCTGAAATTAACTTAGAATTACCCATTTATAGAAAAGAAACCCGCTTCACGAACTCGAAAAAAACCACACAACCTTTTGTAACGGTAACAGACCCCGAAATTATTGAAGACAATAAAATAAAATCTAACAACAAAATTTATCATCAAGCCTTATTGAAACCACAACGTTTTGTTTCAGATACCAGAAATGACTCCGATCAAACTCTGGATATTCCTACTCATTCCAAACCTTTTACCAGGTCTCAAAATAAAAGAATTAAACAACCCGATCCTTGCAGTTCAAATAGGACAGACTAAAATAATAGAATCAAAACACACTTTCCTTTATCATATAAATTTAACTATTCCAACAACCACCACTATAGAAATAAACAATCAATTAGAATACCTACACAAGTACATTACAAATTCAGGCGTAAATCGTTTTTCCATATTTTTACTCAATAAAATTGAAAATGCGTTTATCATTACGAAACATCTAATAGAAAAACTAAATACTTTCACACACGGTACTCGCTCTAAGAGAGGCATGATTAATGGCATCGGAAAAATATCAAAATGGCTATTCGGTACTTTAGACTCAGATGATGGTGATCACATCAATTCTTACCTTGAAACTTTACAAACAAATCAACAATTAATACAAGATGATTTAGGAAAACAAAGAAGCGCGATAAAAGAAATTACGAAAGTATACAACGACAACTTCTACAAACTATTAAATAATCAAAACGCTTTGCAAAACCAAGTAACTCTGTTAACAAAAAAAATTGAAAAGATTTCTGACGTTGAAAAAGCTTTCTCTCTTTCAAATACTATAGATAATTTAATATTACAATTGCAGATATTTCAAAATTTAATTAACAATATTGAAACCGCAATTTCTTTTGCTCGCTTAAACATTTTACATAGTTCGATCATACAACCTAAAGATATTCAACTAATTATCGCGAAACTAAATTCATTATATAAAACTGAACAAGTTCCTTATCTAAAAAATATTATGAATTACTATTCGTTATTTTCAACACAAATAATTATAAAAGAGATGATATTACTGTTCAAAATTCATGTACCCATTACGACTTCCTCATTAAAATACTTACAATTATATCCTATTCCTATTTCTAATATAACAATATGTTACACCACGTTCTGCATCTACGACACCTTTCCAACAGGTAATAAAAGGTTGGCTAGCTCAAAGTCGCGAAGGGGTGGGTTGGTGAATGGAATGAAAGGGTCGTGTGACGGCACGTCGCAAAGCGTGTGTTTCCTATCGACGACCGGGCAATCCTCGATCGCGATTCTAAAAATTGTCAAAATCGGTGTGAATAATTTACACGGGGGGGGAGTTAAGTCAAAATCGATGGGGTTAATATACACGAGGGAGTTTAAATGGGCGCCACGCATACGAAGAACTGAATCTCTTTGAAGGGGACTGGTTATCACACCTTCCAAGCTGGTACGCGACAACTTGATGAACTTACAGCGAATTCTCACTCCGGAAAAACCTCGCTCAATGACCTTACCTTTACAGGAGGCGAACTTTCCGTTGGTGAAAATAGCTAAATAAACATTAACACAACAATAATAATAACACACAAAGTTGGGAAATAAAAATGTATTAAATAAAATAATATCAGGGGGGAGTTGACAAAGTTTACACAAGATACTATCAAATTTACATGTCTTGTATAAAAATAAATATGTACAGTTGACGGAACCTTTCCGTGTGGTTTCCGTTGCGAAACTAATATTCGTAAAACAATTACTCTTACAAAAATACAAAAGGTTAATTTGCATGAAAGGGGGGCGTATTGAATACAGCACTCCACCAAAATAAATAGTTACTTAAGCGCAACTTGATAATATTCAAAACTATGATTCATAAAATTGATCATGGAACTTAATCAATGCAATTGATCATCAAAATTCCCAACAACGGGACAAACAAACTTTAGCTACAATACTAAACTTGAAACGTTACGTTAAATTGTTCGGTTACACTCTGAACGCTCGAATGGCGTGATAAAAGTTACGTTAATAATAGATAATAATATTAAGTTAAATAAAAGGTATACAAAATGGTTGCGATATCGACTTCCGGGGTTGAACTGAACGTTCATAAACACAAATAATGGTCCATAGGACCAATTAACATCACAATCTTAAAAATATAAAAAGGTTTCTTACTTAATGTGGGTGGTTGATGTTCGACCTCTAGGTAAAGTCGATGACGAGTCCTTCGGGAGTGAGATTCGTCTGCAGAATAGAGCTGAAAGCGATGTCTCAAACCATACCAGAAGGTCAGCGGAGTAACCAGCTTCCAAAACCTCTTTAAATCGAAAGGTGGTGAAGTAACGGGGTGGTTCACGCACTATATTACGCGAATTTCCTTCGTATACAATTAAATTAATATACTTCACTTAAGTTCGTTATTCGCGAAATGACAATTAATTCAAGCCGGTACTGTCTAATTAAAAAAAAATGTCAATATGGTGTTTGATAAAAACAACGATTGGAATGCGCACATGTGTTCGAAGTGCAGCACCTGTTTTGTATTATTCGATAAAAGCAATGCTACGTAATTGCCTTAAGAGCGGCAAGCAATACCTCGTCGTGATGAAACGTGATAAACAGATGGTATAACAAAAAGTCCGATAATTGATTAATTGTTTAACAACAATTAACGTATTGTTGTCCGATAAAATATTAATTGTTTAACAACAATTGACGTATTGTTGTCCGATAAAATATTAATTGTTTAACAACAATTGACGTATTGTTGTCCGATAAAATATTAATTGTTTAACAACAATAGGCGATATGAATGTTCGATAAATATTAATTGGTTATTAACGATAGACGGTATGAATGTTCGATAAATATTAATTGTTTAACCACAATAGACGATATGAATGTTCGATCAATATTAATTGTTTAACCACAATAGACGATATGAATGTTCGATAAATATTAATTGTTTATTAACGATAGACGGTATGAATGTTCGATAACTATTAATTGGTTATTAACGATAGACGGTATGAATGTTCGATAAACATTAATTGTTTATTAACGATAGACGGTATGAATGTTCGATAATACCTGCAGTTGACACTCACTAATTTTTAGCACCAATGACTTGTATTTATTTAAAGACCTCAAAAAAATGTGAGACCTCGATATTTTAATTCCGCTTTTGGAAGCGCTAAGATACGAAAAAGGTAGTATCAGATTCCAAGTGAATCTCTCCGAATATGCAATTTGCAGCTCAATTTATGCATTCTCCCTACTCTGATCTGGGATTTTTCCCACTTACTGATTGATTTGGACCCTGGTAATTGGGTCCTATTAATTTAGAAAGAAGGGAGACGTGATTTAATTGGATCAATGCCTAGAGTGTGAGGGCACACTTTCTTCTTTCTCCATGTAAAGTGTATCGAGAAGTTTGGTACGACACGTGCGAGCAAAACAATTTTTTGCTCGTCTGGTTGGACGAGAAAGGTCTAACTTTTGCACTTTTTACTTGTTTTTATCGAAGTCTGTAATTTCGAAATCGCTATCCTTTCCATGTTAAACCCGAGCACATTTGGCCGCTTATCTGCACATGGTCGAGATAGCAAAACAAAAGGCATTGATTCTCACGAGGTTCAAACATGCACGTGTGTGTCCTTGTATTGACAACTGGCTCGTGATTATAGATCGTATGAAAGTGTCTCTCGATCCTACCTAAACTTTATAGTAATGCATTTGCCTATATTGACGTTTAGTTTGCAACGTTATAGAATAGAGAATTTATTGCCGATGAGGTGAATTATGGATTAATGCTACGTCAACATTATTAACACTTCCTCATCTACCGTATGGTTCATTGTACGTGTATTAAAATATTTGATGATACTTTCCTAACTATACAATTCTTAAGATTATTGTGCATTTGCAAAACGTAAATTTATTAGTTGATCGAATGTTTCAATCTTTTATATTTACAACCCGACCTAAAAATGTTTTCTCAAAGAGTAATTTTCAACGGATCGATTCGAAATTTAAAATATAAGTTTAATAGATCATAAACGCAAAATCTAAAGATGCGCCCGATGCGCGGAATAAGGTGACACTCCCCTTACGTCAAGAGTTGTTATCCCTAACTACTCTTCAACTGGGACGCGCGCAACCTCAACCGAAACAAAAACTGTCCTGCGATAAACCGTCAACACTTGTAGTGTTGAAACAACTACTCAGCTAGTGACTAGACTATACGTATATGCCGGGAAAGAGAGAGAAGGTTCACCTAACCCTAGGCTTAATCAACCCGTGAGTCGTAGTGACTCCTACATGAGAGGGCGGTTCGCGAAATCACGCGATCATTCGCTGGCCGTGGGACCCACAAATGTCTGTGAAGACACCGGACTCTAGATCAAGGTAGACCTGAGCTAAGGTAACACTTCCTTGGCGTACTCATATTTACAAAGCCTTCTCTAAAATGGTTCAGTCGATGGGGACTGTCTGCCTTTTTCAATACGTTGAAAAAGCAGAGTAAAAAAAGACGTGTGCTTGGCTGGATCATATTTACAAAAGCCGTTTGATGCACTTCAGTAGATGGGGACTGTCTGTTTTATCAGTTATCGTTGGTGAAACAGAGAAAAAAACTTGCGCTTAGCTTGATCAAATTTACAAAGCCGTTTGGGAGACCATCCACCTTCATCATGACTTCGACCCAAACGAGATGATCGGAAGAGAGAGAAGAGGTAGTGATGGGGGGGTAAAAGATAAGAGTGGGGGAGGGGGGGGGGTTAAAAAAGTGAGGGGTAGCAACCTACAAGGGACAGTTGAGGGACCAATTCCTCGAACCGTCCGAGTTAAACACGGATGCAACCGGGAAAAATAGTGGGGCATAAATCGTAATACGAAACGGGACGGGATAACGACCTACAAGGGACAGTCGAGGGACCAAATCCTCGAACCGTCCGGGTTAAACACGGATCTAAACGCGAGAAAAAAAAATAGGGGGGGGTTTTCTCAAAAAAACTTAGGGTGGGATGACAACCTACAAGGGACAGTCGAGGGAGCAAATCCTCGAACCGTCCGGGTTGAACACGGATCTACGCACGAGAACGTGCTGAACGAGAAAGAAAAGTGGGGCACGAATGCCACGTCAATCGTGTTGACCGGAGGGGCTGAATCTCCGAACCAACAAGTAAAGACTAATAAAGGATCACGATAGGCGTGATCCAAAATTCGCGAAAGACGCGATATAAGGGATATGGAGTCCGGCGGGACGAGAGTGGGATGGTACCGAACCGACACCCATATCAAAAGGTACAAGTTACACAACTCGTGGTCGCACAACTAAATATGCGATACTTTGTAAAAGATATTTACGCTACAGAGCTCGAGTTGACGAGACGGGAGTATCAGTCGTCAACAATGATACAATCAAATATGAAATAAAACCAGAAAAACTGAACCCTATACGGGGGTTGGGATTGTCTTTGTCAGTATAACCGAAGGGACCGAATCTCCGAATTACACCGACGAAAACGAGAACGCTACTCCGAAATGATCGGGACGTTTCCATAAAAAAAACTTGGAAAAACTTCCTACTTGAGAATACCCGACGTCAACTTGACTGGTGGAGTCCAACGGCGGTAAGCGCCGACTGGAAACTCCAATCCAAGGAACGCCTGTACCAGTATGTCAAAGCATGAATATACCATATTCGGCAGGGTCCTGTACCTCCTATGCAAAGCATGAATACACCACACTCGACAAAATCCAAATTACCTGGAGGAGAAAAAGCGAGAAAGGTAGTTTAGTGTCTTGCACGGGCGGTTGATCGGGAAATCCAGCGGTGACTGGCACCGGGGGAAATCTCCAATCTAAGCGCAAATCGCGCAAAGCGACAATGCTCGCCCAAGATGGCGACACCATATGAGTGGAACGTATCCACCAGAGCTATACGTCACAAAAGTGTAAGGAATGTAACAAGAGGGTCTTGCTCCAAGATGGTGACATAATACTTCGGAGTCGGGCAATCCGTAAAGTGCCTGGATCCCAGGGTAGTACCATGACATCAACCGAGAGTCAACATGGTTGAAAACCAAAAAAAAAATATCGGGAACTTATTTTGACTCCAACCGAGAGTCAACATGGTTGAAAACCAAAAAAAATATCGGGAACTTACTTTGACTCCAACCGAGAGTCAACATGGTTGAAAAAAAATGAACGAAATATTCACAGATACTGAGCGTTATACCTTAATCCTAAAGAAAAGAATGCAAGGGTTATGCACCTATGCACTAGAGTACGAGAAGAAAAAGAAAAAAAAGAAAAATGTTCACGTCATTTCAGATACTCCTATACCGGTATTCTTGGACGTGCGTCGGAAAACACCGACACTTCCAAAAAGAAACAACAGTAACACGACGTTCGTGACGATCACGTTGTACGTGAACAAAATCTGAAAAATCTGGAAGTAAAAATTGAGAAGGGTAGTTTAACGTCTTACGCGGACTATTTTTCAAAACCATAACAGCAGCGACATAAAGTTCGGGACGTAACTATCACGTCGTGAGAGAACAAAATCTTAAAAACCTAAAACTAAAAGTGAGAAGGGTAGTTTAATGTATTACACGGACTAATTCTCAATGCTGGTTCTATATACAATTCGGTAGCCGGGGGGGGAGTTAATTGACTAAACCGGGACTAAAGTTGTTGTTTACCCACGAGAAAAAAAATATTCCCACAAAAACGTAACTTGGTCAGGGCTCGACATGGTGACAACTGTCTGAGTTGCACCTCTAATGTTTACTGTAAACGTATGAAGTGACTCTATTACATTTCATTCAAAAAAAAGGGGGGAGAACACAATCGTTCTTCCAAACAAAAATCAAAATTGACCACAAAATTAACGTATGACTGATGAGGACGTTGGGTAACTAAGCCACCGCAACACCAATCTATACTTGGTCTACCTAAGCGATTTATTGGGTAGTTACTCCAATGGACCGATAAGTATACCCTCTAACTTCGCGTAAACTACTTCCTTAAATGTTCGATAAAAAAAACGAAATTCGCGACTCCTACCATCATGCGTGATAAACAAAAAAACCAACTAAAGACCTGATTACTTATGGGGTCTGTAATTTTACTCTATACGCTCGAGATACCGTTAAATAACTTCCTTTCCCCTAACGTCTTCAATCTAACTACATAATATCTAAACTTAACATTGATTAAATCGATACCTTAAAATTAATTACACCGAAACTCAACCTAAACTGCTAATTACACAATAAAAGAATAAAAGTTACACACAAGGAAAATATTCGAGGTCCTAATCACTTCTAAAGTCGTTGTGACTGTCATAAGAGAGGGCGGTTCGCGAAATCACGCGATCCTTCGCTTGCCGTGAGACCCACAATTAACAACAGAGACGCAGAACTCTAGTTTGGGTTGGGCCCGAATCTAAGGTGAAATTTAAGAAAGGCGCGATCAAATTTACAATGGCCTCTGGGATGAATGGATCAGATATACAAGTTCATCCCTAATTTTCTATTTATTTTCCAAATGTCGTAGAGGAGAGAGAAAAAAAAGGGGGGGGGAAAAAAATACAAACTAATGATCGAATTGTCCTTCCGTGGACCGACAGATGTCCTAACTGCGTAGGCCGATGGTGGTCGATCTGTTATTCCCTAACAAGGTAAATTTCCCAGGTTGTTGTTTCGAGTTTAACCACTACTCCTGTACAAAGCTCCCTTTCCAAGAAGGTTCCTTTGGGGCAGATTATAAATCGCCAAACTACGAGAAGAAAAAAAATATATGGGACGATAATGCGCCGAGGAATGGACTATGTCCACAAAATTACTCAATAACCCCGGGGTTTGGATCGACATCCAACACTGGATTGACGTCCAAAAAAATTTTATCTGACAGTGGAACTAGGTCCAGCCTGATAATACGATAACTCCATGAGAAGCGGGTTACTCTAAACAACTATCAACCAAACGCAACCGCACTACAACAATAAAATTCGATACAAAAAAAAGTCTCCTTACAGGGTGCGTTAGAAAAAAAAAGAACTTTCAAAAGAAAACTCTAACTTAATTCGACAAACTAAACTCCCAACTAAATTTAAAAAAGCCTTATTATAAATGTCGGTACGAAATTCAAAAAAAATTTGAAAAACGGCACGGTAAAAGTCGGTACTAAATTCAAAAAAAATTTAAAGCCTTACGGTAAATGTCGATACTAAATTCAAAAAAAAATTTAAAAGCCTTACGGTAAATGTCGATACTAAATTCAAAAAAAAATTTAAAAGCCTTACGGTAAATGTCGATACTAAATAAAAAAAATTCCAAAAGCTTTACCTTAAGGGTCGGTATTGAATTCAAAAAAAACTTGACGTAAATTAACTACGTGAAAGTCAAAAACAACCTTCTACGGGTCCACTAGGTGGATGCGTAAACTTCCAAACCGTACCTATAAACTAATTAGAAAATTTGAACTTCAAAATTAAGTTCACCAAAAAACATACTTAAATCCTAACCTGAACTTTAATCGGGGCTTGACTTCAAGTCCTTGGCATGCCATGCACCAGGTCTAACTCCTGCGGTATCTGACAGTACAAATGTGGTGTTCGAAAGTTTCTTATGAATAACAAAAGGTCCTACAAATTTTGGAGCTAACTTAGCATTAAAATGCTTCGATGCATCGGATAAAACATAATTACGTCTATACACGGTATCACCAACATCGAAATTCGACGGACGTCGTCTTAAATCATAAACAATTTTAGATTTCTCATAAGCGCTTTCTAATCTTTTGGTGATGTCATCGTAAACATCACCTAGTGCTAATGCACGTCGTTTAAGTTCGTCACGATCGGCAAATGTTATGTCTTTCAGCGTGTTCTGATCAGCTGTTTCGATACGCTGTCCACCGGACATGATCATCTCTCGACCGAAATTTGCGAAATACGGAGTCATTCCGATGACTTCATGCAGTGCAGTCCGTACTGCGCAAGCAACCTGGGGGAGATAGATATCCCAACTCTTATGATTATCGTTAACGTAAGAAGCTAACATAGTTTTTAAAACACGATTCACCCTTTCAACAGGATTCGCCTGGGGGTGGTAATATGCATTAAAGATAATTCGGGTATTATATTTCTGTATCATTTTTTGAAATTCCTTACTTCTAAATTGGACTCCGTTATCAGTCAAAATATACTGTGGGGCTCCAAACACTAACAAAACGTTATCTTCAAGTTTTTGAATGACCTGAGATGCGGTAGCTGTACGTAATGGATAAAATAATGCAAATTTGGTAAAACAATCCACAATCGATAAAATATGAGTGTAACCTTTAGTCGACCGAGGCAGTGGTCCAACTATATCGATGGATATCATTTGCCATGGCCTAGTTACTACGGGATGACGGGACATAAAACCACGGGGTTTTTGCTGTTCAGGCTTATGAGCCATACAAACTGGACACTTATTTACATAACGAGTAATATCGGTCTTCATCTTCGGCCAATAATACTCATGAGCTACTCGATCAAATGTTTTTAAAACTCCTAAATGACCGGAAGTAGGTTTATCGTGACACTCGGAAATGATTTTCTTTCTGCGAAATTTCGGAACTACTGTTCTCCATTGACACTCTCTATCCGATAGAGATGGATATCGAACTTTTACTTGTTTAAATAATTCGTCCTCAATAACTTGCCATTTCCTAAACTGAAGGGGGTCTCTTCTGACATTCTTCAACATTCGATAGTACCAACGATCGGTATGCGAGTTAATTAAGGGTTGGTCGTTATCTACTGGATTCTTTACTTTATCGGGTGACCTTCTAACTTGAACAGGGTCAACTAATACTGACGTTATTTCGGGAACAGTGCGCGATAAAGCGTCAGGGACTAAATGATCCTTTCCTTTTCGGTGGATGATTTTGAAATCGTACTGTTGTAACCTGAGAGCCCAACGACATAAACGTCCTGAGGGGTTTTCCAGATTATTTAACCAAATCAGGGAATGGTGGTCGGTAATGACCGTGAAATGTGAAGCTTCGAGATAGGGTCTTAATTTCTCTACTGCCCACAAAACTGCTAAACATTCTCGTTCCGTAACGGAATAATTTCGTTCATTACGAGTTAATGACCTACTAATATAACAAATGACTTGTTCTTTCTCGTCAATGGTTTGGCTGAGGACTCCTCCGAGTCCAAAACCGGATGCGTCTGTCTGTACGGTAAAGGGGACGCTAAAATCAGGGCACGATAAAATAGGGGCTGAAACTAAACAATTCTTAATAGTCGTAAACGCTACTTCACAAGGTTCATCCCAAATGAACTTGGAATTTTTTCTTAACAACGCTGTGAGCGGTGCAAGGATTGTTGAAAACTGCGGGATAAATCTGCGGTACCACGAAGCCATACCTATTAATTGCCGAATTTCTTTAACCGTACGAGGGGCTGGTATACGCGTAATTGCCGCTACCTTATCTGGATCTGCAAGTAATCCATTTGCGTTAATCACGTATCCTAAATATTTCAATTCGGGTTGACAAAAGTGACATTTGTCTTTCCCTAATGATAGACCTGCGGTACGTAACCGAGAAAAAACTTCCTGTAACACTTCAAGATGTTTTTCGAAGGTGGATGTACAGATGATGATGTCATCCAGGTATACGAATACAAAGGGTTCGAGATCGGGGCCTAGAACTTGATCTATCAGCCTCATCCAAGTAGCAGGAGCATTATGAAGCCCGAAGGGCATCCTGGTGAATTGAAACAATCCACGTCCGGGTACTGTAAAGGCGGTATATTTTTTGGAATTTTCCTCGACAGGAATTTGCCAATACGCTGACTTAATGTCCAGGGACGTTATAAACCGTGCGTCTCGAAGACGATCTAAAATTGAGGACACATACGGGATTGGGTACGCGTCCTTCTCGGATACTTGATTTAATTTTCTGAAATCGACACAAAATCGATATGATTTGTCTTTCTTTTTGACTAACAAAATGGGGTTTGACCAACCACTAGATGATCGTTCTATTACACCTAACTTAAGCATATGATCTAATTCTTTATCGATATGTGCTTGTACACTAGGGTTAACCGGATAATAACGCTGTTTAATCGGCATTGAGTCGGTTTTAATAACATGTTGCACTAGGTCAGTACAACCGAGTTCTTTGACCTTAGTCCGAAAATGTAGGTCAATGGCCTTATCTAAACGCTGACGTTCCTCAACTGATAAATTGAAAAGATTTTCCAAGGGTGTTTTCTTGTCGGTAATTACCGAGGTAACTTGGGGTTTCCCGAAATACCACGATTTGTTTTTCAAATCAGGGACGAAACCGATGGATTCCCAAAAATCTACACCTAAAATAAGTGCGTGTGAAAACTTTGGTACCACAATGACTGAAATATGGGCGACACGATGCTGTAATCTAATGGGTAATTGAGCTATCCCGATACTGTTTATAATTTCACCGTCTGCTACGGTACACTTTGGTCGTAACGTGGAGTCAAGTTGAATTTTTACACCGGTAGATTGTAAAATATTCCAACCTTCCTCGCCTAAAATCGTGTTGGTCGCTCCTGAGTCCAGGAGGGCTAAAATTTCACAACCGAGAACATTGACTCTTACATGGGGACGATTATCATGTCTTGAATCCTCTAATACATAATCTAATATAGTTTTAATTTTATCTTTACGTTTAGCTAACATCTTATGAAAATGGGTCGAATTTACAAACTTGCGGGAGTTCACTAGGTGACCACGTCCTAATGAGTCCCGGAAGAGTTTTCCGAACTCCTTCTACTCTGACTGGGGTTACAGTGGGGGCAGGTTTTTGTTGTTTCACCTTTTCTCCCACAGCGATAGCAATATATTTGTTTCTGCGGAACGGTACAACGCGACGCCAAATGTCCTGTGCCACCACAATTCCAACAAGAATTATTACTTGAAGTTTTACTAAAAACTTCGACAGCGCTATTACGACTTTTAAAGGTCGGTTTATTTACAGATCGTTTATTATTTCGTGATTTATTAAAAAGCGTTGATTCGGCACGCGATGCGCGATCATTTTCTTGAGTCGGTACACTCAAGTGGGTATAAGCTACATCTGGTTCTAAGTCGTTTTTCCTCTTTGACGGCGGTGCGTAATTGGAAATGGTCAACCTACGCGCTTCGAGAATGCGCCCCAATTCAATGAGCCTGTCAAAAGACGTAATTTCGGTAAAACCTAACTGTGCAATATAAAATGGGTTTAAGTTTCGTAATGCGATACTTAATTGTCTTTCTTCCGATAATGGGATGACTAAGCGAGCAAACATCGTTTTTAACATTGCTACATACATTGCCAAATTTTCCTCGTTCCCTTGAGTTCTACGTGTAATTTCCTCAAGTAATCTGACGTCATAGTCAGCTGGTCGAAATTGTGCATTTAATAATACTACTAATTCTGACCAAGTAGATGCCTTATCTCTATTTGCGCGAAACCACAATAATGCTTTACCCTCGAACAGGTCAATCGCCTCTTCGAAGAGTTGACTTAAATTTACACGTCTAGCAACAATTAATTCATTGACTCTTTCTAAAAATGCAGTGATCGAAATACTCTTTGCTTCACCGGAAAACTTTAATCGCCACTTGACAACAGGTGTTGATTTCGTACAATAACTTTTCTGCCCTACCTCAACCGGAGGGGGGTTAATATTTAATGAAACTGGATTTGAAGTTACGATTACTTCTGGTTCTACTGGGGTCTCTCGACTAATTTCGGCCACGATATTCGATAATGAGTCTCGCTCCGTTCGAGAATTTGCTACAAATAAGCGGTACGCGGATCTACATTCTTCTAATTCGTCCATAACTGTTCGTTTTGAATTTTTGTCTTTTACTAAAAAGGGTTTTGATCGGGATAATCTATTAAAGTAATGTGCTAACTTCGTTTCTACCTCGATTTCTACGTTAGGTTCTTGGTCTCGTGAAACTTCCAAGCGACCAAGTAGTCTATGAAGAATCAATAAGCCGGCTCTTAATGCCACCAAATCTTCTGCAAAGGTAAACGGATACCACGCTAAAGCGTAACTTTCGCCTTCTTCTTCTTTATCAAGGGCTATTACTAATTCATCACGTAATTCTTTTACCGAACCGTGAAAAGGTAAACCTCTAATCTTTAATTCGTATTGGACCTCGTCCTTTCGCAACTTGTCCGGTACAATCCTGAATGCCATTATTAATCGAAATGAATAAATTCAATTAAATACAAAAAAGAATTCGCGGAACACGACTCCACTTGTTCTCTGAACAACTAATGGTAAACGGAAATACAATATTCGATCTTAAAATCGCGATAATTTTCACTTTTAAATTTAAATAGGGGGGCGTTATGGAATCTCGTTAGTCCATTCATGCGCGTCGGTACTATTTTAAAAATTGAAATCTTAATTCAAAACTTCGTGATTTACAAAATTTGACGTAATGTGCCAAAAGGGCTTTCTTGACAGCCGCCTAGTTGAACGCTAAATTATTTTTTTCAACTTACAAAAATTAATTCGGAATTTACTCGATTTACAACAAAAGGAAATTCGATACCATAACATGCCAAAAAGGCTTTATCGATAGCCCAACGTTGGCCGCGCCAAATTATTATCCTGTTACACCACGTTCTGCATCTACGACACCTTTCCAACAGGTAATAAAAGGTTGGCTAGCTCAAAGTCGCGAAGGGGTGGGTTGGTGAATGGAATGAAAGGGTCGTGTGACGGCACGTCGCAAAGCGTGTGTTTCCTATCGACGACCGGGCAATCCTCGATCGCGATTCTAAAAATTGTCAAAATCGGTGTGAATAATTTACACGGGGGGGGAGTTAAGTCAAAATCGATGGGGTTAATATACACGAGGGAGTTTAAATGGGCGCCACGCATACGAAGAACTGAATCTCTTTGAAGGGGACTGGTTATCACACCTTCCAAGCTGGTACGCGACAACTTGATGAACTTACAGCGAATTCTCACTCCGGAAAAACCTCGCTCAATGACCTTACCTTTACAGGAGGCGAACTTTCCGTTGGTGAAAATAGCTAAATAAACATTAACACAACAATAATAATAACACACAAAGTTGGGAAATAAAAATGTATTAAATAAAATAATATCAGGGGGGAGTTGACAAAGTTTACACAAGATACTATCAAATTTACATGTCTTGTATAAAAATAAATATGTACAGTTGACGGAACCTTTCCGTGTGGTTTCCGTTGCGAAACTAATATTCGTAAAACAATTACTCTTACAAAAATACAAAAGGTTAATTTGCATGAAAGGGGGGCGTATTGAATACAGCACTCCACCAAAATAAATAGTTACTTAAGCGCAACTTGATAATATTCAAAACTATGATTCATAAAATTGATCATGGAACTTAATCAATGCAATTGATCATCAAAATTCCCAACAACGGGACAAACAAACTTTAGCTACAATACTAAACTTGAAACGTTACGTTAAATTGTTCGGTTACACTCTGAACGCTCGAATGGCGTGATAAAAGTTACGTTAATAATAGATAATAATATTAAGTTAAATAAAAGGTATACAAAATGGTTGCGATATCGACTTCCGGGGTTGAACTGAACGTTCATAAACACAAATAATGGTCCATAGGACCAATTAACATCACAATCTTAAAAATATAAAA